>JADLZL010004544.1:0-386350 GCA_015844335.1 Chrysopogon serrulatus | reverse complement strand
TTCATATTTATATTGGCAATTTATATTATGGTGACATTATTATGAGAATATGGTAGAGGCGATAAAAATCAAAAAATGAGCTTTACATTTTCTGTATGCAGTTAGATTTGTGGATTTGTTTCTAATATGTCCGTGTAAGCCACAAGCCACGTGTGTCGTCATAAGCCGTAAGCGTTGGCAAAAATTCGTGACCCTGGTCAATGCACTAGAATTTATCGCGCGCGCGTGTATGTGTGTGTGTGTGTGTTAGATGTGATTAAACTCATGAATATGTTTTCTTTTTTATAATTTGATTAGTTAAACCACCTTGCATATACTAAACTCAAAAATAGGTGTTCTCACATGTCATTTTATTTTGTAAAGATAATGTTCAATTTTCTTAATTTATATGGCAACATTTATGAATGAAATATACTTTATTTTTGAAGAAAAGTAAAATTGACTAATCTGAATTATTGATATTCATATGGTTTTTCTTAATTAAAATAAATTAAGCCTGTAGTTGTTGTTTCTTCTCTTTTATAATAAGAAATCTTCCATTAGTTGTTTGTACGTTTTTGTTGTTAGTATCTCGTGTTTCCATGACCATATCTGAGTCCTCTCTTTTTTGCAAATTGCATTCAAGCTTTCTGCTTTGATGGGTGTATTGTTCTTAGTAGCCGCGAGCAGAAAGAGGAAGACGATGACGGAGCTGACGGAAAAGCGATGGCGGCGGCTACTGGGTGTTGTAGACAGCGTCTTTGTCCTATCTTTTCCTGCTGCGGCTGAAGGGGTAGGCCCTTGAGTCAGCACTCTTCCCTGGCACACGCGCTCGCATTTGAGCAGGCTTCCCACTGTGGCAGCATGGTGGGCCAAGGCCCACTCGCTTCTCATGGCATGCAGAGGGGAGGCAGCTGGGCGTTACTTGGCCGATGGGTTGCAGGGTCAAGCAAGCCTAAGAGGGGGTGGCCAGATGGGAGAAAAAAGAAGAGGACATGCCAATGCGGAGAAAAAGGGATGGCGCAGGGTGTTTTGGCCCAAGGAAGCAAGGGGCTTTTCCCTATTTTGCAATAGGTTTTAAAGGAGAAGGGGCTATCACCTAACACAAAGGAAATCCAAAGCATAGATGCATGATATACTATTTATGGATGCACTAATTTATTTGTAAAGCCCCTTTGAAGGAGATGAGAGAATTAAGTTTTGGATTTTAAAATTAGGGATACAAGGGCAAACATTTGACTTGAGTTTAACCTAAAATCTACATGTAACATGCAATCGAGCAAAAAATTTAAAATGTTAGGATTTCACACGGTGGGTCACCCACATGGGTCCCAGCAGCCACGGGCGCAAGCTAGAGGGGAGGGGCGAGGAAGGGGAGAAAAACGAGCACATACAGTGGAGTATGGCGGGAGAAGCTCGCTGCTGGTAGGCATACCGCCGGGAATCGTGCTGCCCAAACCCTAACTCGCGCTAGAGAAACCTGACCATACGCATCTCATCCCCAAACTTCCACCGATTGAAAAGGAGGAAACCTTATCAGGGGCATTGCTATCTTTTCGTCAAGGAGCTTTTTCTTTTTTATTGATTTTTTCCATTTAATCTCCCTGTTCCAAATGGTGTTACAAAGTAAGGACAAATGGCTGTTTCGTTTGAAAATAATGAGGGCAAAACCACAAAGTTAAAAAAAAGATAAAATCACCATTATTGAGCTTTGGAGCAGGGGAGGAAACACCAAATTCCCAAATATTAAATGTGTTATTGTCTGTTCTGCATAAATGCTTACATATCGTGCTACATGTCTAGTAATATCCATCTCCACTATATCTTATAAACAACTGCAAGCTCTCCCCACCAAACCACTAAACAACCATTACATGTTTCCTATATATATATATATATATATATATATATATATATATATATATATATATATATATATATATATATATATATATATATACAACAGTATACACGATTTAGAACATAAAGTTGCAAGGACCACCTCGGACCTCTTAGCATAATGATGATACGTGGGAGAGGAGAGATTTTACTTTTGCTCATAGTGAGTGCCATAGCTTTTCTCCAACCACCAGTGATGGGGAAATTTCCGACATGTACCTCCACGCAGAAGAGAGAGATTCTGGCGCAATGTAGAAGATTCATTCTGCAGGTAGAGTCCAGTGTTTCTGTACCGTGCTGCGAGGCGGTGAGAATGGTGCCAAATAGAAACATGCTATGTGTCATCGCTCTACTTACAGATAATGAGAAAAAGAGATTCAACCAAAAGAGGATCCAATCTCTTCAAAACCTCTGCAAACCTTGACCTCATCCAGATGAGGTAAGAACTCTTTAGCTGCTGATCCATTTTATGCTAATATATATAAACCAAAAGTGTTCTGTGAAGTTAATACTTAGCTTATTCTTGTTCTATGTTCCAGGCCATGGCGTAAACTGCATCCAGAGCGACATGACAAGATTGATAGGATAGTTATTAAACCTGTAAAATATTCATTGTCATATCATATAATTTGAGAAAGAGATCAGTGCTTGATCAAGAAACCTAGTGACAGTTTTTCCATATTGAGCTTGACTATATCTATATCTATATCTATATCTATATCTATCTATAGCCGGGGCTATCTAGCCACCGCAGATCAAGTTTGTTTTTTCTATCTATTATAACTATATACTAATATATATTCACAGAAAATGTCTAGAAATTCTCACAGTAAATAGAGAAAAAAAAGAAAAATACTTGACCATCCAATTTATAATATAATAAAATAATATCCATCGAATTGTTTCCAAGTGAACAAAAAAGGAAAGTCCATTTGCAACATGTGCATGCCAATTGTCTTCGATTAGATTTTGTCATCTCTCTACAGCACCACTCTATCTATCTATCTATCTATCTATCTATCTATCTATCTATCTCTCTTAAATATATATAAAGTCTCTAGAAATTCTCACAATAAATATAGAGAAAAAATAATTGGCCATCAATCGATACTAGGACCAATTTATAATCATCTCGATAAAAAAGATAGCAGGCCAATACTTTCCAAGCAAACAAAAAAAAAATGGAAGTCCTTTTGTATATGTAACAGGTGCATGTCAATTGTCATCAATAGGATCAGATAATACAAATCTACAAAAAAAAAAAAAACTGCTGAGAATTCAAAATTTAAAATTTAGAAATTTCAAATGATCGGATACCAAAGTTGTTGTTAACTTAGTCTACAACTTTTATCTGTTTTCATTTGAAAACATTTAGAGTCCAAAATATTCATTTCAAAATTCTCAGATTGTGACATTTGTTTTTTTAAAAAAAATTGAATCTATCTCAGATTTATCAAAACTATGGAAGTCGACAAAATGTACAACTTCATAGTTGAGCTTTTTATTTAAAAGGGCAATAATATATAAAAAGATAATACTCTTATCGGTTTATCTAAACCATTAATAGAGATGGCCATCTTATTACGTCCACCTCTACAAACAATATTAATAGAGGTGGGCCAAAAGGAGGACATCTCGACATACTCTCTAAATAGCCATTAATAGAGACCATTTGGCAGACGCGCCCAAAATGTCAGCCTTTTTTAATAGAAAACATCCATGTTTGAAAAATAATTCAAACAACACTAAAAGGATCTTTGATTTGAGTTATCCCGATTGTGATTTCGTAGAACCCTTTTCATTCCATTTGCTATAGTGCCAATAACGCACACACACATTTTTCTTTCCACGGAGAGAGAATAAGAGCATTGTAAAAGTGCAAGCATAAGTAAATTGCCAATTTCACTCGTCATCTTGTGATCATCTTCTACTCATATTGATCAATAACTGAGTGGTAGGGAGAACCTTTATCTACTATTCTCTTTGCTATTGCTGTTGATCTCCTTCAAAGTATCATTAACTTAGAGTATGGGCAAGGGCATCTCCTTCCCCTTTCCCCCCAAAATCAGATGTTCCCTTTCCTATTGTTCAATACACAGATGATACTATTAACTATTCTGATCATGCAAGGGTGTGAAGATCAGTACCTATTATGGAAAGAGATTCTGCACAAGATTGCCTTGTTGTCTATTGGCCTGATAGTGAATTATCATAAATCTTGTATTGCCCCTATAAATATTGGGCATGATAAAGCGTCTGCTTTGGCAAATGCTTTGGATGTGTGGTTGGCTCTTTCCCATTCACTTACCTTGGGTTGCCAATGGGTCTGACTAAGCCCCAAATGAAGGACTATGCTCCACTTATATGCAGAATTGAAAGAAGGCTCTCTGCTAGCTCTCGATTTCTACCATATGCTGCAAGATTGCAGCTGGTCAACCCAGTCATTTCCTCCCTCCCAACATACTATATGTGTTCTCTAAAGCTTCATGTAGGAAGTGACACTAGGAAGAAGGGTTACAATTTGGCTGCCTGGGATTTGGTTAAGAAACCCAAAAATAAAGGGGGTCTTGGGGTCATCTATTTATGTTTGCAAAATGATGCCCTTCTGATAAAACAGATGGCCAAATTTTATAGGAAGGAAAATATACAGTGGATCAATCTCATCTAGCAGAAATACTATATTGATGAAGTCCCTCATCTTGCAAGAGAGAGATTCCTTTTGTAGAAGGACATCCTGAGATTGCAAAGAAATTATTGTGGTTTTGCTATATGTATTCCCAACAGAGGCGACACTGGGGTGATCTCATTGAAGGACAAATGCATTCTCAGTCCCTCTCTTGCCTATTCCAATATGCTAAAGAGCCAAACATCTCTCTCTAGAAGATGAGAAGTGCACAGTCCTTACTTGATTGCTTTAGAATCTCTATGTCCAGCCAAGCTTTCGCTGAATTCTTAGCACTACAGGTTCTTCATCCTGTCTCTCATGATGCAAAGGATAGTTGGACCTGCATTTGGGGTCATCAAAGAACCTCGTCCAACAGGTATTACCAATATCAGTCTCCTCCCTGGTCCCTCCTAGATCTCTCACCTTGATTTGAAAGTCAAAGTGTGTCCCAAAACTCAAGTTCTTCTCTTGGTTTCTACTAAATGATAGACTGGATACCAGAATGCTGAGACAAAGATGCAATTCTTGGAGGAGGAATACCATTGTGCTCTATGTCAGGATGGCAGGGAGAAAACCATTGAGCATATTTTCTTTGACTGTCCTTCTTTGGATACGAGATGGCTTTCTATGGTTATTAATTGGCACGAGGATGCTAACATTCATGATAAGCTGCATATTGCCAAACAAGTTTCCTACTGCCTTTCTTGGGGCCTGGTGCATTTGGAATGAAAGGAATGCCCTCATTTTCAAAGGGAAAGCCCCAAGTTTTCCTTCTTGCAAGGCTGCTTTCAAGAACAAAGATGTGGATCATTTCTACAGGATGAAGACTTCACTTCATCAGTCCATTCAACTGTGGCTAAATGCCTTGTAATTTATTTTTTACCTTGTCCTAGCTCCTCCTGTCATGTTAGATTTTGTCCTGCCCCACCCCCCCCCCCCCTGTCTAACTGCTAGTGACCCCTCTGTAAGCCTCTTTGTTCTCTTTTTATTAATATAAGCGTCGTGGGGCTCTTTAACCAACACTTTCAATTCAAAAAAAAATAACTGAGTCCAAGCACTCAGTCCATAATCTGAGCAAGGAGGAAATGATGCCTAGTCTAGCGCAGGCAAAAGGAAGACATGGCCCTATGGCCACGATCACCACGTTGAACTCTCGAAACGGATCATGCACACACGTACTAGCCAGCTGACTAAGCCATTTACAATTCTTAACACATCGCCCCCAATCAGTACTGATTATATGCAGGAGAAAATTTGGATGCTAATAAAATGGCCAGACATGATAAAGCATTTACTCTGGAAAATGGCTCACAATTCTAGATGAAGACGGAGGCCATCTCTTCTACAATCCCAGGTATGTAAAACAAGTTTGTAAAACAAGTTTGGTGTGTGAGATGAATTAAATGAGATCAAGGAGTAACTGGCATGCTATGGGTCAGCGAAGGAAGTAGTGGAGTGTGTACTAAGACTTGACTATGAGCCCCAAATAAAGGTATTATTTCTCCTAAGTAATTGGTGGTATGAGAAAGATAGAATGAGAGAAGGGGAAAGGAGTGTAAAAAACATAGATCCTAGCAAGGGCTTAGGGATTTTGGTGGTTGAATGCAAAGATAACCATTAGGACTAACAACGTTTGCTACTATGCATGGTACACTAGTTCTAGGATGCAAAGGAGGACTTGAGCTAGGCTACAATGAAAGCCAAGGGAATCCACACCTCAAATGAAGATGAAAGAGCAGTCATGAATGAAGACCCTAAAAAAGGTAAGCAAAGAGCTCAAAAAACCAGATTCCGTGCCTTCAACAATAATATACTTAAAGATAAATTTCTAATTTTGGTGATTGATGAATTACTTGATGAGCTGGAGGGAGCCAAATACTTCACCAAACTCGACCTTCAGTCAGGTTATCATCAGGTACCCATGCATCCAAATGACATTAAGAAAACAACATTTCCCACCATGGTCACTTTGAGTATTTGGTGATGCCAATTGATTTGTGCAATACTCCATCAATATTCCAAGCTCTCGTGAATGAAATTCTTGGCAATTATCTGCGCAAACTCATTCTGATTTTCTTTGATGATATTTTAACATATAGCAAAACTTGGAAGGATGTTTTTGCACTGTTATAGTCAAACTCGGTATTGCTCAAAAAATCTAAATGCTCATTTGGAAAATCAGCCATTGGTTATTTGAGACACATATTATCTGACAAAGGAATCGCAATTGACCCTACAGAAAGTAGAGCTATTACCAATTGGCCTCAACCAATCACAGTTCACCAATTAAAGGGATTCCTTGGACTTGCTGGATATTATCACAATTTCATCATTAACATACCTCCTCAAGAAGGATATTTTTTGCTGGGCAGAGCTAGCCATAACATCCTTCAATCAACTTAAACAGGTATTATCATTGGCACCTGTCCTACAGCTACCAGATTTTATTAAACCATTTATAGCAGAATACGATGGATCTTCAATGGGTTTTGAAGTTGTACTCCACCAAGAGAATACTTCAGCTGTATGATTGCTCCTCGTCATGCAAAGTTAGCAGCATATGACAGGGAATTAATTGGTCTGGTTACAATAGTTAAACATTGGCAACCATACTTTTCAGGTCATGCGTTCATCATTCATTCTGATCACTATAGCCTCAAATATAATTTGGATCAGCGCCTCTCTATAATACCACAACATAAATGGGTCAGTGAGCTATTGGGCTATGATTTTTTCAGTGGAATACAAACCAGAATTGACAACCAATGAGGAAGCAACCCACCTTAAATATAAAATTTAGCAAGTTGTCAATGAATGTTCGATTTGTCAACGTAATAAAACTGAGCATTTGCATCCAGCCAACCTTCTCCAACCACTTTTGATTCCAAACGATATTTTAATGGACTTTATTTAGGTATTGCCAAAAATTGGAGGTAAATTTGTTATATTGACAGTTATGGATCACCTTTCTCAGTATGTTTACTTAATTCCATTCACTCATTTATACTCTATAACAATGGTAGCACAACAATTCTTTTCTGATATAGTCTCTGACTGCATGGCATTCCAAAATCAATTGGTTGTGATAGAGATGCTATCTTCACAAGTTATGGCAAGAACTATTTCATTTATCTGGAGTTGATTTATATGAGTTCAGCTTATCACCCTCATTCTGATGCCTAGTCAAGAGATAGTTAATGAAATTATTGTCATGTGCTTATTCTGTTTAACAGGGGATAACCCTAAAGAGTGGTTACGATGATTATCTTGGGTTGAATACTGCTATATACATCATATCAGCTATCCAACAATACAACTCCATTTAAATTGGTTTATGGTCAGCACCCTCTATCCTTGAAACCATATAGCCTAGGTGATTCCTCAACTCCTATTGTTGACGATTTGCTGACTGAACATGACAAATTCTTGGATATTACAAAGATCAGCAAACGTATTGGTTCAGCTGTTTATTGCCTACATTTGTCAGAACATGCTCGCATAAATAATACCTTCCTTGTTAGTATGCTAAAATTTCACGAAGAACTGCTACAACCAGAGCCGGGGGAACTTTCGCCAATTGAGGATGGAGTTGCTCGATCAGAATCAGAGCAGATGTTCAAAGCAACAGTCAAAAACAACAAAATTGAAGTGTTCATCAAATGGAAAGATCAACCGGTAGTTGAATCATCTTGGGAGGACCTCGACCACTTTAGACAAATATATACAACATTTTAGCTCGAGGATAGCTGGTTCTTTAGGCGGGGAGAGATGTAACAGTCGTCAAAAGTCCTCAAGGAAATTAGCATAGATTAGGTTAATTAAGTAGAGATGGTTATCGGGCCAAGGCCCATTAGCAATTGTAAGCCTCCCTATATCAAGGAGAACCCTTAATGAGGCGAGCAACCAAGTTTAGGATTTAACCCATATCCTTCCTCTTCCTCCCTTCTCCTCTCGTCATGCTACTTCTTCTTCTCCTTCTTCTCCACCGTTGCCACCGCCATCTCGCCTGCCGCCGACAACACCTCCACCGCACCGCCGCCGCTCGCCGCTACCTCACACCGTCGTCACCGCATAGCCATCGCCGCCGTTGATCGCGCCGCTCCCTTCGCCACGATCTCCGCCGTCATCTTCGCCGCTCCTCACGGATTCACAGCGTCCTACCCGGGATCGCTGCTGATCTATCATATAGAATCCTAATTTCCCATCGCCAAATTCCCGAGGAGATTAGGACCGTGACAAACAAACTTTTAAGATGCTTTGACTCTGCAGGGAAGTTGGAATTACATAATTTAGGATGGAGAAAGTATATCTTTTGTATAAAGAAGGCACACAGAATATTAAATGTATTCTTCTCTGTTCATTGTAAATGTTTACTATATCTTGTAAACATGTCTAGCAATATCTATATCTTCCACTATGTAGTCTAGCAATATCTGTACCTTCCACTATATCTTGTGAACGATTGTAAGCTCTTCCCACCATACCACTAAACCATTACATGTTTCCTATATAATCTAGTGACCTATTATTAGAACATAAGGTTGACACCGTGCCAAGCACCACCTGGTACCTCAGCATAATGATGATGGTGCGTGGGAGAGGAGAGATTCTACTTGTGCTCATAGTATGTGCCATAGTTTTTCTCCAACAGCCAGTAGTGATGGGAAAATATCCGACATGTACCAGCACACAGAAGAGAGAGATTCTGATGGAATGTAGACTATTCCTTTTGGAAGCAGAGTCCAGTGTTTCTAAAGATAGTCCCTGCTGTAAGGCTGTGAGAGCGGTGCCAAACAGAAACATGCAGTGTGTCGTCTCTTTACTTTCAGATCCTGAGAAGAAGAGATTCAAGGAAGATAAGATCCTGTCTCTTCAAAATCTCTGCGAATAACTGCCATAGTCCCGATGATATAAAATTCGTGTATAGCTGATCCATTTTATACTAATATATAAAATAAAAATGTTCTGCTAAGCTGATATTAAACTGTTCTTGTTTTACGTTGGTGTGTAAACAGCAGGCAGAGCTAACACAAGATAGACTGAATGGTTAATAAAACCTATAAAATACTCGTTGTGATGTCATCCATCTCATTCGAGAAATTAAAGAGATCAGCGTTTAATCAAGAGTCCAAGATAGAGTCCAAGATCCGGTGTCAATTTTTCTCCATTGAGCATTTGATGTCCTCAGAATTTGGATTGAAAACAACTGACAAACTGTGTTAAACTTGACCTACTCTCTCCGTCTAAATTTTGTATAAAAATTAACATTCTATAATAATATGGAAAACTGCCTCCTAATACGGAAGCTAATCATTGCACATGCAAATGACAATTATCAAATCTAGGAGATATCCTCCAAAAAAAGAAAGGAGAGGAAGGTATATGCATCTTTTGCCAGCATCCTTAAGCAGCCTGAAAAATTTTAGAAAGTTATTTATATCTATCTATATATATCCACAGGATGTCTAGAAGTTCACAAAATAAATAGAGAAAAAGAAAAATGCTTCCATCTATGCTAGGACCAATTTATAATAATCCTTTATAATCATCCCAATCAAAAATATATCTGGCCAATTGTTTCCATGCAAACAAAAAGGGAATAAGTCCTTTTGCAACGGGTGTATGTGCATGCCAACTGTCATTGATGCAATTTTGTGATCTATCTATATGTATCTATACCTACAGTGGCGGATCCAAAAACGATAACAGAGGGGGGCTAAATAGTAGAAGCTAGACAGATTAGCATCAAATTAGGACTAAATACTTAGATTTTAAACTGTTTGGGCTGTAGACTAAAAAGTTGTTCTTAACTATTTTGGATCAAGCCCCGGGCTGCAGCCCCCCTAGCCCGGGGTGCCGATCCGCCACTGGACCTATATATTAATATATATTCACATAATGTATAGAAATTCTCACGATAAATAGAGAAAAGGAAAAAATAACTTGACCATCCATCTATGCTAAGACCAATTTATAATCATCCCGATCATAAGATATCTACTAGCCAATTGCTTCCAAGCAAACAAAAAGGAAAGTCCTTTTTGCAACAGGTGCATGCCATCTATGGGATTTTGATCTAGTATCTATATCTATTGAACTACTTTATCTATATATCTATTATATATTATATATCTATTATATATTATATATATATATAGTAGTACATATTCACAAAGTGTCTAGAAATTCTCACAATAAATAGAAAAAAATACTTGGCTAATCATCTATGCTAGGACCAATTTATAATAATACTTACCACGCGATCTTTTATGGAATGAAAACAACAAAGTAATAAAAAAATGAGATCATGAATCACAATGCAGATTGGTTACGCCTTCCATGTACATAGATTGGGAATGATGAAAGCTTAATTACTTTGATGAATATTGTAACAGATATATATACTTGATAAATGAACTTCCAATCAAATTTGAGAAAAATGATGATGCTTGACTAACAGAATTTGCTAAAGCAAAGTTCACTAAAAATAATAGAAAAATGATCTGGTAGACACAAATTGATATATCAATTTCTCCTTGACGTTGATGACCGAATGCAATACCTAAATTAGAAGATAATGAAATAAAGAAGAAAAGTATAAGTCGGTGTTTAGAATGGAAACAATTATTGATGTAGCAAGGACAGAGGAATGGAGGAGACTATTTGGAGTCCCGATCCCGGCTCATGTTGTGGCTTTGTTTATATACAAATCATGTAGGACGACGTCTCATGAAATCTAGCAGGAAACTGGTAATAACAAAAATGATATGATATAATAAAGAAGAGGCAATATGAAAATGCAAATGGGCATACTTAGTGGTGTTGTTAATGGGAAGAAGCCAACAAAAAGCCATCAACGATGGATAGATTTGGTTTGCATTAGGAATCAAATGGTTTAGACTATTTGATGATGTGGATCGCTATGGGATTCGACAGAATTGGTAGTGCGATTTAACTTTTATAAGAGATGTAGATTATCTTGAAAAAAAGGTATCTCTAATCAATTGTTTCTAGGCGCACAAAAAGGAAAGTATTTTGGGATTAGGTGCATGCCAACTGTCATCAATTGGACTTTATAATCTACTCCCTCCATCCCTAAATAATTGTCGCCGTGGGATGCGTGCCACAAGTTTGACTTGATTTGTAGAAAATATGTGTAATATTTATATCTCTAAATAATTTTATTAAAAAACTAGATCCAAAGATCCTTTCCAATAATGCTAATTATGATACTAATCGATGATATTTATTATTTATTAAAATTGCCGGCATTTCTTTCTCGGGAAGCGAAGCGACAATTATTTAGGGATGGAAGGAGTATGTATCAATCTTTACCTATAATCTGTTTCAAATTATAATACATATGATATTTTTAACCCTAAGTTTAATCACTCGTTTTATTTAAAAATTTACATAAAATATTATTTTTTTTGTTGTGGCTTACTTTATTAATAAAATTTCTTCAAAAATGGTTTAAACTTGACTATATTTGCATAATTTTTTTAATAAGACATCTTTACCTATAATCTGTTCCAAATTATAATACATATGATATTTTTAATCCTAAGTTTGATCACTGCCTTATTTAAAAAATTTGTATAAAATAATATTTTTTATTGTGGCTTACTTTATTAATAAAATTTCTTCAAAAATAGTTTAAACTTGACTATATTTGCATAATTTTTTTAATAAGACACGTAGTCAAATTTTAGATAAAAAATCAAACATCTTATAATTTAGAACATATGAACCACTTATATATTCAGAGTGTTTAGACATTCTCACGATAAATAGACAAAAACAAAAATATTTGACCATCCATCTGTGCTAGGATCAATTTATAATAATCATACCGATCAAAAAAAATATTTGGCCAATTGTTTCCATCGCAACAAAAAGGAGAGTCCTTTTGCAAAGAAATATCGGGTCAATTGTTTCCATCGGAACAATTAGGATTGTCCTTTCAAAACAGGTGCATGCAGTGGCAGAGCTAGGTCAAAAATTTAGATGGGACAGACTACGGACAAAATGGAATCATAAGAACCCTCATGAATGCATAAAGTATAGAAAATTTAAAGATAAAGTATGGAAAATTTAAAGATAAAGTATGAAAATTTAAAGATTAATTAAAGAAGGATATCTCTTATATATTAGAAAATCACAGTTTATATCAATTTAAAATAATCCATGAATTCAACAAACACCAACTAAAATCCAACAATCTAAGAGCTCAAAAATAGTAAATCTTAAGAACAAATCAGTTAATGTATTTAATTTATGACTATACTCCCATGCCGTTGCAGCATGACCTGCTGGCTGCTGCCCTGCCCTTGTAAGCCTGCATTAAACCATTGCAGCAGGTAGATAGGAAACCAGCTGCCCATAGCCGCTGCTCTGCTCCACGCAACTACGCCGCTTAACTGCCGCACTCGAGGAAGAAGCGAGGGGTAGTAGGGACTCCCACCGGCAGTAGGTGGGGCAGCTGCCCCACCCTGCCGTATGGGAAGCTCCGCCTATGGGTGCATGCCAATTGTCATAGACGGGACTGGATATATACTATAATAACAAAAAGGCATTTGTAGAAATTTTAAAATTTAAAATATAGAGAAATTTCAAACAAGATTGGACTTCAATATGATCTATAATAAAGTTGTAGTTGTCAATCGTAGTTTATAACTTTGTAGTTAACAAGTTTTTATAAAAACAAACATTTAGAGTTTGAAATATTCATTTTATAATTCTTAGATCGGCTTGTCTGACAATTTGATTGAGTTGTGATACGATTAAGGACTGACATGAGCGGAGGAGCACGAGGTGCAAAGAACAGCAAGGAGTGGAGATCAAGAAGCAACAAAAAGATGTCAATGGCTCGTGGGCCGCCAAAACAAAAAAAAATGGGCCCACTTGTCGGCGTCATTCAACTTCCGTTGAAATTCCTGGCCGTCCGTCTCCTTCCTTTCGCCCTGTCACTGCCCCGCCCGGTCTGCTGCTCCCTGCCAGTCTCCAGTCCTCGGCTCCCCGCCGCCTCTCGTGCTTCCCATCCCGCACCTGTTTCTCCAAGTCCACGCTCCTGGGATCGGGTTCTCTCCTCCGTGACAACTGACAGCTCGAACTAGCGCGCCCACAAACCTCTTACATTTGAGGCTCCTCGCCGTTCTTGCCCGGCAGTGTCGACGCCCGCAGCATGTTCGACGGAATGCCTCTGGGGAAGAGGGGAAAGCTGGACGAGGGAGCGTCTGCGGAGATTGGTGATGACCGCATCAGCACACTCCCAGACGCCCTCTTGAGCCACGTGCTCTCGTTCCTGCCAGCGGAAGAGGCTGTGCGCACGTGCCTGCTGGCCCAGCGCTGGCGCCATCTCTGGAAGTTCTCCGCAGGCCTGCGCTTTGGGTGCCTTTGTGAATATGAACCCAAGTCTGTTCACGAGCTCCAGAGGTTTGTGGACCATTTCCTCCTCCTCCGTGGATGCTCGCCTCTCGACACATGCGAGCTCAGGATTGGTGCCTTCTCTGGCAATGATGATGTGCCTCGTGTGAACCTCTGGTTCCGGCATGCTGTCATGTGCAGAGTTCGGGTGCTCGTACTCCATGTCTGTCGGAATGATTATATTGATTGGCTTGAGCTGGATGACTTGCCTCTTGTCTCAAAGACCCTGATGAAGCTAGAGCTTCATGGTGTAAGGTGTCGTGCTAGTTTCCTCAACTTCTCAAGCTGTCCAGCGTTGGAAAATCTACATTTTGAGTACTGTGATCTCCCATCGACCAAGATCTCATCTGAGTCCATAAAAAGTCTGAGCATCATAGAGTCCGCTTTAGGTGATGATTCCCGTGTTCGAATTTCTGCCCCAAATCTAGTTTCACTGCAACTAGATGACTTTTGGGACAGAGCTCCCATCCTTGAGAGCATGCCAGCATTGACAGGGGCATTTGTTCGGATAGCCGAGCACTGCGACGACCGCTGCAATAAAATGTTGGATCCATATCTAGATTGTAATTGTGAATCCTGTGAGAGTTCTGACAGCATTGGTGATCTAAGTGACAATTGTGTGCTTCTAGAAGGTTTATCAGAAGCTAGGAGTCTGGTGTTGATTTCTACACTTCCGGACGCGGTATACTTGCACCATTCTCAGTTACATCATAGATTTATTAGTCATCCTCCTTATTTTTGTAGCATTGTTTGCCTTAAATCCACAGTATTATTTACATAGCTGCTGGACATTGGTAGCTCTTGGTTAGAATGGCCTTTGCTTTTTACTTTGTTCTTGCATTGTCACCAACTTATCTTATCTTTTATGTTTGTGACTTGTCCAGTTTATTTTCAAAAGGGATTTGAGATGGTGCCCTATGTTTTACAACTTAAGGACCTTGTTGCTCAATGATTATTGGTGCATACCTGATGACATCCATCCACTAGCTTGTATTCTTGAACACACACCAAATTTAGGGAAGCTCACTCTTCAACTCTTTTCTGAGGTACACACTACATTAATTGGCTACTGCTGCATTTTAGATTTGTTACACTTCTTATTGATTATTTTGTCACACTTCTTATTAATCTTACAGTTTTTTTTTTACCTGTTCACTGCAGGGGCCTAAACATAATGTAGAAATGGAAGGAAGCTTCAGTTCAGCAGTGCAATCTGCTTCAATTTCAAAATACCTTAGGATAATTGAAATCAAGTGTGAAGTGGTTGATGACAGAGTTGCCAAAGTTCTAAAATTCCTGTGCACATTTAACATACGTAAGCTAACTTGAACTGTCCTTTTGCTTCTATATTTCTGCATTTTAAGGAACTTTCATTTTCAGGGAAGAATGACAATAGCAGTGTAAAGTTAATAAATATAAAATAAATTGTAAAATCCTACGACCTACAATACAAATGATAGAGAAATGAGTTCCATGCACTAGCCTGGACATTTTGATGTTGGGTGATATCCACAAAGCAGTACACATAGTTATTTAAACTGAAGTGCATTGCACTGACCATAGAACAGTTTGTTCAGTTCTTAGATAGTTTTGAATGCTTAACTTACTGATTAGTTTGTAATGGACAGAAATGATTGAATTGTGTTGTTTTTTTATGTATGTCACCTTGCCAGTTAGTTCCAAATTGCATCTTCAATATATGCGTTGAATTATTCTAAGTAACACAAAATGCTGACTTTTTGTCTTGTGCCCTCCCATTTTCTGGAAGGTCCGCGCACTTCAGGCATCATCTTATCATTGTATATTGCAAATACTAGCATGATACCTTTACACTGAAAATTTTTTTTTTTTTTGAATGAAAATACCCTCTTTTTTTTCTGAATGAAAATGTGTGTTGAGCCCTTTTTAAATTTTGTAGCATTCATTGTTGGGACAAGGTGTCAAAGAAATCAATGTTTTGGTTCATGCGTCATTATTTGAACATGCTCATCAGAAGATGGATGTCCCCTCTGATATGTTTCTTTCAAAAGTTTTTCTTTGACCTGTTTGTTTTCTTGAGCACTTGGGCTTTTATCTTTTTTACATAAAATAAATTTAAAAAAACAGGTGTGCCCCGTGCTTAATTTTGTCAAAAACTAATTTGTAGCATATCATTGTTGGGAAACAAGGTGTTTAGTCAAATAACACGAAATCAATCACTTTTCGGATTGTATTCATTTTTAACTGTTTTTTTTTTTTATATTATTATTTGTTGTTTTTTCTATTTTTCTTTAAAATTTAAGGATATAATATATTATTTGAACATGCTCATCCATGATTGAGATGGATGTTCCATGTGTTTTTAATATAATGATATGGCTTCCAAATAAAATTTGTAAATATATCCGTTCTTTCAAGTAGTTTTTATTTAATTTGTTACCCTAGGTTTCCAAAATGGAAAAGGCCCTTTTATTGTGTTGTCTGTTCCTTTTTTATTAAGGGCTTTTCTTGCTTATTAAGAGAGAGGAGCATTTGTACAGGTGTGTTTACCAAATAAAATTTATGTGATATTATATATATCTAGAATTTTTATTTAATTTGTTATGATTTTTAAATATTTTCGCGGTTTAAAATAATAAATCCGCTGGAAAATGGAAAAGGCCATCGGGCCCAATTCGCCCAACGCCGACCGGCGACAGGTGTGCCCCACGAACGTGCTTAGTTTGATTTCAATGAGTTCAAAAAAATTCATGAGAGAGGGAGGTGGAATTCATATAAACTTTCAAAATGTCCGGAGAAAGGCGCGATCATCCGTCAAATTATCTGTTGGCAAATAACTCAGGTTTAATAGTAAGAGATAACTGAATTCTTCTACAGATTACATCCTGCTCTGAAGTTGTGCCTATCTTTTTCATACAGGTTTCAGTTTCTGATTTCACATTTGAGGAAGTGTGTGGGCTGTCATTTGATCTACTGCTGCTAAATATTATGAAACGCTAGGCAAATGTTCACTGCGACATTTGTGGGTAATCTTGTGTCTTGTCAGTGTTAGGCTTCCGATTATGTGAACATGCAGAACTGTAGCATAAACTGATCAGAACTTGTGTTATTTAAGTTGGATCTGGAATGTTATGTCACGTCATTTCCTTAGTCTAAGCTCATGAGGATTTGTTCAAAATGTGGACAAATTAGTTTGCCTTTAGTATACTTCGATTCAGTGATGAGCTGGTACCATAGTTAGTTCAGTTCTCTCTGTTTTCACGTGTGCTAATACTTAAATGGACATCAGGTTGATTGGGAAAGAAAAACAGACTTGCATTAGACATTTGGCAAACTGTATACTCAAAAACATAAATTGGACGTTTTTGCACCTGGCAAGTTTTTCCCCTTGATTTTGAGAAAGAGGACTAATGCAACAGCCCCCGCCATGGACTTGATTTTCAAACACGGCTAACTCACCGCTCTTTCTTTTTGGGCTCGCACTACTATATGCTCCTCTGCGTCACCACCCTCCACTACGTACAGCACCATTAGTGCCAAGCTCAAACCTTGATCATCAACCAACGTTCTTCACCACGGTAGATGGCGCCTCAGCCGCCTCATCATCTTGGTGGTTACTTGCCACTCCCTTGTTCATATTTGTTTTTGTTTATTATATTTTCATTTCAGTCCCTATTTTCTTTGCAAATACTTATGACACTTGACCATTCTTTGCACAAGACTTCATGTGCCTTTGTTTGACAATCTGAACCAATCAATGTGCCTTCAGCATATATACATTTTGATACAACGTTGAGCTGGTAATGTGGTGTATTCTCTTGTAGCAGAAACGGTTCATTTCTTTCTGTGTTGTGGCATAAAAAGCATCAGAAGAACACCAGGTAGTGAGTTTGGAAAAAGAAAATGAGGGCGTGTCTCACGTACTGAGCACTATGCAGGGAGTATTTCTCACTACTACACATTAACCCGATGTTTTGAAGAAAAAAAAAGGATGGTGTGTCTCACTGAACACTAATGGTCTATCGTAAGTTGGTACCATCTGAACCAACAATGGATGAAAGGACTTATATTCTGAAACAACAAAAGAATTTGCCAAGAAGCAGGGTACTAGTGTAGGACCGGAGTAATCAGGAGGGCAAGAGCCATACCTACGACTGCGAGACACATCCTGACACAGAAAATTCCTAAATAATTTGAAACCCTATAACCAAACTACACTCCATCTGATCAACGATGAGGCATTCAACCTCACTTGAGAAAGAAAATTTGTAATGCATAGCTTCACTTAAAAACTGCAATGGTATCTGACCTTTTCCACTTCTATGTTATGAGAAAAAATAACATGAAATGACTCACTTAAAGAAGAAAGTGTCACATAAAAAGCACAGGTCTGACGGTAAAATAATTATATGCTACTATAGATTGTTGAAATCTTGACAAATCGACAGAAAGTGGCCAAAAGCTCCTTGAGCCAGCTGTAGGCAACAGGGTTTGTGTAAACGATATCTAGAGCATGGAATTGCAGGGCTTAATAATAAGCAATTGTTTAGATCTTTTGTTCCCTAGGAGTAGGACTGAACATGCAAACAACAAGATCCTTGATAATAGTATGGTACTTCCTTTAATTTGGCGAAGCTTGGAGTTCCTTGATAGATTGGTATATATCCTAGTGAAGTGGTATCTGTTCCTTCAGTTGGAGCCTTTTCTAATGCTGAACTGAAACGCTGCACAAATATGAGGAGCACGATAAATTTGGAGAGCATTGACAACGACATGGGAAACATGGCAAGGATTGTTGAAAGAACAGAATTCAGTGCAAAAGAACTTATATAATGAAAATTCATCATAAAGCCGATTACTATGCTGTATTAAATGGAGTTACAACTAAAGATAATTACACAATATTTTTCAGCAGTACACATGATGCATTATGGATTGGCAGTGTTTTATACATGTAATAAAATTGTCTATCCTCTTTTAAATGAATATATTTCTTAGAACACACTGAAAAGGTATTATCTTTGAAAAATTGCAGACCAATATATGATTACACAATGTCTTCCTGGTCAGTCTTACTATCCTTATATACATGTACATATATATGGCAGTCAGGACTGACAAATATGAAATAAAAAAGTTCTACACTGTTGAACTTCTACTTCTACAAAAAGAAAAGTTAGAACTAATTACTTATTGATAAAATTTTTGATAGAACCAGTTCTAAGATTAAAAAAAAGTTTGATAGAACCAGTTCTAAACACAAAGTGAACAAAACATGAATATGTGATGCATGAAAATATGGTATGATGCTATTGGTATTTACATCCTCATATCAAAAAGCAATGACCATATTTTAAAAGTATTCCTGTACTCTAATTGCAAGAACAAGAAAGTCAAATAAACAGAATTTACCGTGCTACACTACCATAGCAGATTTTCTAAGATGGTGATAACAAGACAAATTGGTACGAAAATATCACAAATTATTGGACCCAGCAAGGGAAAATAGGACACTTAAATAAGATTCAAGTAGAATGATCTTGAAGGGACTCTAACAATGTTAATATATAACTACCTCTTTCATGACTTTGGTTTTCCAGTACGTCCAGAATTAACCACTAAGTTCTACAGACATGCAATGCAACCAGCCAACCTATATATATGTATGTACATGCATGTAATGCAATGCAATTTATTTTAGGAAAAAGTCCAAATTACTACCTCCATGTAAAGACTAGGTCCGCATAACCCCCTAAAGTAACAAAAGGTTTATTTAACCCCCTCCTTTTGCTAAACCGGTTTAGACTTCACCTTTTACGTATACCTAAAACCAAACTTGCTGACTTGGATTGTTTTTATGTACTATAATTGACACCTCAACAACATTATGTGGATTGCAGTAGCTCGCAAAATAAGAGAATAAAGGCTACTAGAACTCGAAGGAATACAGAACACGTTGGACCTGATATGTCTTCTTAGAGCAGCTCGAAGACCATTCATTTGAAAAAGAAATACTAGTTAGTTGTTGCCTAACCAAGAATTAATCCATTTTTACATTAAATGTTGCTTAGGTACTTACTTAGCTTTTTGGATTTTAAAGATGCTGAAGTAGTTGTGTAACCTTCATGAGAATTTTTTATGTTAAAAGTTGTTATTATCTCTAGTTTAGATTTTTTTTTCTATCAAATTATTGAATAATTCATACGTGCATGTATGTAGTATATGGGGGGCAATTCTGAACCTAAACATACTTGCCATGTAAGTAGCTCAGGTTTCAATCGTAGTGGAGAAAACCTGGCCACGTCAACGAACTTGGTTTTATATATGCGTCAAAGGTGAAATCTAAACCGGTTTAGCAAAACAAGAGGGTTAAGTAAACCTTTTATTACTTTAGAGGGTTATGCGGACTTAGTCTATACATAGAGGTAGTAATTTGAACTTTTTCCTTTATTTTAAAACCAATAAATCTCTATGTAGGTAACTCTAGAAACAAAATGAATTAGATTGTCCATTCTATTTTGCAGAACTGTAATAGTATCTTCATATACCTCTATAACTGTTTTATTCATGGTCATACATTATTTTGTAATGGAGGGAAACTGCAAAAATTAATAATGTGGAGAAAACATGAAAGGCATATATATGTATATATAAAGCATTGTATTCAAAATTCATTTGCTATTGTTTTCCTTATTTGCATTTTTTGTACCCTATTTGCTATATACATATAGAGGCAAGAAAAGTGTTGCTACCACGTGCTATTATGAACCATATATAAATGTAGAAGACAAAACCAGTATTGGTTGTTGTTGTCTTACCTATGTTAAGTGTACCCATAAAATTGAGAACGTTGAGAACTGTTTCATCGACCGTTTCACATTTGACCTCGACTATCTTAAGGTGTTGCGATACCATAGTCGGTTCCTCTATTGCATGACGGTGTCCTTTCATTTCCACTTTGTAATTGCCTTTAACCTGGGGTGAATGAATTGAAGCCACGGATCAGATTAACCCAAAATAGTGTACTACATACTTGTGCAACGCAATTTTGGCTTTCCACTCAGAAAATTTCTACGTACCTGCTGAGAAAATTCGATAGTGAGCTTCTCTAGTACTGGTGCATGTTCAAGAATGCATGCTAGTGGAGTGCAGTCAACAGGTTTGCACCAGTGATCATTGAGTAGCAGGGTTTTCAATTTGTGAAATGTGGGGCACCATCTAAAATCACCTCTGATCACATACTGCACAGATTGCAAAAAATAAAAATAAAAACACTACATACGAGAAAATGGAAATGGAACAAGAAAAATCAGACATGAATATGGTGGCTCCCCAAACCTCATCTAGTTGTGAACTTTGAGTCATGCAAGATCACCAACTATGAAATGGAACAAGAAAAATAAAGGTAAAGGATATACAGTTCTTAATATGAATATGGGAAACAAGCGGCGGAGAAGATGTACCGTATTATCCTCTGATATCAATGTCAAATTCCTTGCTTCCGATAAACCTCCAAGAAGCACACACATCTCTGTATCTGCTTCAACGTCACCACCAGAATCAGAATCATCATCGGTTTCATCGTCATCTGAGAAGTCCTGACCAATGTTGACATATGCCAGAACCAACTCCGGCATGCTCTCAAGCTGGGGGACCGTCGCGGTCAGGGCCTCCAGGCACAGGGACACGAGGCGTGGAACACGAATAGAACAGCGGCCGACGAACTGGCTGCGTCTGACGGTCAGGCGTTTAAGCGAGGGGGAGACCACCACCGCTGGAGCCAGGAACAGGCAATCCTCCAGCTCCAAGTCTTCCAGAGCAGGGCAGCTTGAGAAGTCGGGCTTGCCGCCACCGCCAACGCCAACCTTTTCGTCGAACACTATGCGGGTGAGCGCAAGCCTCGTCAAGTTCTGGGATGCCAGGGGCTTGCCACCCGTCAAGAAATCATAGCAGACGTAGGGGTAGCCCAGGTACTGGTAGCTTTCTCTCCACATGCGCACCCGGAGCACCTGGATGTGGCACTCCAGAGCGCGGCGGATCCAGCGGCTCAAGCTGGGAATCTTCTCGTCGTAGAACCAACGGAACCTGATCTCGCAGCTCTCCAGGGGTGCGTCCTTGATCTCGCGGAGGCGGAGGTCAAGCAGGCGGTCCGCGAAGCCCCGGACGTCGTCCTGCCGCACGGCAGGGTCTGCGGCGGTGGCCGTGATGAGCAGGCGTCTGGGGAAGATGCGCTTCTCCTTCCAGAGGTTGCGCCAGGTCCGGGCGAGCACGCACGTCCGCTGGGCCTCGTGCGCAGGCAAGAAGGAGAGGATCTGCGGGAGGATGTCGCTGGGAAGCGCGCTGAGGCGGTCCGCCAGGGCGATCACCGGAGTCGCCGCCGCGAGGTCTTCTACTTCTTCCGTGGGGAGGCTAGCCATCGAATCGAATAATCGATTCACGTCGAGGCAGTACGCCCGTGTCTACTTACTCCGTTCTAAATGGTTATACTCATTATTACTCAAAAAAAATGGTTATACTCATTTCAAAGTTCGACTAAAATTATAGAAATAATTAGAAAAAAAAATTAATAAAAATCTAATAATACTTATTCAGTATCATAAATATTATTATTTTATTATATAAATTTGATTAAATTTAAAATAATTTGACTCTCTATAATTCTTAGAATACCATTTTAAGATAGATGGAGGGAGTAATATTGTTTACTTCAGTCATTAACCACACAAAGTAACTCCATTTGTAGAATGAGAAAACTCAAACTACCTAGGTAACGAAGAGAGAAAACTATTGTTGCAAGATACCCACTCTTGTGCAAAGCGATGGAGTAAAGAGGATTAAGAAAAATATTTACCACTTTCGATCCTTTCTTTGAGGAACTGAGGGAGGTTTCGAGAGATCAAGGAAAAATGCGGAGAAACAGGATCTGTTGTAGCTGTTTTTACTTTATTTTTCTACACAATACGTTTTAGGAAAAAAATGTTTTTGTCAATTTGGTTGAGTTTCTCTGATCTCCGTCCTTTTATGTAGTGTAGGAGTCAGCAGTCATATCATAAAGGAACATGAACGTAAAATAGAAATAGAATCTTAGAGTGTTACTCCCTCTGTCCCAAATTATAGTTCGTTTGACTTTTTCAACACCAAGTTTGACCACTCGTCTTATTTAAAAAACTATGCAAAATTTTATATCTTTTGTTGTGTCTTGATTTACAAATAAAGGTTCTTTAAAAATGATTTAAATTTAACTATAATTGCATAAATTTTTTGAATAAGACGAGCGGTCAAACTTGAAGTCAAAAAAGTCAAACGAACTATAATTTAAGACGGAGGGAGTATTTTATAACTTGGAAACAGAAATGTTCCTATTTCCCAAACGTGGAACATGGCCAATGCCATGTATATCGAGATTCCACAAACAGAAGTAGGAACCGGAGGTCCACCTCTAGCTACCCACGAAACTTTATGAGATCAGCAAATACAAGGCCAAGCTACAAATGATAGTATTGGCAAAGAATTCCCCGAAGACATTTCTAGCATACATTCTATAGCATTATGCAACATTTGTAACCCACACTAGTATATACCTAGCTTGTAAGCCCCGTTAGGTAGGGCTCCTTATCGGCTCTAGTTTTGGCTCTCGGAGAAGTCCTACCAAATAGTTTATGAGGAAATATCTAGGTTTTTTCAATAAAAAATAGAGGAGTCGTAGTCGTTTTGAAAAAATCACAATATGGCTCCTTCGAAATAGCTCTAGCTCCTCTAGAAGAGCCCTTCGAAAGAGCCCTCCAAATACGCATATATGCACGTGCTACTTTTGCCTATTCTACAAACCATGGAGCAGACATATATTTACTATCTCTAACGGCTACACATTTTTCGTCCATGTAGGCGATGGCATGCGATTTGTACTAGTATATATAAAAATTTATGAATATAATTAATATCACTAGATAACCTTTAGCGATATAAATTTATAATAAATTTATTAGAGATACAATATATTAAATAATATTGCTAGTTAAACAATTAGTGATATTTTTTTATAATAAATTTATTCAAGATATTGTTAGAGATACAAAATTTATTAACATATTTTCTACAAATCTAGTTGTATATAGTTTTTGTAAAAAATAGACCAGTATCAATCTTGTAGCGATAATTTTGGCCCCGTCTGGATGCCATAGGGATAGTGAGAAGCAGATAAAAAAAAAATCCTCGAAGGATCCAGACGGGTGGGTTTCTGGAGTATGTGCGAAATATCCCAAGAAGAGATTTTAAAAATCTCACAATCCCACGGACCCCTGATACTTCGGGATAATTCCAATCCACCAGAACGAGAAGACCAATCTACCCCTTCCTCGACACGGTCGTAACCTGCTCCTCTTCTCACGCGCCGTCGACGCTCGCCCCGCCCACTCCACCTCGCCCCGCTCGTCTTCCCTCGCGCCGTCCCCACGCCCTCCCGTCCTCCTTCTCGCACTGCCCCTCCTCTTCCCTCGCGCCGTCCCCACGCCCTCCCATCCTCCTCCTCGCACCGCCGCTCCACATCGATGGATTCCACTTTGCCCCCACCGTCGCCCCCTTTCTCGCACCGCCGCTCCACATCGATGGACTCCTTTCGTAGCCCAACAGCCGACCCTCCTGCGATCTACAATACTGGGACAAATTTCTCTTTCCCAAGTCGAGGAACCAACGACCCTCCGCCGATCTATTCTAGTAGGAGAAATCTCTTCTGCGAGGAGGCCCCTTTGCGTTGCGGGTTAAGCCCTCCTCCCTAAGGAGGTGGCGGCGGCTTCGATGGCATCGACCTCAACTCGCAGGCTTCCAGCTTCCCCAACTTGGAGACCTACACCGACATTCTCCAGTCTGCATCCGTCCCCACGATCCGTGATGCACAAGGTCGTCCTCCTCGGCGCGATGCACAGGTTCCTCCTCGCCGTGGAGGATGCAATCGACCTACCAGGGATGGTCGTGGTCGTGCCGGCCAGTCTACTCAGACCAGGTCTAGGGTCCAACCTGCCACCTCAGCAGGAACATCGATTCACCCACCACGAACCAATGGAGCATCTGCACGAGGTGGTCGTGCAGCTCGTCGGCTCCTCTCCACTACTCGAGGACATGCCAATGCACCTGGGATAGCAGATGCCAATGCACCTGGGATAGCAGGTGCTGGATCTTTTGTGTTGCCCAGCGCCACAGCCATTGCTCCACTGGATGACGGACCACAAGATGAAGATGAAGATTTTATGGATGATGCTTCGGTATGCAATTATTTCTTAATTATTCTATTTTGTTCAACGACAAATTAAGTGAGCTATAAATTAATTTTCTATTTTTCTGAATTACTAATCAAGTATTTGACATAAATAAGAACTCATATATTAACCACTGATGAAATTTATTGATATCTACAAATCACGTGTTTCATGTCAATCTTGCATTGGTTGATTTTTGTTTGTATTGGTTGATATTTGATTAGCTCTAATTTTGGTGTCCCAAACTAGCAATGTACCATGATATATTTGTGTCATATTTTCCCCACTTCAAGGGGACATTACAGCAGAAAGATGCTATATGAACAAGAAGAATAAGGTTATAGGAACCAACACTAGTCTGTTTTTATACTTAACTCCTTTGTACGCTTGTATGTAACAATAATATCTCTCTTCGAACCTATTATACTACAATTAATATATAACTCATAAATATCTGTGTGACATCCATAATACTTATTTTTTTACTGACACGAAGGTTCTAGACCAAACTAAATGCGTATGGTTGCTTCCATATTATTTGTATTCTTGGATTAGTTAAATTTGTACGGTTGATCTGAGGGATCATCACCGGTACTCTTTGAGTTATGTATATTTATTTTGTAATAGCGATCAGCAATGCTTAGGTTAGTTTCTCAATTTTGTATATGACAAACATATCATAGAAGCAGGACCTATATGACAAGGCTAACTGGAGCTCGGCCAATACGGAGGTCTTGTGTGACATATGTGTCGAGGAAATAAATGTTGGAAATAAGAACAATGGACATTTTACATCTACAGCCTATAAAAATATGGCTGAGAAGTACTACAATAGAACAGGGTTAAAACATTCTCGACAACAAATCAAAAACAGATTGCAAGGACTTAGAAGGATCTATACCTTCTTGCGTTATCTAAATGCACATACAGGTCTTGGCCGGCGAAATGGTACAGTGGTTGCTGACGATGACTGGTGGGAAGACCATACTAAGGTACTTGGACTTGTGTTTAAAATATATAGTTGAACACCACACTTTCTCTTATATACGCAGTGGTTAATGTGAATTGATATTTTGTTGAACAGGGCAACTCTGAGTTGAAGAAACTAAGGTATGGGCCCCCGGAGTGGTTAGATCAACTTGAAGTGATGTTTCATGAAGTGGCAGTGGATGGATCCACCTCTTTTATCCCTGGTGAACAAATGGACGATGGAAATGAAGAGTGTTGGGGGGAGGTTCTCAAGTGCCCCCACTGATAACAGGAGGCGAAGGAACCTTCGGCCGAGCAAAGAAGTCTTCGCTCAGCGATAAGCGAGAGGCCGCACCACGGCAAGGGATACGCCCATCTTGCCCGAAGGCCGATGTGTAGAAGCGACGGTGTTTTCGCAGGGTCGATGGTACTTTCGCCACCGCGAAAACATTCTCGTTTCTCTCGACAGAGCAATGTGGAACGGTAGGAGCAGGGGCCCACGTGTCCGGAGGGTAGGTAGGCACATGAGGGGAAATGTCCGGACTGCCCTCCTAGGGCTAGTGGGACCCAGCGAAAGGTGTTGAGGAGCTCCCACGGGGGTAGAACGGGAAGAAACCCAAGTACAAGAGGTGTCCTGTACCTATAAATACGGCCCAAGGGGACGTGGAATAGGGGGGCTGATGGCTGATCTTTAAGCCAGCCTAAGGGGGTTAGTTCGCTAATCCAACAGTGGCGCCCACCGTGGTCGGCCCATTCCAACCATGGCTCCGAGAAAAACAACCATGAAGACTACCACCGATGTCCCCAAGGCATCGAAAGCACAGGCAGGAGGTGAAAAACCTATCGACGAAACCGCACTAGTGGATGGCGGAGGCAATACCAATGAGCAACCAACGACTGTCGTAGTCATCGTAGCGCCTCCGGCCACCGAAGAGAAGAGCAGACCCCAGATGGACATGTCAGCGAAGCTTCAGACGAAACCATACCAGAAGATGAAGTGGTCGACCACGCAAGGAAGTTGAGAAGGCTGGACAAGTACGTCAGCGAAATCGAAGCTCTGGAGTATCAGCGAGAACAGCTTCTCCAGGAGGCAGCCGCGCGTGCCAGAGCAGACGAAGCCGACCGCGCCATCATCAGAGCGAAAGCACACAAGCAGAAGCTACTCAAGGAGATCCAACAGTTGCAGAAGTACGGCTCCGTTCAGAGCGAGAAGAAAGAAACGGTCATCATCGATGACAATCAAGACAACTTCGAGGCCTTTGACCCAACCTCCCCACTCTCGAGAGAACTACAGATGCATCCCTGGCCACCAAATTACAAGCCTAGAATCCCTCCTTTCGACGGAAAATCAGATCCAAAGAAGTTCATTGCAAACTATGAGACGGCAATATACTCAGCAGGAGGAGACGCTCGCACCTTGGCAAAGTCGTTCATACTATCAGCACAGGACATAGCAAGTGGATGGTTCAATTCGCTAAAACCACTGTCGGTTCGATCATGGTCGCAACTTAAAGCAGACATCCTGGCAAACTTCGAAGGATTCCACTTGAAGCCGAAAACAACAAGAGACGTCCTAAACTGCGTGCAGAAAGAGGGGGAGTCCCTGGCCGAATACCTACAAAGATTCATCCAAATCAAAGCTCAAGTCCCAAGCATTCAGGACGAAACTGTCATTGCCGCAGCAACAGAGGGCCTCGCTATAGGCCAATGCGCTGCACACCTGGCTAGAGACCCCCCGAACTCGGTTCACGAGCTCTTCGACATAATGCGTCATTTCGCCAGAGCAGAAGAAGACTTCAGAAGGAGAAAGGAACACATGCGGGCAACCAAGCCGCCAACTCAGGGCAGGCAGAGCAACGAACCAAGGGGCACCAGGCCATTTCGTCCGGTCCACAACATGCATGAAGCAAATGAGAACACAACCCAAAACAATCAGCACAATCCGGGAGCTCAGCGAGCTGGATTTGGTCGCGGTCAGAGAGGGGGAAGGAACGAAAGAGGCGGCAGAGGAGGCCAAGCAAATAATGCAGGGAATAGAGCACCTAGGCCGCCTTTCTGTTTATTTTGCGGCGAAAACATGGGCCACACAACGAAAGAATGCAAGTATGGCAAGTTGGCAAAGGAGCAGAAAGAGCGAGACGATGCGGCCAGCCGCGACTCACAGGCCAAGCATGTATTCCATAACACTGGCAGCCACCATTAGCACATGCAACCACAAAACGCTTACCATCAGTTCGGATATGCACAGCAACACCCTTTGGCTTGGCAGTTCGCTTTCCCACACAACCAAATGATCGCATGCAGTCCTAGTTCTTCGGCAGTGGCCCCAGCTGCGCCATTAAGCGAACAACAGAATTCCAATGCCCAGGCAAGCAGTGCGCAAGAAGCTTCTAGAGAATTGCAGATAGTCAACACTGTTCTACCAACTAAGGGTCACATTTTCGCCATCACCGGGGGATCGAATCAAGAGCACCCAAGCAAAAGAGCGAAGAAGGATTTTGAAAGAAGAGTGATGACCGTAACCCCTAGGACGCCGCTAAACAGACCAGCATGGGCGACAGTACCAATCAATTTTGACGAACATGATTTCCAAGTGAGAGCTTCCCCCACACAGATGCCTTTGTGATCACGGCGAACATAGCAGAATTCACCGTACACAACATACTGGTTGACAACGGTAGCTCCGCCGACATCCTATTCGCCAAGGCCTTCGAAGCAATGGGCTTCGACAGAAGGACAGTCGAACCAGCAGGCAATCCTTTGTATGGATTCGGGGGGGAAGAAGGTCGATGCTGTAGGGAAGAAAAGAATCCCAGTATCGTTCCACAACGATGATCGTGTCCGTACAGAAGACATCACCTTTGACATCGTTAACATCGAGTACCCATACACAGCTATATTCGGCAGAGGCATCATTAACAAGTTCGACATCATCATACGCCAGAGCTACTTGTGCATGAAAATGCCATCACCTTTCGGCATAATCACTGCCCATGGCGATCAGATATCCGCAAGGAGAATCGAAGGGAAACCAACTCCAGGATACAGCATAATAAACGAGGTCACGAAGCCTAAAGAAGCAGCAGAAAAATCAGAAAAGGACACTAAACGTGCAAGGCCCGCTGACAAACATGATAAGCAGAAGGTATCCCTTTCGCCGGACGACCCATCGAAGACAGCGTATGTAACACCCCCGGTGTTACGTTAGCCTAAACCTGCCATGTCATCATCATCATTGCATGAGCATTCATAATTAGAGAACACTAATTCCAACAACTAAAATGAGTTTACGATTCTAGGGTGTTGGTTGAGCTCTTTCATATTGTATGCGTATGTGCATGTCATTAAACCTTCTTCACAATTTTACTTTTGTTTATAAAAGCAACCAAATAAAAGCAACCTTGGTGTGTACAAGTGTTTGGCTAACCCTAGCTCACACCCTAACCATGTTTTATAAGTCAAATGATGCAAAAGCAAGAATCAAGATTGAATTCGAATCCGAATCCCAAACCCTAACCCTAGTGGTTAAGTGTTGAATTCGAATTTCATTTTCAATTTTGGTGAGCTAACCATAATTGATTTTATAAATAAAGTTGCTAACCAATGGCACCATTTCAAAGTATGAAGTTTGTACTTTGAAAGTATGCTATTGGTTGAGTTTGAAAAGTGTCACAACATCATTAATTTTTTGCCCAAAGTTCCAATTTGAAAAACCTTTCAAAAAGGGAGATTTTCAAAGTGTTTTTGCCCCTTTTACAATTTCACCTCAAAATATTCAAAATTTGGGAAAACTTCAAAAATACAGTTTGTGCATCTCTTTGAGCTCTACAACTTTGGTATATAAAGTTTTTCAAGTTTTTGAATAGAATTTGAAGTAATTTCAAAAGTTGTTTGAATTGCAAAATGCCCCCTTTTGAGTTTTAAACTCAATTTCAAAAATTATTCAATTTCATGAAAAACTTTCTACATGAAAGTTGTAGATCTTGAGAAATGGAACAACTTTTATTTTTGGAGATTTTCATCTTTTATTCAAAATTCAAAAGTAATTTTGAAATCCTTAAAATTAAGGTTTTGCCCTCTTTTTGAATTTGAAATTCAAATTCAAAATCCATTTGAAATCTGACAAAACTTTTTAAATGAAAGTTGTAGAGCATGAAATTTGGGGCAATCTGTATTTTTGGAATTTTTGAACTTTTATTCAAAAGTTGAGAGTAATTTGAAAAAGAAGGAGATGAGTTGGCACTGTGCTACAAGAGCCGGGGGCACACCTCACCCTTGAGCCCATGCCGGTCGGTGATCCGCCGTCGCCGTGGCCATTCTCGGCGATTCCCGGTTTTCACGCGCCTCCAACCACCTCACCGGCGTCGCCAAGCTACCGGCCACCTGCTCGTCACCCTCCATGTCTATAAAAGCCACCGTCGGCGTCGTATTCTTCTTTTTCTCCTCCTCACCGCCGACGCCAAGCCGCCGTCGCTTCTCTGTCTAGTTCGCCCTCCGTGCACTATCATCATCCAATTCCGCTTGCCAACGTCTCCGCTAGCTCCTTGCGCACCGATTTCTCCATTACTCGTCTCCTGCCGTCGTCGCAATTGCTCTAGCTCCGCAAAAGGCTCGCGGCGGCGAACGCCGCCGTGGGTACCTCCACCTCGCCAACTCTGCCCGGTGAACTCCTTGCCGAGCCGGGCAAGGTGTTCCAGCTCCACCCCGAGCCCCCGGGTCGTCATCGACCCATCGGTTCGGTCTCTACCGCACGGGGCGTGCGGAGACGTCGCCTCGCCACCACGGAGCGCCGCCGCCGATCCGCATCACCCAGGCCAACTACCACCGCAGCTGCTCCGCTTCAACCACCCCCTCTACCAAAGTCCTGGTGAGCTACTTCCATCTTCCCGCACTCCTAGCATGAATCATCGTGGCTGCAGCGGGCGGGAACGCCGCCGTGCCGCCGCCAAGCCACGCCGCCCGAAGCCGCCATGGCCGCCACCATCCCATCTCCGGCCACCGTTTGCCTTCATCCAATAGCTCGTTGTGCTCGGGAGGGAGAGAGGAGTCCGTTTGGAAATCGTTTTTTTCCGGGAGGGGGGTCGCCGACGGCGAGTAGCGCCGCCGATCGCCGCCGTGCTCGGCTCGGTTCAAACAGAGGAGAGGGAGTGGCCGACGGGTGGGGACCGCCCGTCCGGCGAGAGGGGAGGGCAGGCAGCCGCGCTCCGAAAAATGGCCATGCGGGCCGAGCGCCGCACTGTCGCGCGCCGTTGGGCCGCACAGTGAGCCCAAAAGGAGAAGGGTTTTGTTTTTCTTTTTACAAATTTAATTTCCAAATGCAGTTTTCATCTTTTTGTTACAAATTATTTTGGGCAGATAAAATATTGACAAAAATATGTTATGTGATCCTTGAGTGATGCTATACACCAGAAAAATACTAACTTTGTTTTTCCAATAAAAATTAATGGTGCCATAAATAGCTCTTTTAATTGTTAAATACAATTTCCATGATTTTTAATAATTAAAATATAAGTCCAAAAATTATGAAATTTGTTTTGTGTGCTAATTAGGTGATAATGATCTTAATTATGAAGTTTGATCATGATTTGACTAATTTTTGTATTATGCTTAATTAACCCTTTAATTAATTAATGTTTAATTAATTAATCATGTGGTTAATTAGGGTTTAGTTGATCCCTAATTAGCAAGTTAATTAGCGGCTTTCCACGACTGTAAAAATGGTCAATAAATTAGTAATCACCCTTAATCACTGTTAGTGTTGCCTGATTTTGGGATTGAGTGATGACCCTAGGTCATTAACCCTAATGACCTTCGGCATTTTTTGTTGATTGCGTATCGTTAGTCCGTCGTCGTCGACGTTAGTTATACCTTCTTAGTGCAACTATACCGTGAAGGAAAGTTGTACTCAAGATCGGTTAACACTCGTTGCATCATTATCGCATGCTCTTTTATTACTGCATCGTAATCATGCATCTCAATCGTGTAGCCGTGCCGTCTGAAGAAGGTGTTCGGCGTGAAGAGGTTGGCCCTGATCTCAACAGTGTCATCACTGCACCTAACTTCGTCGAGCCCCAAGGCAAGCCCCGGATGCATTCAACCACTTCCTTGTATTTCGAAAAGCTTTTATATTGTATGTTCCTGATATGATGCATTAGGTAATAGGAGTTGTGTGATATCCTACTTTGGTGCATTTACCGTACCTTGCTATACACCCTGGATACCTGTTTTGATTTCGAAAATGCTAGTGCATGCTTAGCCCTGCGGATAGCAAAGGCTTTATGAAATGTTTTTAAAGATGTGATAACAAAAGTTCCCCCTTGAGGGCAAATTACGAAAACCTGATGTTACTTGTTGGTATCCCTTTACTTTGATCGGGTCAAGGGTACGCAACAAGAGCATGATGATGAGTAAATTGAGACCGGGGTGGAGTGACTTGCACCGGGAGGGGCTAGTGCCCCGGTGTAGTGTCGCCCACTTGTGAGTCGGTTAAGCACCGCTCGTTGCCTTGGCCCCGGGATCATGAGGTTATTGGATAGTACTAGTCGCATGCTAATGGCGGTAAGCTCCCTTGTACTATCTTTGACGAGAACGGATACCGGGACGAGAGTAGCGTGTACCCATCCTACGGGCCACCGTGGAAGGGGACCGCGGCGTAGGGAGATGGTGTACTTGTACCTCGTAGCTAGGACCCGCTTCTAGTCGAGAAATGCAAGTGTGAGTTGATATATGTAAGATGTTTGGTCCTGCATATATCGTGTGGCTAGAAGCCCCAAATGGGTATATTAAGCGATTCGAATCGTCGTGGTGCTCCACGATATGGGAGCCGTGATCCTAGCACCAGCATCGTAGTAATAATGGAAGTTGATGATGGAAAGTTTTGAATCCGATACTTGGTTGACAAGTGATTGATGTAGTAAAGTAAGGACTGGCTTAGTCTCTTTTTGCAAATGTGTCATTTGATCTTGCTAAAGCCTCACCTTGATTCCTATTAGCCGGCATTCCTGAGTCTTCTCCCCAATTTTTGGTCGGGTAAGTCTTGCGGAGTACTTTTTGTACTCAGGGTTTGTTCAACCCCTCATTGCAGGTGAACCGTGTGAACAAGTGTGCTACGGCCCTTGTTGCATGACGGTGATCGAGGAAGAGTTTGCCGATGAATAGATTGTGTGGCCCGTGGGCAGGGCACTTTCGTTGCGTGAGTGTAATAAAGTTAAGTAATGGTACTTCCGCTTTGTAATAATGCTACTCTGGTTTGTATAAGTTTGACAAAAGTTTTGTAAATTAAGTTATTGTAAGTCTTCCGCTACTCGGTATTTTGTATGAAAACCGTTGTAATACTTGTGATGTCTCTCGTAAGTATCGATCCCGGAGGAAACGTGGTTCATCGGGGTTTCACCCGACGTAACATTCTAGGTTATGTGGTACTCAAGTAATGCGCCGACAGGGTCTTAAGGGCAATGTCGGTGCTTGTGGGCCATGTAATTTAGAAGGTTCGCCCACGTAGGGTATCGAGCGGTATTTACAAAGATACTCACAGTATTACTTTTCGAAAACTTCAAAATGTTTTGGATCCAAAAGTTAAAGGTGGTTTGGTCCAAATTGCTTCTGCTCCGTCTTAATTCTTTCTTGTAGCCTTCTAGGTGCTATTTAAAAGAGTCTTAAGCGGAGTATCATGTTGTTTTCTTTTTGCCCTATATTACTAAAAGAATGCTTATGTTACTTTAAAAAGTCTTTTGCTTGATCCGTAGGTCCGATCATGCATCATGTTTAATTCACTTGTTTAAAGAATCATATCCCCGATAACAAGTGGTTGGGCTAAGTAAAATCAATCCTACTCTTACTAGCCCTAAGGATCTCAATCTTATAGGCTTTGCTTGTGTATAAATATGATCTCATCTATAATAGATGTCTGGCAACACTCGTGCTGGTTCTTCACACGAGGAAGATGCAGTCCCGCAGGCACCACTAGCACCCCAGTCTTTGGCTGATGCAGTAGCAGCTTTAGTAAATGCCACTACAGAGAATTCTCATCTGTTGCGAGAAATGGGTCAGCAGAATCAGAATGCACCATATGAGAATCATGGTCGTCGTAATCACGACGAAGTTACATATGCAGATTTCACCGAGACCCGTCCCCCGGTCTTTACCAGGGCTGAGGAACCTTTAGAAGCTAATGATTGGCTTCGGATTATAAATCTGAAGTTTGACCTGCTAGAGGGTTGTCCTGACTTGTTGAAACCCAAGTTTGCTGCCCAACAGTTGAGAGGCCCTGCATCTGCATGGTGGGCAAACTTCCTTGCACGTCAACCCACCGGACAACAAGTCACTTGGGCTATGTTTCAAGATGCCTTCCGTCAGCATTTCATTCCTGACGGAGTAATGCAAGCCAAGCTGGAAGAGTTTCTAGCATTGAAGCAAGGTGGTCGATCAGTGGTGCAATATGTGAACCTGTTTAGTCAACTATCACAATATGCGCCTGAACATGTGGACACTGACAGTAAAAAGAAGAAATGTTTTGTTCGGGGTTTAAAGAGTGATATTGAAACTCACCTTACTGCCAATCCAACTGCCACTTTCTATGAGGCGGTGGATATCGCCATATCCTATGAAAGATCCATGCTTAAACAGAAGAGTGAAGAGCGGCGTGCTTTCTCTAACCCATCCGGCGGAAACCGAAACGTCGAAGGTTTATGTTCCACCCTACTCAAAGATACCCACCAAAGAATCCCGTTATCCGCAAAGACCAACCCTATTACTACCCACCACAAAGAACAGCGAGCCATCAAACTTATCATTACCCACAAAGAGCAACAACAAACCCAAAGGCAACATGAGAACACTCACCATGCCGCCACAACTTATCCTCGGCAATTTAATACCCGGGGTATTCGAACTCCCCACTCCACCGGCTCCCCGGGCTTCGTCCACCCGGTAAAGGTCGCCGCTTTAATTGTGGAGAGCCACACTATGTTCGATATTGCCCCTACCCAATCCGTAATACCTCTAACTTCCAAAGAAGGGCCGGCAATCAGCAAAGATCGGGGTCAAGGCCGGGGTAAATCACAGTATGTCCCAAAGGTGAATGCCGGGAGGAAACCTGGGCGTGTGTATCACGTTCAAACTGGAGATGTTCTTAAAGGAGAATCTGTTTTAATGGGTATGTTTTCCGTCACCAGTCGCCCTGCAATTATATTATTTGATTCTGGTGCATCGCATACATTCATCAATCGTACTTTTGTTACAAAGCATGAACTTTCCATAAAGGACGTTAAAGATGAGTTTTTGATACAATTGCCGGAAGGGCGTATACATATATGGGAAATGATATATCAAGTTCTTATATCTTTGAGTGGGTATCTCTATCTCATAAATCTGATGGTACTTGAAGGATCAAAACATAGATGTGATCTTTGGAATAAGTTGGTTTAAGAAATTCTTGGATGAGCCTTTTCCTGAGTTTCCACTTTCCTTCACCTAAGGCACAATTCGTTTCTAAGAATTGTGACTTTCTCTAAAAACATGAGCCTTGTAATATAAACCCTTCTACCTCCCTTATGAAACCATGTAAGATGTGTCTACTTGATACATTTCCTTTTCCATTACTTAGCCCTAAGCTTTGAATCTCGGGACGAGATTCCTTTTAAGGGGAATATAATGTAACACCCCCGGTGTTACGTTAGCCTAAACCTGCCATGTCATCATCATCATTGCATGAGCATTCATAATTAGAGAACACTAATTCCAACAACTAAAATGAGTTTACGATTCTAGGGTGTTGGTTGAGCTCTTTCATATTGTATGCGTATGTGCATGTCATTAAACCTTCTTCACAATTTTACTTTTGTTTATAAAAGCAACCAAATAAAAGCAACCTTGGTGTGTACAAGTGTTTGGCTAACCCTAGCTCACACCCTAACCATGTTTTATAAGTCAAATGATGCAAAAGCAAGAATCAAGATTGAATTCGGAATCCGAATCCCAAACCCTAACCCTAGTGGTTAAGTGTTGGAATTCGAATTTCATTTTCAATTTTGGTGAGCTAACCATAATTGATTTTATAAATAAAAGTTGCTAACCAATGGCACCATTTCAAAGTATGAAGTTTGTACTTTGAAAGTATGCTATTGGTTGAGTTTGAAAAGTGTCACAACATCATTAATTTTTTGCCCAAAGTTCCAATTTGAAAAACCTTTCAAAAAGGGAGATTTTCAAAGTGTTTTTGCCCCTTTTACAATTTCACCTCAAAATATTCAAAATTTGGGAAAACTTCAAAAATACAGTTTGTGCATCTCTTTGAGCTCTACAACTTTGGTATATAAAGTTTTTCAAGTTTTTGAATAGAATTTGAAGTAATTTCAAAAGTTGTTTGAATTGCAAAATGCCCCCTTTTGAGTTTTAAACTCAATTTCAAAAATTATTCAATTTCATGAAAAACTTTCTACATGAAAGTTGTAGATCTTGAGAAATGGAACAACTTTTATTTTTGGAGATTTTCATCTTTTATTCAAAATTCAAAAGTAATTTTGAAATCCTTAAAATTAAGGTTTTGCCCTCTTTTTTGAATTTGAAATTCAAATTCAAAATCCATTTGAAATCTGACAAAACTTTTTAAATGAAAGTTGTAGAGCATGAAATTTGGGGCAATCTGTATTTTTGGAATTTTTGAACTTTTATTCAAAAGTTGAGAGTAATTTGAAAAAGAAGGAGATGAGTTGGCACTGTGCTACAGTAGCCGGGGGGGGGCACCTCACCCTTGAGCCCATGCCGGTCGGTGATCCGCCGTCGCCGTGGCCATTCTCGGCGATTCCCGGTTTTCACGCGCCTCCAACCACCTCACCGGCGTCGCCAAGCTACCGGCCACCTGTCCGTCACCCTCCATGTCTATAAAAGCCACCGTCGGCGTCGTATTCTTCTTTTTCTCCTCCTCACCGCCGACGCCAAGCCGCCGTCGCTTCTCTGTCTAGTTCGCCCTCCGTGCACTATCATCATCCAATTCCGCTTGCCAACGTCTCCGCTAGCTCCTTGCGCACCGATTTCTCCATTACTCGTCTCCTGCCGTCGTCGCAATTGCTCTAGCTCCGCTGCTTCTTCCTCGCGGCCGGCAGAACGCCGCCGTGGGTACCTCCACCTCGCCAACTCTGCCCGGTGAACTCCTTGCCGAGCCGGGCAGTGTTCCAGCTCCACCCTGAGCCCCCGGGTCGTCATCGACCCATCGGTTCGGTCTCTACCGCACGGGGCGTGCCGGAGATGTCGCCGCCGCCACGGGCGCCGCCGCCCGATCCGCATCACCCAAACCAACTACCACCGCAGTGCCTCCGCTTCCAACCACCACGTCTACCAAGTCCTGGTGAGCTACTTCCATCTTCCCAGACTCCTAGCATGAATCATCGTGGCTGCCCGGCAGCAGAACGCCGCGTCCGCCGCCTTGCCGCGCGGCCGAGCCGCCATGGCCGCCACCATCCCATCTCCGGTCACCGTTTGCCTTCATCCAATAGCTCGTTGTGCTCGGGAGGGAGAGGGAGTCCGTTTGTGGAATCGTTTTTCGCCGGAGGGGTCGCCGACGGCGAGTAGCGCCGTCGATCGCCGCCCGGCTGGCTCGGTTCAAACAGAGAGAGGGGAAGTGGGCGACGGGTGGGGACCGCCCGTCGGCCCGAGAGAGGGGGGGGCAGGGCAGCCCGCGCGAGCGGGCCATGCGGGCCAGCGCCGCCTTGTCAGCGCGCCCGTTGGGCCGCATAAAGAGCCCAAAAGGAGAAGGGTTTTGTTTTTCTTTTTACAAATTTAATTTCCAAATGCAGTTTTCATCTTTTTTGTTACAAATTATTTTGGGCAGATAAAATATTGACAAAAATATGTTATGTGATCCTTGAGTGATGCTATACACCAGAAAAATACTAACTTTGTTTTTCCAATAAAAATTAATGGTGCCATAAATAGCTCTTTTAATTGTTAAATACAATTTCCATGATTTTTAATAATTAAAATATAAGTCCAAAAATTATGAAATTTATTTTGTGTGCTAATTAGGTGATAATGATCTTAATTATGAAGTTTGATCATGATTTGACTAATTTTTTATTATTATGCTTAATTAACCCTTTAATTAATTAATGTTTAATTAATTAATCATGTGGTTAATTAGGGTTTAGTTGATCCCTAATTAGCAAGTTAATTAGCGGCTTTCCACGACTGTAAAAATGGTCAATAAATTAGTAATCACCCTTAATCACTGTTTAGTGTTGCCTGATTTTGGGATTGAGTGATGACCCTAGGTCATTAACCCTAATGACCTTCGGCATTTTTTGTTGATTGCGTATCGTTAGTCCGTCGTCGTCGCCGACGTTAGTTATACCTTCTTAGTGCAACTATACCGTGAAGGAAAGTTGTACTCAAGATCGGTTAACACTCGTTGCATCATTATCGCATGCTCTTTTATTACTTGCATCGTAATCATGCATCTCAATCGTGTAGCCGTGCCGCCCGAAGAAGGTGTTCGGGCGTGAAGAGGTTGGCCCGATCTCAACAAAGTCATCACTGCACCTAACTTCGTCGAGCCCCAAGGCAAGCCCCGGATGCATTCAACCACTTCCTTGTATTTCGAAAAGCTTTTATATTGTATGTTCCCCGATATGATGCATTAGGTAATAGGAGTTGTGTGATATCCTACTTTGGTGCATTTACCGTACCTTGCTATACACCCTGGATACCTGTTTTGATTTCGAAAATGCTAGTGCATGCTTAGCCCTGCGGATAGCAAAGGCTTTATGAAATGTTTTTAAAGATGTGATAACAAAAGTTCCCCCTTGAGGGCAAATTACGAAAACCTGATGTTACTTATTGGTATCCCTTTACTTTGATCGGGTCAAGGGTACGCAACAAGAGCATGATGATGAGTAAATTGAGACCGGGTGGAGTGACTTGCACCGGGGAGGGGCTAGTGCCCCGGTGTAGTGTCGCCCACTTGTGAGTCGGTTAAGCACCGTTCGTTGCCTTGGCCCTGGGATCATGAGGTTATTGGATAGTACTAGTCGCATGCTAATGGCGGTAAGCTCCCTTGTACTATCTTTGACGAGAACGGATACCGGGACGAGAGTAGCGTGTACCCATCCTACGGGGCCACCGTGGAAGGGGACCGCGGCGTAGGGAGATGGTGTACTGTACCTCGTAGCTAGGACCCGTTCTAGTCAGGAGAAATGCAAGTGTGAGTTGATATATGTAAGATGTTTGGTCCTGCATATATCGTGTGGCTAGGAAGCCCCAGCTGGGTATATTAAGCGATTCGAATCGTCGTGTGCTCCACGATATGGGAGCCATGATCCTAGCACCAGCATCGTAGTAATAATGGAAGTTGATGATGGAAAGTTTTGAATCCGATACTTGGTTGACAAGTGATTGATGTAGTAAAGTAAGGACTGGCTTAGTCTCTTTTTGCAAATGTGTCATTTGATCTTGCTAAAGCCTCACCTTGATTCCTATTAGCCGGCATTCCTGAGTCTTCTCCCCAATTTTTGGTCGGGTAAGTCTTGCGGAGTACTTTTTGTACTCAGGGTTTGTTCAACCCCTGTTACAGGTGAACCGTGTGAACAAGTGTGCTACAGCCCTTGTTGCATGACGGTGATCGAGGAAGAGTTTGCTGATGAATAGATTGTGTGGCCCGTGGGCAGGGCACTTTCGTTGCGTGAGTGTAATAAAGTTAAGTAATGGTACTTCCGCTGCTTTGTAATAATGCTACTCTGGTTTGTATAAGTTTGACAAAAGTTTTGTAAATTAAGTTATTGTAAGTCTTCCGCTACTCGGTATTTTGTATGAAAACTTTGTAATACTTGTGATGTCTCTCGTAAGTATCGATCCCGGAGGAAACGTGGTTCATCGGGGTTTCACCCGACGTAACATTCTAGGTTATGTGGTACTCAAATACGCTGACGAGGGTCTTAAGGGCAATGTCGGTGCTTGTGGGCCATGTAATTTAGAAGGTTCGCCCACAGCGTATAGGCTCTCGGCTTGGAAGCCGGCCAAGCAAAGAAGTCGGGCAGATTTCCTCGGCCGAAAAACAAAGGTGGTGTTCGCCTGGTCAGCATCTGACCTAAAAGGAGTGAAACGCGATTTGGCGCAGCACAACCTAAATGTTAACCCCGAAGCCAAGCCAAAGAAACAAAGATTGAGGAAGATGTCAGACGAACGAGCAGAGGGCGCAAAGCAAGAGGTACAAAGATTGTTGGAGGCCGGAGTTATCGGACACAATGCAATACCCTAATGGTCATAATGTAGTAATGGTGCGAAAAAGCAACGGCAAATGGCGAATGTGTGTAGATTTCACCGACCTAAACAAAGCATGCCCCAAAGATCCGTTCCCCCTACCTCGAATCGACACACTGGTCGACATCGCATCGGGGTCCGAAATGCTTAGTTTGCTGGACTGTTTCTCGGGTTACCACCAGATATGGTTAAACCAAGATGACGAAGAGAAAACTGAGTTTCATCACGCCCGGGGGAACCTACTGCTTTCGAAGAATGCCAGAAGGGTCAAGAAACTCTGGTGCAACTTTTTCCAGAATGACAGCGAAGGTATTCAAGCACCAGAGGGGAAGAAATCTCGTCGCATACGTCGACGACATCGTCGTCGTCAGCAAAAAGAAGGAGACGCACATCTCAGACTTAAGAGAGACATTCGCAAACATCAAGAATAGTGGATTGCGTCTGAACCCCGAAAAATGTATTTTCGGCATCGAAAGCGGAAAGATGCTCGGATGTATGGTCTCCGCCAGAGGAATTGAGGCGAACCCAGAAAAAATAGCAGCTATAGTCAACATGCAGCCACCAAGAAATCGGAAGCAGGTGCAACAATTGACTAGAAGACTAGCCGCCTTGAATAGATTCATATCTCGCTCGGCCGAAAAAGGACTTCCGTTCTTCAGAACTCTCAGGAACACCGACCCCTTCGAATGGGGACCCCCACAAAAACAGGCATTCGAAGACCTGAAAGCGTACCTCACCAGAATGACAACTTTGTCCTCACCCTCGGCAAAGGCAACCTTGCTGCTATACCTCGCAGCATCCCCATCGGCCGTGAGCGCTGTGCTGGTAGAGGAAAAAGAATGCAAAAACAAGCTTCAGCAGTTCCCGATCTATTTCGTGTCCGAGGCATTGGCTGGTGCTAAACTCAATTACTCCGAACTGGAAAAAATCGCTTACACAGTGGTCATGGTGTCTCGCAAGCTCAAGCCTTACTTCCAAGCACACAACATAAAGGTATTATCTTCGCAGCCGTTGGAGGCACTGTTCAAAAACCAGGAAGGAGCAGGAAGAATTGCGAAATGGGCAGCAGAACTGAACGAATTCATTATTGACTATGAACACCGCTCGTCCATAAAATCTCAGGCCCTCGCAGATTTCATAGTAGACTGGACCCCAGCAGCGCACGACACTACGCTACGGTTCGAAGAAGCCATGTGGACTGCTTTCTACGATGGTGCCTGGGGGGCGTCCGGAGCAGGAGTGGCCGCGATCCTTGTGCCTCCATCGGGACCCAAACTCAAGTACGCAGCTAAATTGGACTTCCTTTCGACTAACAACATAGCAGAGTATGAAGCAGTTCTATTAGCACTCCGGAAACTAAGAGCACTTGGCGTGCGAAGATGCATAATCAAAACGGATTCAATGGTAGTTTCAGGCCAGATAGAGAAAACGTTCATCGCAAGGGAACCCGAGCTAACCAAATACTTGGCGGCCGTCCGGGCGATGGAAAGGCACTTCGCAAGTTTTTCAGTCAAACATATTCCAAGAAGCGAGAACACAGAGGCCGACGAACTGGCGAAGGCAGCCGCTCAATCACAAGAAACTTCCTCAGATGTATTCTTTCAGAAACTAACCGTCCTGTCTGTCAAGGACGAAGAAGATAACCCGAAGATGATACATGCAGTATTAAGCGAAGACTGGAGAGCTCCCATCCTAGCCTTCATCAACGACTCTTTTGAACCACAATCAAAGCAGGACACTGAGCGTTGGGTGGCCAAAACCAGGCTATATTCGATAGTTGGTGGCGATTTATACAGATCAGGTGTTGTAGCACCAATGCTAAAATGCATAAGCCCAGCAGAAGGAATTGGCCTGCTCAAGGACATCCATTCTGGTGCATGCGGGGCTCATAGAGGACCTCATGAAATAGCGCACAGAGCGATGAGGTAGGGATTCTACTGGCCAACAGCAGCAACCGACGCGAAGGAGCTAGTCAAGCGTTGCGAAGGATGCCAAATGTTCGCCAAAAAGCAAAACAGACCGTCAAACCCGACATGTTCGATCGTACCAACTTGGCCGCTTCAAAGATGGGGAGTTGATATCATGGGTCCATTGCCCACAGCCCCGGGGAACATTCGTTTCGCAGTCGTAGCGTTGGAGTACTTCACCAAGTGGGTCGAAGCCAAGCCGCTCGCGAAGATAACTTCAGGCACCATGATCAGTTTCGTCTGGCAGCGAATAGTGTGTCGCTTCGGTGTGCCTTCCAGAATCACAGTAGACAACGGAAAGTAGTTCGATTCGGCTGAGTTCAAAAGCTTTTGCGAAGAGCTAGCGATTCAAATCAACTTCGCTTCGGTATACCATCCGGCATCAAACGGAGCAGTAGAAAGAGCGAACGGTCTGATCTTTGAATCTGTGTCGAAATCTCTGTTCGACGCAAAGAAAGGGAGGTGGCCTCAGGAGATGGTGACAGCTGTCTGGGGGCACAACGTTTCACAGTCGAGAGCGACTGGCTTCACTCCATTCAGGCTTCTGTTCGGAGACGAAGCAGTAACACCAGAGGAGCTCAAGCTTGGTTCTTTCCGCACTCTGGTGGCAGCAAACACACCAGTCAGCAGGTATGTCAACCTCAAAGCTGTCGAAGCGGACAGGGAACAGGCAGCAAAGAACCTGGACAGATACCACGCCGAAACAAGGGGCTGGAGAAACAAGAAGGTCCTCAGAAAGAACATCTGCGAAGGTGACTTGGTCCTTGTTAAACACAATGACAAGCAGGGAAAGCTTCAACCTCATTGGTACGGGCCCTTCATCGTCGCAAGCTGCGTAGGCGAAGGCGTCTTCCGCCTGCGAACACAAGACGGAACCCTAAGCTCCTACACATACAACGCCGACAATCTTCGCCGTTTCTTTCCTTGAGCCCAGGCTCTGTAATTTCCAGCTATTCAAAATTTATGTAATATTGTTCGAAACAAGTGCAATGCGGAAACGACGAACGAACCAAACGGCACAAAAACTTATTACCAGTACGAAATGAACGCTGGTTTTTCCCTCAAGAGGGTTCATCGAAATCCAACGGCACGAGTGCCCGAGCACATCGCGCAGCTCGATAGCCGTAGTACCCAAGGGTGCTAGTCGCAAAAAGCTTGATCACGCGCGAGCATTTCGCACGGTCAAAGCATTCAATACCTAAGGGTGACCAAGCGGGTATCGAGAACGACCAATGATAACATTTTCGAAATGAAGAATTCCTAAAGAGGCTTCTCTATCAAAAAACCAAGAGCAGGATTGCTAACTGAGTCAAGCGCAAACCTATGCTCTGAGCGACCAATACAAAGGAAAGTACAAAAGGATAGGATCCAACCACAGCACTCAAAGGCCAGATCTTTAGAAATAACTCCTGAATCAACACAACAACCACAACAACCACATTGAAGTCAGGCCTGCCAAAAATTTAATAGATGTCCTGATCGGAGGGCACTATAAAAGGAGACCACATACCTCCCCTTCCCTCGTGGAAGCATATAGATCATTAGGATTGAGAGGAGTCGGGAAACACCTAGTTGCAAGGAACTTAGGCCCTCGACCAATACACATCGTTTCACTCACAGACTGAGAAAGAGAAGCCACCAAGTAACCATTAGTCTCGGCAGCAGCGAATACAACCTCCGCAATTTCGTCTGCTAGAGGCAGGGTTCATCCCGGCAGACGTGCCATAGATTAGCTTGCTACCAAAACAAAATTTCACAGCGAGAAGCGAAAAGCTAGATTCATAGGACTGAGAAGCATCGGGATTTCGAAATGGTTATTATGTTCGCACTCCACCAGCACGGATCCACAGTGGACCACACGCTGAAAAAGGATGTCGGCTGGCTGTCCGCTAGACCCTACGGCGACGGAGTATGAGGGCGCAAGACGATGCATCAGAGGTAGTGAGTACCCCAGCTCTTGCGCCGCCTCGATTTCTCCACCTCCTACTTGGTACCAAACAGGAGGAAACGGCGGTACGATCGGAAGCTTCAAAAGGGAACCCAGCACTCGGTCTCATTTTGCTTTAGCGAATGTAAATTCGCCCGACTCCCCTAGCCAGAGTGGGGAGGGGGTCTTTCAAAATTTAAATTTTTCATTAAGCCTACGGGGCTCGGTCTCGTTTCGCTTTAGCGAATGTAAATTCGCCCGACTCCCCTAGCCAGAGTGGGGAGGGGGTCTTCCAAAATTTAAATTTTTCATTAAGCCTACGGGGCTCGGTCTCATTTCGCTTTAGCGAATGCAAATTCGCCCGACTCCCCTAGCCAGAGTGGGGAGGGGGTCTTTCAAAAATTTAAATTTTTCATTAAGCCTACGGGGCTCGGTCTCATTTCGCTCTAGCGAATGTAAATTCGCCCGACTCCCCCAACCGGTGGGGAGGGGGTCTTTCAAAATTCAAATTTTCGATAAGACTGCCTTCATTTCGTCTTACGAGTGCTCGTTCGCTAAGCCCAGGGGGCCCGCTTAAAAATCTAAATATCAAAGCACGTACGAGCTCCAGTTTATCTCGCTCAAGCACACACAAAATCACTTCGATGTTCGCACCAATGAAAGGACTCACAATACGAAAACAGGAAACCTGCGGAAACACAGTCACAAACACAACTACACACAGAAAAGACCCAACCAAAACTAATGCCCAGGGCGACAAAAGTAATTGAAACGGCGCTCTTCCATAGGAACAAACATTTCTTCAGGCTCCTTTCGGGACGAGCAAATCAAAAGAAACATGTTGCGGCCGCCGCCCACTCAAGATAGCAGGATCGAATCCTTGGTAAAACTCATGTAGCGACCGAAACATTTTATGGTTATGACGAAGACGCGAGCGAAGGAAACTCCTCAACGAACATCCGATATGCCGGCGGCGATACTCGTACCACGACCCGCCTCCAACAACAAAGTTACCACAGCGAATTGTTAATGGGTAAACTTCCTCAGGATGGCCAGGCCCCTCCGTGGGATCCTGCGCCATCGACAGGCACACTGTGAGATTGTTTAAAAAGTTTACAAAATGGTGGCCCACAACCCGGGCCACATTAGGCGAAATCTAGTGCCTATACATCAACGATAGGACTCTTGGTAACCACGTCGGTCTGGGCGGCATCGGGGCCCTCTTCGGCCGGAGGAGTGGTCGCACTGGCTTCGCGGGCGTTGTGGGCGGCAATGTACGCTTTCACCTTCGCCTTGATCGCCGCCGGTTCTTCCGGAGTCTGTCAGAAACACGGAAACAGTAAACAACCGGGCACCCACTTATCATGAATCGGCGAAGTAAAGCAAACTCACCGCCCCGCGACTAAGAGCGGCTCGCAGAAGAGCGATGTCGCGCCCTCCAGGGCGCCAGAACCCTTCAAAAACCGGACGGCTGCATCGTTCGCGGATGGGGAAGGGTTCCAGTACGCCGAAGGCTCCTTCAGCTCAACCGACCCGAAATGATTGCAAGAAGAGCCCTCCAGCGCTTGGCAGAAAGCCCTGAGGGACTCAATCGAGGCATACTCGCGCCCGGTCGCCATAAGGTCGCCTACCCCGCGCAGCTCGTCAGCGAACCAGGCGAGGAAGCGATCCATTGGCATATCGACGGGCGGGGCGGCCTCTTCGCCAACGCCAAGGAGAAGATCCTTAAACGCGTCAGCTACTTTCTGGGCTTCCGCAGAGTTGGCGCGGCGTTCCTCTTGCCGGGTCTTACGAAGGGTCTCCAGGCTCGCCCGAGCTTTAGAGGCCTCTTCTTGGGCAGTGGCCAGCTTCTTCTCGGCGTCAGAGGCAGCCCCCTCGCAATCTTGAGCTCCTTTTTTAGAGCCGTGATCTTCTCATCGCGAGTCCTCAACTCGCGATCGAAGTCCTGATGTTGCGCAAGCACCATCTTCTGGAGAGTCCGGCCAAGGAGGGCACTCTGCACAAACCAACGAAATGTTACACGTGTCGAAGTACCACAAAAATAATGTTAAGACGAAGACCAATCTTACACTGACGGCATGAAAGTTGATAGCCTCAGTCAGATCAATGTCGGAGTTGTGCAGCAAATCTTGCTCCAATTCTGGCGCGCCGAAAGCGGAAAGGCAGCTGTCGGTCAAAACCAGACCCTCGCGGCTGGGAAGGACACCTGACTCACCAAGTTGACGTCGGCAACGAGGCGGGAGCTCGAAGGCATTCCTAGAGAATGAGCAATTCGGTAAGTCTCCTCTCTAGCGGGTTCACTTTCGCCAGAGGAGCTTGAACCCGAGTATACTCGCATTTCGCGTTGGTTAGCAGCCCGGGGTTCCAGCGAAGTTCCCCATGGACGAAAAGACTGAAGCGCGCATTCGTAGGAGTAAGCCGCACCAATTGGTCGAAAAGTGCAAACTTACCGGGCTCGGGCAGAGTACTAGTCGGCTGAGGTACCGACGACAGAGGGGAAGGGACACCGGTCGACGGCGCATCGGCAGCCGAAGCCTTGGCCCTCTTCTGAGCCGGTTCTGTTGGTGCAGCCATTGTGGACCGCGAAGTCTTCCGGGGACCCTTCCCGAGAATGTCCCCAACGGAAACATCACCGCCACCGACGGCAACATTGCGAGGTCGGCAACCTTACGCGTGGCCATTCCTCCCATGTCTTCGCTTCCCTGCACATGAAAGGATCAGTTAGCCCCGCAAAACTGAAATCGTCATCGAAAGCACAGCATAACGGTGGTACTACCGAGGAAATCGAAACAAGCCCATGGAGTCGGGTTTTCCCCTGAACAACCTTACGGCTCCGCCGGCCGAGAGGTCGGGCCAGCTCCCGACCTATCCGAACGTCCGCAGGCTCGGTCACGCGAACTCGTCGTCGCTTAGATGACTCCAAAGCAGCGGTGTTCGATCTCCCCCGACCACGGCGGCCTCGCCCCGCCCTCGGCCCCGACCTCGACCGGGCGGGGCGGAGGTGCCGGCTTCAGCTCCGGCGAAGGGTCAACACGATCAGCATAAATAACCCGATAGGAGTCGAAAACCCTGTTCAGCCTCCGAACTCCAGGAAGATGCCGGTTCTTCGCCGTGTGTTCCTTAGGGTTATAAGGGCCAAGAATTTCATCGGCTTGGCCTTCGATGTAGCGGACATAGTCGAAATCGCAATCATACCCCCTCGGGCGTGAACCGTGAAGAATTGGGCCTCGATAGCCCCCCTTCACGGCGAATTCAGGAAAACCCGAGCCTGCTTCAAGAGGCCATTGGCCTGAGGCGATCCATTCTTCGACCAAGTCCCTACTAATTTGGCGCTATGAGGTCGACACAAAAGCATCGGTCGCGAATTTACGCGATGCGTCATCATCGCCGAACACCTCGGCATGCCGAACCCCACGCATCGGAGTCATATCTGATACAAGCACACTGGCCTTGGAAAGACCATTCTCTATGGCCTCAATCACTTCGTCATCAGAACAAACACGAATGTAGAACCAAGACTTCTGCCAGTCTACCCATTTGTTGCGATATGCCGGCACTAGTTGGACGGTGCCACGAGCTTTCTGAGGTACGAAATTGTACAAACCGATCTCCAGCCTACCGCCTCGCACCTTCTTTTCGAACAACTGGGCCTCATAAAAACGTGCAAAGACATCGACATGAAGATCGGCCCCCATCATCTTCATAGCCGCAGCGAAGACACCCATTCTAGCGAAAGCATTCGGAGTCAGTTGATGTATCTGCAGGTCAAATCGTTCTAGCACCTCGGAGACAAAACGCTCGCAAGGAAATCGAAGGCCGGCGGTGCAAAAATCCTTGAAGATGACCGCTTCATAAAGTTCGGGCCTCGGTATCAACTCGCCTCCCGGCGCACGACAAGCTTGGCGCGCGTGTGCGCTCAGCGATCCCTCAACAACGAAGTCATCTAGGGACGTTTCGATAATGCACGAACGCCCGAGATAATAAACAGGAAGCAGATCTCCAGCTTTCGACTCACCAACTTCTCCTGCCTCTTCGTCGTCAACCACGACAATCTCAGTACTATCCTTTTCTTCGGGTTGCTTTGTACCTGACCCATCGGAACGAACTGATTCCGCCTCAGCAGCGGCAGGAACTTGCTGAGTGGTAGGAGCCTCTGAAGTGGAGCTGAGAGAAGAGCCAGAACTAGAATTCGAACCACCAGAACCTGACTGACTGCGACCACTAGAATCAGAACTACTATCCGAGGTCACCATTGTTAAGCGAAGTAAAAGAAGCAACCGAGACAATTATTAACTACCAAGAACGAATACTCGGTTAAAACAGGAAAGCTAACACACAGAACGCTAACTTCAAAATCCATACAACAAACAAGAACAGCGGAATTCACCTCAAATGTGTCGAAAGAAGAACGAGCGGTCAGCGAAGAGCTATGCAAACGCAGACGGCGAGGGAACGGTTGGGCTCGGAGCAAGCGCAGCGGAGAAAATGAGGGGCAATTGCCCGCGGGGCCGCCAGGGGCCCTTTTATAGGCACCCGGTGCGCGTTCCCTGCGCCCTGAAAAGGCGGGAAATTCGAAGCGGCGCAGGCCGCGCGCATGACACGTGTTAAAAAAAACGCGGGAAGCCAAGAAACAGACCGGTATGAGATTTTTGGAAGTCCTCTACTTTTCGCCGGGGCAGAGCTCTTCCAGAGGGGGTCTTTTCGGATAAATGACGTCGCGCCAAGTAAAGCCTTCCCTCCCCCCAGGAAAGAGCGAACAGAGCATCGAACGAATGGCCTACGTGCCGCCCTTCCCTAGCCCATTCGCTCGAGGGGCTAGTGTTGGGGGGAGGTTCTCAAGTGCCCCCACTGATAACGGGAGGCGAAGGAACCTTCAGCCGAGCGAAGAAGTCTTCGCTCAGCGATAAGCGAGAGGCCGTGCCACGGCAAGGGATACGCCCATCTTGCCAGAGGGCCGATGTGTAGAAGCGACGGTGTTTTCGCAGGGTCGATGGTACTTTCGCCACCGCGAAAACATTCTCGTTTCTCTCGACAGAGCAATGTGGAACGGCAGGAGCAGGGGCCCACGTGTCCGGAGGGTAGGTAGGCACATGAGGGGAAATGTCCGGACTGCCCTCCTAGGGCTAGTGGGACCCAGCGAAAGGTGTCGAGGAGCTCCCACGGGGGTAGAACGGGAAGAAACCCAAGTACAAGAGGTGTCCCGTACCTATAAATACGGCCCAAGGGGACGTGGAATAGGGGGGCTGATGGCTGATCTTTAAGCCAGCCTAAGGGGGTTAGTTCACTAATCCAACAAAGAGGGTGGTGAACATGATCGAAATGAAGGGCTCAGTTCTGAGGATGGGTCACCAAAGGATAATTGTCATGTCAAGAGAGGCAATAGTACTTGTACAACCGCGACTAGTCCTAAGAAGAAATCAAAGAGCCCTATAGTTAGGATTTTGAAGGGGATGTTGGAAACCGTTCAAACAAATTATGCCATTGCCAAAAAGGTGATGCAAAGGGAACTTAGGACCGAGTCCATCAACAAGGCAATGCGGGCAATGTGTTTGGCTGTTGAGTGCGGAGCTGTGGAAGGAAGTTTCGAACATTATGTGGCTTGCTAACTCTTTGTGAAAGCTGAGCATCGAGATATCTTTTTCACCATACAAACCAAAGAGGGAAGACTGGCTTGGTTAAAGTGGTGGTGCCAGAAAAAGAAGATGCAGTAACTATAAAGCAAGCCTCCTTATTACTTTTGCGTAGCTGCTGCAGCAGCTACCCTTGTTTTTGCCCTGCTCCTGCTTGGTGGTGTTGTACAGCACTGCTGTTTGGCAGCAGCACTTGCCCCAAACTTGGATATAGTCCTTTAGTTATGCACTTGTGTGTGCTGCTACATAAATATTAGTGGTGTTAGTGTCCTTTAGATACAGACTTGTATATGGGCTGCATGCTAGGTCCGCAGACTAGCTTTGGTGTGTGTCTTGTATGTATAAACTTGTGTACGGGATGCTTGTGTACTGGCTGGTTATCTTTTGGGTCAAGTGATGCTAGCACTTTGTTGCACTTTTGACTATCTTTTAGTTTAAGTAATGGAAATTAGCTTGTTGGACTTGTTTAATTTTTATGAGCACGCAGTACATGAACTTGGTGAACATCTTTGATTTATGATGAATATGTGTCTATTTTTGTAGATGAGCTCATCGTCAAGTGATGCTGAGGATGAAACCCTTCAGGTTGCACGGAGTCAACTGGATGTGATGCAAGAATTTGTGACTATGGCAAGCATATTTGGTACGTGCTTTGATGCTACTTTTATGAACAAATCTAAGAGGAGGGTACCTCAAGTTACTGGTACTGAATGGGTCATGACAACTTTAAAAAATCCAACAGCCTGTTTCGATATGTTTAGGATGAGGCCTGAAGTTTTTGATAGACTGCATAACATTCTAGTGTCATCATATGGCTTGAAATCAACGACACGTATGACCTCTATGGAGGCGCTAGCCATGTTTCTATGGATTGTTGGTCCACCACAACCTATTAGACAAGTTGTTGATCGTTTTCAGCGGTCAAAAGAGACAATTACTCGAAAGTTTGCACATGTGCTGCATTGTGTTTATAAGATGGCTGCGGATATTATCAAACCCAAAGATCCAGAATTCAAGATAGTGCATCCTAAACTACGGAGTCCTCGGTTTTCACCATATTTTGATAATTGCATTGGGGCAATAGATGGGACACATATACCCGTTGTCGTCCCAGCATCAAAACAAGCCCAGCACATTGGACGGCATCAACATCCAACTCAGAATGTGTTGGCTATATGTGACTTTGACATGAGGTTCATATTTGCCGTCGCGGGATGGCCAGGATCCGCACATGATAATAGAGTATTGCGCGATGCCATGCGCAAATATGGTGACAGGTTCCCACACCCACCAGAAGGTACTACAGCTTGCCTGTACCGTGTGCATGTTTAAGGTTATCATGTTTCGTCAAGAGTATTCCTTATATATGTACTTAAGATTATTTCTTATATATGTACTGATGTTTTTGTGCAGGAAAATTTTATCTTGTGGACGCGGGCTACCCAAATCGAGTTGGATATCTTGCACCGTATAGAGGAACAAGGTACCATTTACCAGAGTTTCAACAAGGGCCAAGACCAAGGGGGAAAAAAGAGGTATTTAATTTTGTACACTCGTCGCTGCGCAACGTCATCGAAAGATCATTTGGTGTTTTAAAAATGAAGTGGCGGATATTGTTAGGAATATCTGGGTATCCGATGAGAACACAATCCAAAATAATACTTGCATGTATGGCGCTACACAACTTCATTCGAGAAAGTGCAATGGCAGATGCAGATTTTGACTTGTGTGATTGTGATGAAAACAATGTGGCAGCATGCTCATCTGGACGAAGAAGTGGTGTTGGTCAAGTAGGAGACGAAGACGAAGACATGAATGTATTCCGAGATAATCTAGCTAATGCTTTGTATGCTAAAAGTGGATATATGTATATGAACTAGAAATGTTGGGGTTTGTTTTTGTGGACTTGAATGTGCATGTAATCTGGACGGACACAGGATAGTTAGCATGCAAGTGTATGGCTGTTTGGTGTACAATATGCAGGGGCATTTTGGGAAATAATAGTTGACATTCCTAAAATCTACCATCAGAATCCAAGAATCCAGACAGTGAAGGATTTTTATTATCCAGAATCTAGATTCTGAAAATCTGGATTTTGTGATCTGGATTCTAAAATCCCAGGAGATCCAGACGGGGCCTTTGTTTTTCACTGGAGGGAGCAGGTGAGCGAGTGCTGGGGATCAAACATTTTCCTATTCCTAGTGCGTGATGATGACCCACTATCGATGCCATCGTGCAGTGCAGGTGCAGGTGCAGGTGCCGTGCCCATTTATCTGCCCCCGACTCGTTCCGTGGGCTCCTTCATCTCCCTCGGCCTCCTGGCTCCTCAACTCCTCGGCGCTGGTGAACCGTGAACCTGCTGGGTGCTGGCGGCTTCCAAAGGAAGGTGAGGTGGTAACCTCCGCGAGATCTAAACTGTTCTCTCCGCATTGCCGCCGCCTGTTCACTCCTGTCTCTTCTTCAGAGCACCGCCGCCGCTTGCCCACTGCCCGCTGCCTGTTCGACGGAATGCCTGAGGAGCCAGCGGCCAAGAAACCGACCTGTCCGGCCTCCGCTGCCGCGGGTGACGCCTTCGCTGCCCTCCCGGACGAGATACTGCAGCACGTCCTCTCCTTCCTCCCGGCGCAGCCGGCCGTGCGGACGTGTGTCCTGGCTCGGCGCTGGCGCCGACTCTGGGAGGGCATGGCGGGCCTGCGCATCACCGCCGCCAACGCGCCCGAGCCGCCGTGCATCCCGGATGACCTGGTGTCCTCGGGGGAGCTTCGGGAGTTCGTGGACCACCTGCTCCTCCTCCGTGGCGGCGCGCCGCTTGACAGTTGTGAGTTCTTGTTCCACGTGCGCAATGACGCGGACGTGCCCCACGTCAACCTCTGGATCCGGCATGTCATCCGGTGTCAAGTTCGGCAGCTCAAGCTCCTTATCACACGGGAGAATGATGTTACGGGCCTTCGTTTTGAGATCAACTTGCCTATTGTCTCCCGGCACCTGCAGAGGCTAGAGCTGTATGACACAAGGTTCAATGACAGCTTCCTTGATTTCTCAGGCTGTCCAGGACTGGAAGATCTATTTATCGACAATGGTGCCTTTGCCCATGTTAAGAGGATCTCATCTAAGTCTGTGAAGCACCTGACTATCAACGATTCAAACTTCAATGAGCAATTTCGTACTGTAATTGATGTCCCAAGTACGGTTTCACTGCGGCTAGAGGACCCATGGTTCAGGACTCCTGTGCTTGGAAGCATGCCATTGTTAGCAGTGGCATTTGTCAGATTTGGCACTGATTGTATGTCTTTGGATGAGTGCTATAATTCTGAATCTGGGGATTGTGGTGATGAGCACTGTCAAGGGTGTTATGGCCTGGAAGGCAATAATTTCAATGGTAGCACTGCCAATGTCCCCAAAAAGAACAATTCTGTGCTTCTCAATGGTTTATCAGAAGCCAAGAGTTTGGTCCTGACAGATGAGTGCGAAATGGTATTTAGCCTTTGACTTCTTTTATATTACATGTCAATGGCTCATTTCTTCAGCAATATTCATATCGATTGTAGGACATTGTTGAATCTCATCTCTACAGACATTTGTCTTTTAGATATATTGCCACGAGGTGGGTTCTTAAATCATTATGTTCACTGTAAAGAATGCCTGATATTTTTGTTTCTACTTTCTCCAGTTCATTTTCAAACGAGATGTGAAATGTTGCCCCATGTTCAGAATGTTAAAGACTTTGTTACTAAATGAATATTGGTGTGTGCCTCCTGACTTCCGGGAACTAGCATGTCTTCTTGAACACTCGCCAGTTCTAGAGAAGCTCACTCTTCAAATTTGTTCCAAGGTATATATATTTTATATACATGACAACTGCTGCTTACAGTTTTTGTTTTATCTATTTATCTTGATGAAATGTTTTTACAATAGGGGCCTGAACATAAGTTTGAAATTATTGGAAGCTACGTTCAGATGGAGGGATCTGCTGCAATATCAGAAAATCTTAAAATTGTTGAAGTCAAATTTGAAGTGGCTGATGAGGGAGTTCTCAAAGTTTTGAACTTCCTGCAAACACTTAACATAGGTTTTGCTTTCTACATTTCTGCAGTTTTTGGTTGTATTTGAATCTAAAGCAGGCTAAAGAAGAATCTCCTGAGTTTTTTAGGACATTATCAAATAACAAATAAAAAATTCTCTATAAATCTTCTTAATGTTTCTGCAAACATTATCAACAAATCTGTACACGTAGGTTTATTAATAGTTTTAAAAAATAAGTAAGAACAAAATGTCAACTTGTTGTGTATCTGAATTATTGACGTGTTGCTTAGTTTTGAATCAGCGACATGTTCATCCCAAAATGTTGGTCAATAGAAATTGTTGCCCAAATCAGTTCTTTTTGGCCTTACATCATGCTGCACTTACCTTAACTTAAATTGTTATGTGTCAAGCTCTACATATTGATTTCAAGTTTTCTTGCCAAGTGACTCAAATCTCTTGTTTCACATATGTCACCTCTGTTACTTGTGTTTGAACTTATTGTGCTTTCCATATTTGCATAGATTTCAATTTTGATGAAGATGAGGAGACTTTGGTAGAAGATGTATCTGCTACCACTTAATTGCATCAAAAAAAATGGGAGGTTGAATTTTCTCCGGCAAGGTTCTGTGTTTTATATGTGAACTTTTCAGGTTGCTTCTGCTTGTAATAAACTAGGACTGCAACTTAGTTCGAAGCCTTTTTTTTGTGACTCACTTAGTTGGAATCAGTATGAGCTGTTTAGGCCATTGGGATGGACCTTGTATACTGTGCTATATTCAATTTTGTTTCTGTCTCCTGTTTATGTGCCAAGGACAGTGCTTTACCTTTCTATGGTACATTAAACTTGTTGATTGTCCTCCTAATGATCTAATGTACTGTCCTTAGTTCTTCCTAAAAGTAATTTGTTTATTGTTAGAAATATAGTTTCACATTTCATTTCCATATGTTGTAAACTGCATAATTTGTAACATGCCATGAAGGATTTGTGGAGAATTTTTAGTGTAATTCAATCTTATATTACCACTTTGGGCCATCTGAGATTCAAGCCTTTTTAGTTTCAACCAGGAAATAGACAGAATACAGATTTTCGTGAGCTCTTCAACAATATTTTTAGACCTTGGTAAAGTTCCATTTCAGAGCCTATTCTGGTTTAACCAATGGAACGGAACATTTTTGTATAGGATCATACCCGTGTACTGTCTTAAGATATTTGGGAAAAAAAAAAAAAAAAGGGATTAAAAATACAATATCACTGTATGATGATCTATTATTTTCATTCAAAAGTTATGATCTTGTGCACCTACAATTATTAGAGAAAGTATATAGTGGAAAACTGTGCATTATACTTTTCTCAACAAAGTGATATTGAGCTACGACCGTGATTTAGGGCTCAAAGAAGACTTTGTCTATGGGCGTCTAGAAGTTCTTTTTTTCTTTTACTACAGGTCACATATATGGAGACAGGTATACTACCTCTGTCACAAAATAAGTATGGCTATGATATTCATGCTGGTTAAATTTTTTTAAAAAATTTTATTAGGTTTATAGAAAATATTATCATGTAAATCTAGATAAATTAATTATAAACTAGATTCCATGATGTATCTAATGATATTAATTATGCACTATAAATATTAATATTTTTATGTATTCGTTGAAGTGAGAAGTGTTTCATTCCTCAGAAAGCAAGAACGACACTTATTTTTGAGATAAGAGAGTACATACTAGAGGACTCGACTATTTGTGCTTGATTTCGACCGTAGAAAGTGGTCTTCAGAAGTGTCTAGCCGATGGGCAGACTGCAAACATCAACTGACCATCACGTCCATCAGAGTGCAGGCTGGCCTCATATCAACGTTCAATCCACAGTTTTGAAGCGAATTGGAGTGAAATATAATTTAGTTTAAATTTCACTTTAATCTACATTAATACATGTAAATTAAAGTGAATATAAGTCTATCCAAACATAGTCATAGCAGAAGCTAATTTCCACCTGGTACACACTAGCATGGCTAGAGCAGCCAGTATTTTTTTCTGGTATAGGGTTGCATCATGGTGTGCCTCTCGGATCAAGGATCATGGGCTTCTGGCTAGTAATGAAACAAAATTAATTTGCTGATGATTCAAAGTATTTTTTATATGGCTGGGGGCATCTCAAGTTGTCTCCTAATAACCTATTCTCTGATATGTAAAGCATTGACAATTGAGATAGCCAAATATTATTTTTGTTAATATTAGGAGAGTTGTAGGAATACCCAACATATATCTCATCTAATACTTATGTATAAGAAATGCGGTGGAAGCATGTGGAGAAAAGAATGTTAAAAGGTGATGGCCTGGTTGGAACCATGCTATCTGAGGAGACCCATCTTCCCTTTATCTGAGATGAGAGAAATTGGTAGCCACAAAAAAATTAGAACCGCACAAGAGCATAAAAAAACATTGTTACCCCAATATAGTAGTTTTAGGGGAATAGTGGGAGCTATTAGAGATCTGTTAGAGGTACTAACACGCCCCATTTGATTTAAATGGAATCAACATGATATTTGTTATGAGAGTTAAATAGGTTGTGTATTTATATTAAATTTACTGGATGCTCATGCCAGGGATGCACAAGTCTTGTTGGTTCTGTTTGGATCCTGGAGATGGACCTTGCATAGTTTATTATGTTCAGTTTGTATCTTCTCCTGTTCATCTGCCAATGGTCAAGTGCTTGAGCTTCCTTTGCTACTTTAAACTTGTGGTCTGTCCTAATTATCTAAGATACTGTCCTTAGGTCTTCTTCATAGAATTAGTTTTTTTATTAAGAAAGAAAATTTACTTTGGCATTTCGTTTCCATAAGTTTGAAGCTGCAATTTGTAAGTTGACAATAAAGATTTGTGGACAAATTTGGGTACTCCAACCTTTATTTGTTTCAACTAGGAAACCAAAAGAATACAGACTTTGACCTCTTGAACAATCCATTAAGAGCTGATGATCCAAAGAATTTTTACATGCCTTATGCCAAGTTTCACTATAAAAAAAGATCCGTAACAATGCCTCCATTTTTTAGGGGCCGCTCAATCTAGAACTGCTCCTACAAATTGTTGTCAAATGAGCTGCCCTTGCAAATTGATTTGTAGAGACTGCTAATATTTTGGGCCGCCACTACAAATGATCCTATTTGTAGGGCCAGCACCTACAAATCAATTTGTTGGGGGGGGGGGGGGGGTTAACATCCTAGGTGTTAAGCTTGCATTTTGCATCTTAATCATGAGATGAGCATAAGCATCATACATCCTGCACCTTGCATATGCTTTTAATAACTTTTCTTAGGCATTGATGTCATGTATGATGGTAGCTAGTATATGTTTGGTAGCTTTCATGTGTGATTAATGTAATTAGGTTTATTCAGGGAGGTTGCCTTGCTTATGCTTGAGTGGCTAGTTAACCATAGGAGGGTTCCTTAGGAGCAGTTTTCAAATTTCTGATGGATCTCTGAAACCATAGGCTTTCAGCACTGGAACCTTAAATGAAAGTTGTAGAGCACTTCTAATCCTGCAACTTTGCTTTTATGGTCAACACCCAGTCCAGCTTCTAACCTGATCAAAAATCAGCCCCAAAGTCAGCTGTTTTGGGCAGCCGAAAATTAGCCAAGTCCCCAATTCGCAGAGCTGAGTTTCAGTTTCACTGAAGGTACTTTTGGGATCTTGTAGATTCTAAACCAGGTCGAACCAGTCCTTGATCTTGTAAACAAAGTTGGAGTACTCATTTAGAACTACAACTTTTAGTAATACACTTTGTGCTAATGCTCTCTGGAATGGGAGATACAGGGAGGGAAATATGGCGATTTCAGTCAGTCATCTGAACCCGGCCTGATCTGGTGTCCTGCTGACCTGGTGACAGGACAGGGGTTCGCAAGGGGCGCGTGGCGCCGTACAACGGCACCAGCTCGTCCGCCTCTCCATCCTCTCTCTCTCTCTCACGCTCTCATTCTCTGTCTCTCTGACACATTCTGTAGCAGAGAAAGAGGGAGGAGAGCATCTCGTTGCCATCGCCGTCACCTTCGCAGCCGCCTAGCGCCGCCGTCCACCCGCCATTTCCAAATCCCCTCCGCCAAAAGGACCACCATGAGCTCCCCTACCGATCCCACCTAGCCACGTCGCCGTTCATCGCTGAGGTAGGGCGCTGGACGCCGTTTTTCCCTGGTCTGCCATGGCTGACGAGCTCGAGCGCCGCCAGGGCAGCAGCACCTCGGTGCTTGGTTTCTCTTCTTTCTTTCATGTTCTAGAACCCTCGTAGAGTCCACAAGCTAGGAGGCTTGGCTGTTGAGCAAGGCCAGCCCTGTTGGAGGCTGAACGCCGCCGTGCACAGCCGTGAACTCGCCGCTCCGCGCTGCCGCGCGACCATGCCCGCTGCTGGACTCCTCTGGAGCTCCACCGGCCACCCCAATCCCAACCCTAGCCTCTATTCCCTCTGTTGAAGCCTGAGTCGGGCTCTATCGGGATCGCCGCCGCCTGAATTTGGCACAGCACCACCGTGCTCTGCTCCTGTGCCTCTGACATTGGGGTCCACTGGTCAGCCAAAGAAAGAGAGAGGGAGAGGGGGAAATCAGAGTTGGTTTTCGTTTTTCTGAATTTCAGATTTTGGGTGATCTTCTAAATTCAATATCTGGAGTTCTAGGTGTCCAAAAATAGCAAATGTGGACTTTTTGGAAAGCTTGTGAAATCTTCTATCTGTTGGTCATTTTGGTTGATAGGGTTTCTGAAGTAAATTTTGATTTATTTTCTGGAATGGAGAAATGGCACCTCCAACTTAGAAAATGTGAAACTTGAGATGTATAGCTGCTAAAATGGTGATTCCTGTTTGGACAGCTTCTTTTTGAGATACTCTAACTTATTAGTATGATGATTACACCTGTGCTGCACTGTTTATGAATCTGGTGAATTACATGCTTTATTTGGCTAGCTTCTTTGGGAAATTATGGTGAAGTCTATATATGCCCATTTCTGATGAAAATCCTACAGTAGGTTTTTGATGCAATGAGGAACACCGGAAAATTTTGTAGCATGCATTTCTGTACTGTTGTATTTTATTCTGTTCTGTGCCTTAGTGGCAATGATAATCATGCTAGGTCCTTAGGGATAGTTTTACTGAATCTTTTGAGATAAAACTTTTACAGTAAACTGGTGAAGGTATTAGGAAGCTGCTGTAATTTTATTAGAATTTTCTGGACACAAATTATGACAGCTCCTATGTGCACTTGCTTGATAGAGATGGATAAAATGCAGTCCTGCATGAGAGTCATGATCAAGTTATTGTTTTCTCTCGCCTGCTCACGATATATATGACCTGCTGGTAGCATAGAGTATGTTTGTTTCAGTTATCCAATGGTCACTGTAATTATTATGTGGACTAGCTGAATATATGTATCTAAGTGACATGTTTAAGAAAGGAGTACCTCCTCCATGAATGCAGATTTCTGTTATGTATGCTTTGTTAGAGATTTGAGTTTGTAAGGCAATAGAGTTGCTTGAAAGTACTTGCTGAATCATAGTGATCAGATTGTGTGTAGAAATATTCCTAATTAGAGAACATGGTTGCCTCTTTTGGGAGGAGTTATGCGCCTACATTAGATATATAACTTGCTAAGTTCATCATTCATCCCCATGCATCTGTCATTCATACTCATGCCTACTTCATGCATTCCTCATACTTATACATGCTGTGTGTGGTGTGTGTCATGCATATAGGGTCGTTGGAGGAGATCACCGTGCTGGACGTGGATCAGGAAGGGGAGCAGCACCCTCACGCCGAGCAGGAGGCTCCAGCAGGAGGGGAGCCGAACCAGGAGCCACTTCCCGAGTGCTCCGAGCACGTCCCAGCTAGCTTTCTGAAAGGCAAGCCCCGGAGCATCTCACAACCTAAATTTACAAAACTCACTTGCCTTACTTTTATTTCTATTTCTATGCATTAAGTTTAGGAGTTATTTGAAAACGTTGATGCATTATACCATGCCTTGATCCACCTTATATGTACTACTACCCTGCAACCTATGTGTAGTGTAGGTCGAGAATTTGCTTAGCATTGCTTAGTATGGTAGAAGTCAGGTGATTGATTGACTGTCACCTGCAAGACATCAAGGAACTATGACCACAGTTGGCTATATGTCTATCGTGTGATATGCGAAGGAAGGATGATAAAGAAATCGAGACCGGACAGGGTAGGTGTGTAGTGGGAATACTAGCATGGTAACCCCGTCTGTGTCGGTTAAGGACGGTTCCATTGTTATACTTATGACCCCGCTTGAAAGTATCTTACACTTAGCGGCCGGTAAGTTGTTCCGACTGCGAAACCCAGTCCCTCTCTTCGGGCCAGGAATTGAAATGTAGAATAGGCACACTGGAGGAAGTAAGAAGTGCTGGGGACAAGGATAGACCGTGGGACAGGCAAGGCCTGAGTTACCTGGCTTCCGGCTGACCCCTAAGTGTGCGGCTCAGTTCAGACCCACGACAGACCCGCGACAGGACCCAAATAGAGTAAAAGGTGACCTATGACTGCTTTCGCGCGGCATGTCTTGGTTGGTGTATAGGGTCTGTCCCAGCTGGTTGCAATCGATTCGTATCACCGTCTCTCCCGGTTAGTGAGAATCTGGGTCATATATATTGTGAACTATATTAAAGGCTATGATAAGATAGCAATAATTTGAATATGGTTATTAATGCCTTGGAAGATAGGATAAAAATTTTATGCTGCTGGTTCAGAATAGTTGCTAACGGTACAAGAATTAATTACTGTAATCTTGAGCTAATAAAATGTGTAGGTCTCTACTTGTAGTCAGCAAATGTTTGGCAAAAAGGTGTATAAGCTGAACCCCACATATCAGCCTTGCATTCCCCTTGGAGTCTATTTATTTTTGGTTTATGACGGGTAAGCCTAGCTCAGTACAACCTTGTACTCAGGGTTTTATTTCCCTTGTTGCAGATGAAACTATGTTTTATGGCTATTGTATTAACTGCTTAGCTCCAACGGTGGATGAGGAGTAAGGCCATGGGCAGGCCTTGTCTTAATAGACTCTCTTTATGCTTTTGTGGGACTTGATCACTATGTTGGCATGTAATGAAACTAAGTATGGTTGTGTGTGTGAAAAACTATGTTGTTTCCGCTATATGTGCACTCCGTGTTGTAATAAACTCTATACTGCAGTATGTGTTTCAAGTACTTGTGAACCTTTTATATGTATGGCAAATGTTGTTGGAACTTCTTGGTCTTGGTTGTATGTTGAGATGAACAATTCAAGGTCCTTCGTGATTCTCGACGGACTATCGGGTTTATACGGTCTCAAGTGGAAGAAGTGTGACCTTTGTGGCCACCACTTGTATTTGTGCTCGTATAAATTGGGCGGTTCTGTGACAGGGGGTGCTGGATCTAGTCAATCCTATAAATATGTGTCCAATAGTAAAAATTGAGTTGAAATTTGAATTTTTCAGACGATCTCAATGGCGAAATGATCAAAATAAAAGTTATAGATATCAATATGTTAAACAACTTTGTTATTCATAACTTTTTTATTTGAAATTATTTTATTGAATAAAATAATATTTGGATTTCTTAAATTTAAAATTTAAATTTTTTAAATGATCTCGAATGCAGAAACAATCAAAACAAAAGTTGTAGATCACTAGTCACTATCTACAGTCGCACGCTCGCACTTGTTGGGCCAAGTTAATTAAAGAGTTAATCATGACTGTTACCTGTTTCATCTATGTAGCTGGACTGCTAAGTTTGATCAAAGCACAGATGTGGCCAAGAAAGTAGCTGCCTTTGTCCAAAGGATTTGTTAAATTTCTCCGTTGTACCTGTAGTAGTGGCAGCTTTAAGAGTTTAATTAGTTGTTCTGATAATCTAGCTGGACCTGGGTTAATTACCATGCTGTGCGGTTAATTTTGCAACCTTTGCTTTGTGGTGAACGCCTCGTCATTCAGATCGGACCAGCGCAGCCACCGTGTCCACTGCAACACAGGGTGATTGACTCCGGTGTTTGTTTACCCAGACGCGCTTCCTAGCTAGCCCGCACGGCCATCAAAGCAAGCACCTCCAGCCAGGCCATGGGGAAACGAAAAATTTGGTCGTTTCTTCCGGACCAGCGCAGCTATATAGAAAAAAATCTTTGCCGAGTGCCAAATGGCGGGCACTCGGCAAAGAGTGACGGCAAGGTGTGCCGTCCCAGCCCCGCCAAGCTTTGCCGTGGGCCTTATTTCGCCGAGGGCTTGGCCTTCGGCAAAATAAGATTTGCCGAGTGCTGTTTCTTTGCCGAAGGTTCCGCCTTCGGCAAAGATTTCTTTGCCGAAGGCCTCCCTTTGCCGAGGGCCTTTTCTTCTGGCCTTCGGCAAAGAGTTGATTTGCCGAGTGCCCGATTTTTTGCCGTCGGCAAAGAGAAAAACCTTCGGCAAAGCTACTGTTTCCGGTAGTGTATGGCGGGCGCACGGGTGGTCCAACTCAGCCGCCCTCCAATGGGGGTAGGATGTCACTTTGGCCAGGCAAACAAACATCATTCTATCCATAGCCAGACTAACCTTGAGTCAGACAAACAAACATAGCCACTTGCATTAGCTAGGCTGGTCTGTGTATCAGCTGGCTGAGCTGGAAAGTGCTAGCCACCCTAGCCCAGGCAAACAAACACACACATATAGGAGTCAGGAGGTCGGCTACAGGTGAGCCACGCCGCTCGCCGTGGTGATTCGCACGCGGCACGCTAGAGTGCGCGCACTGGTATTCGTAACTTGGGTAGCTGAGATTCGATCTAGTGCCGACATGCCATCGTCGGTGTAGTCACTACAGCCATGGCGCGACGACCTCCTTGGCGACTGCGACCAGCCCCTTAGGATGTGATTAGTAGGTAGATATGGGCATACATGGCCGATCACATGCAATTTGCAGGCATTTGGAGCGTGATTGGTTGGGAGAAGGAGCCTCAGCTTGGCCCGTTCCATGCAAGGCTGCACTGATTGATTAGCAGGATGGAGACTTCAACCTGGCCCAGCTGGTGTAAATGCGGCTTTCCAGCCAGGCTGCACGGAAACGGAAATGAGATCTGTTTCCCGCGAGCCAGGCTCGCGCGATGCTACGCGCACGTTAGACGCCTGAGTTTTCTACTCTCTGAGGCGCATGTACAGGCAGCCAATCATCCGGTGCGTGTAACCTGGGCCGCACGATGATGCAAACCAAACAAAGTCCGTTGTGTGCATCGAACCTGGCCACACTTGACCTGGCTGCGTGCGCTGCGCAGCCTGGGCCGTCCGCGTGCGCGAACCAATCACGCCCTTGGTGTCCCGGTCCTTGCCTTGAGCCTGTCCCGCCAGGTGCAAAAGGAGCTCTTCGACCAAGCTCAGTACAAATGCGGGGAAGCTTCAGGGCGTTTGGTTGCTCGGATCTAAGCCATCCAGGCTCACTGCATGTAGCATCCTTCAGTTTGGATTCTTGGATTAGCTTGTGGGCCTGGCTCATGCAATGTAGATTCCTTGCCTCAGCCAGGCTCTACCGGTACAGATATTTTTTGTGTTCTAACTCGGTCAGGCTCATGGGGTGCAAAGCATACATACGAACGCAACATGCTGTGAGAGATCAAGAGTTGTGCATGTGTTGGACCCGGCTAACCAAACAAGAACACACTCCAACTAAGCTGTGCATGGGTGGATAACCAAACACAAGACTTTGCATGTGCTCGACCCAGCTACGGAGAGCCTGGCTCCTCTCACACGGGCCTAGTTCACCCCATCATGAAACCAAACGCGTCCTTCGTTTCCAGTGGATCTGGCTCACTCGGCGCAACTCACGCACTCAATGCTCTCTAGCGCATGCACGAGACATGGAGAAAACCAACCAACCAATCAGTTTCCGCACAAAGACTGGACCAATAAAAATAAGAACCAAACAAATGCCTGTGCATGCAAAGGACCAAGTCCACGAGAGCCAGGTTCTCCGCATACAGGCCTGGCTACCTAAAGAAGAGAACCCATCCGGCGAGGGGTGTTCCTGCGGATGAGTAGACAGGGGGACCCAAGCTGGTTCCAAGTGCAGTACGAAAAACTGCCCTACATCTGCTTTTCCTGTGGTAAATTGGGACATTCCGAGCTGGAGTGTCCTACCCCTACTGAACGGGATGAGAAGGGTAAACTACCCTATGATGTTCAGCTTAGGGCCCCGGATGAGCGCCGTCGCCGCCTCCCGTCGTTTGCTAGTGCGGCGGCGGACTCGTTTGGCAGTGCCTCTTCAGCGGGGACAAAGAATGCGAGGCAGTTCAGTCGTTCCAATGAGAAGGGGTCCAGGTCCGGCTCCTACCGGTCTGAGGACATTGTAGGTGACTCAGAAGACCAAGAAGTACAGTCACCCTTGAAGCAAAACACCCAGGGGGTGGACGTGCATGCTGCAGAGGGTGGGAAGTCGAGCGCTAGCCGACGCCTTGACCTCTCTGGTGAGCGTGAAGCCTCAAGGCAGAAGGCTAGGAAGAGGAAGTCCAAGGGAGCCTCACCGTCGACACAGACCCCTGACCTTAATATTCCTTTGGGGGTGTCGAATGCCATAGTTCCATCCGGTCTAGTGAGCTCTCGGGTGAACCAGCTTGATGCAGCAACGGAGAATAATGGAGGGGAAAGTATGATTGAGCTTCTCAAGAAACAGAAGCGGGGCAGTAACAACTCTGAGAGATCGGCGGCGGCTGCAGTGGACAGCCCCCGCCGGGCACCATGAATCTCCTCAGTGTGAACTGCCGGGGCTGCGGGCGGCCCGAGGCAGTTCAAGAGCTCCGCCAATTGGTGGAGGAGAGGAGACCCACGGTGGTGTTCCTGGTGGAGACAAGGATGGGGGAGGAGCGTGCCGTCGGCTTGAAACGTGATCTTAGCTTCCCAAATGCCATAATCGTCAAGTCAGAGGGCTTGAGTGGTGGTCTTCTGTTACTGTGGCGACCGGAGGTCACAGTGGCAGAACTGAGCAAATCAAGGTCGCACATTGATGTCATGTTGTCATGTGATCGGTTGAGGATTGCACAATGGCGGCTGACGGGATTCTATGGCGAACCGAGAAGGGAACGCCGCAAGGAGAGCTGGTACTTAATGAGATTTCTACGAGCACAGTCGGCTGAGCCCTGGCTATGTGTGGGGGATTTCAACAAAGTGCTGGAGGTGGAAGAGCAGATTGGTGCAAACGAAAGGGAACAATGGCAGGTTACGGCGTTTTAGGACATGGTTAATGACTGTGGATTCACAGACCTTGGCTTTCACGGTCTGCCGTACACATGGGACAACCACCAGGAGGCTGATCGGAACGTCAAAGTCCGGTTGGATCGTGCGCTGGGTGACAATAAATTTATGGAGGCTCTAGGTGATTCGGATGTGTTCCACCTCCCGCTTACGGAGTCTGACCATGCTGGTCTTCTGGTGGAGGTGAGGAATCGTGTGGGAGGTGATATAGGGAGGCGCAGACGCCCAAAACCTTTCAAATATGAGAACATGTGGAAACAACATGGTGAATATATGGAATTTGTGAATCAACATTGGGATCCAGGACCTAGGGTGGCTGATCTGTCAACAGCTGCTAGGACTCTTGCTTCCCTACAAGGGTCACTCAAGTCATGGGATAGGGAGGTATTTGGCTCTGTGAAGAAGCAATTGAAAGAGCTCAATCTGAAACTAGAAGAGGAAAGGGGGAATACTCTGTACCGTGGTCCGACGGACAAGGAAAGAATGATCATGGAGCAGCTTTCTGAAGTAAGAGCCAGGGAGGAAATAATGCAAAAACAACGTTCCAGAATCGCCTGGCTTAGGGAGGGTGATAGGAATACGGCATTTTTCAAGCCAAGGCGAGGGCTCGAGGCCGAACCAATCGAATTAAACAGCTGGTGGCAGATGACGGCCGGGTCTGCATAGAACAAGAGGACCTAGAGCAGCTTGCGTGTGACTTCTATCAGCAATTGTTCACGGCTCAAGATATCCTACAGCCGGAACTGATCTGCTCGCATGTGCCAAGGAAGGTAACAGTGGAAATGTGTGATGTACTGTCTAGGCCATTTACTGAACTGGAGGTTGAGACAGCCCTCTTCCAGATGGCACCTAGTAAAGCTCTGGGGGTGGATGGTTTCACGGCAGGCTTTTTCCAAACACATTGGCCCTGGGTGAAGGAGTGTGTGCTGATGGCGGTACAAGGTTTCCTGAATGGTGGAGAGCTGCCTGAGGAAGTGAACAAAACTCTGTTGGTGCTCATTCCGAAGGTAAGCAATCCACAGGACTTATCGCAGTACCGCCCTATCTCACTTTGCAATGTCATATATAAGATATGCTCAAAAACAATGGCAAATCGCCTTCGCACTATTCTGGACGAGGTGATATCGATGGAACAGAGCGCATTCGTGCCTGGCCGGTTGATAACTGACAATGTATTGATAGCATATGAGTGCATCCACTACTTGCGGAATAAGAAAGGGCAGCAAGGAGGCTGCGCGATTAAGCTGGATATGATGAAAGCATACGATCAGGTTGAGTGGAGGTACCTGGAGAATATTATGCGGGCACTAGGCTTTCCTGAGGCTTGGACGTCGCTAGTAATGAAGTGTGTTACCTCAGTCTCTTTCTCTGTTCGTGTTAATGGGGTTTATTCAGAGGAGTTCAAGCCATCGAGGGGAATTCGGCAGGGTGACCCTATATTGCCCTACCTTTTCCTCCTCTGCTCGGAGGGACTGATGAGTATGCTGAGGAATATTGGGCCGTTGTATGTGTCACGGGGTGTGCAAGTCAGTAGGCACGCACCCTGGATCTCACATCTTCTTTTCGCTGATGACTGTTTAATCTTTACCCAGGCATCCAAAAGGGGGGCTGACAGGGTGGCGGCTATACTTGCAGATTACAACCTAGGTTCTGGTCAGCTTGTAAACAAACTCAAATCTGCAATCTATTTCAGTCCAAACTCTGATCAGACAAGCAAAGAGGAGATCAAGAACAGTCTGCAGATTCTGACTGAGGCCCTGGGCGAAAGATACCTAGGCCTGCCTACAGCCGCGGAACGAGGTGCAGCTGATGCATTCAACTATGTGCCGGCATGGGTCCGAGGCATGGTGGGGGGCTGGGCGGAGAAGGAACTGAGCTGTGCTGCAAGAGAAGTACTTCTAAAAGCAAATGCACAGTTTGTGCCTACATACGCGATGTCCTACTTCAAGCTATCCCCAACGGTTTGTCAGAAGCTCACATCCACAGTATCCAACTATTGGTGGGGTAGTTCGCTTGATAACCATAAGCTACATTGGCTGAGGTGGGAAAAGATGACGAGATCAAAGCGGGATGGAGGCATGGGCTTCCGAGACTTCGCACTGTTTAATAAGGCGATGCTTGGTAAACAAGGGTGGAGACTGATAATGCGGCCAGAGTCGTTGTGTGCCCAGGTGCTTTGAAGGGGAAATATTTTCCTAATTGTGACTTCCTCTCAGCCACCAAGAAACGACGAAGCTCGGCCACGTGGAGATCGATTATGCATGGGAGAGATGTGCTAACCCGAGGGCTGATCAAGCATGTTGGACCGGGTGAGATTAATGCATGGGAGGACAACTGGATCCTTGGACTTCGTTCTCTGAAGCCTCTGGTTCGGCTGGAAAAGGCGACGGCTAAATGGGTGCGCGACCTGTTCGTCCCTGGAACAAGGGTTTGGGATGAGGAAGCTGTGCACAAATCCTTCATCTCGATTGAGGTTGCTGAGGTACAAATCAAACCAAGCACCTGGCTGGATGAGGATATTCTTGCATGGGCATTTGAAAGCATGGTCGATACACTGTCCGCTCAGCATATCGCTTGCTAAAACAAGAACAGATGGAGGAGACAATGGCTTCGACAGGTGAAACCTCGAGTTCGGGGGAATGCACAGTGTGGGAACAACTATGGAAGCTAGAAGTACCGCCAAAGGTACGCGTGTTTTGGTGGAGAGTGCTGCACAACTCATTGCCATCAAAGTCGGAGTTAAAAAGGCGGCATATTGCGAAAGAAAGCCACTGCGAGATGTGTGGAGAGGAGGAGGAGACGGTATTTCACGTCTTCTTCTCCTGCCCGATTGCAAAGCGCTTCTGGGCGGAGATAAGGAAGGTCCTCGGGGTATCGATTCCTGAATTGAGCCCGTGTACGTGGGCGACAGATACTCTGCAGTCAGTATGTTTGCCCAAGAACAAAGGCAGCCATTGTCGTCTTTGGGTCTTGGTCGCTGTGGACTGGACGGAACGCCTGCCGACATGGTCATCGGGCATGGGAGCCAGGAGCTGCTGCGAGGTTCGTGTCGTCTCCGATGGAGAACATGGCCTCTCTAAAGCATCCAAAGAGCCTTCCAATATGAAGGGCGAGAGCGGTATGGGAAAAGCCGGCGCAGGGATGGTTCAAAGTTAACACTGATGCAAGCTTTGATTGTCAAGAGTTCACGGGCTGTTGGATTTATTATGGGCTAGGCCCATTTTAGATTTAATAAATCAATTAACTCTATGGTGTGTAATTATGGAGAATATTATTTGTACCGGATTGGAAGTCCAAGGGACGTTGACTTGACTTATATGGTGGGAATTATTCTACTTAATTTGAAAAGCCAAGGAACGGACCAAGGTGTGCCACACGCGCCGCCGCCCGCCGGGGCGGGCCGTGGTGGTGGCGTGGCGTGGCAGGCCGGGCGGCGAAGCGTGTCGTGCGTGCGTGTTAAATTTTTAGCACTCACTAATCGCGGGAGTTTCAACTCGCTTGAACTCTTCGGTCGCCCAACTCCTCAGTTGCCTGCGCGAGACTCTTGCGCTTCACCTCCCCTCCAGGTGGCGCCGCCTCTAGGATAAAAGGGAGATGCTCCCTCCTCTCCGGGACTTGATGCTCAAACACACAATCCAGTTGCAACCGAGGTATTTCCATCTCGTGACTCTGCACGCACGGAGGAGCGAGAGGGCAGGTGCCTCCGAAGCCCTTGCCGTATGGTCGTCGTCTTCTTCATTTTCAAGGGAGGACGCCGCCGCTGATCTTCCTCACGCACGGGAGGACTCCGCCGTTCATCTTCCTCACGTGATCGTCTTCATCCTCTTCATCATGGCGAAAGAAGCTGGACAAAGTTCGGGATCGGGATCGAGTTCCTACACGGGAGGGTATGAACTGTTCATCTTATCTCTGTTTTTCGTCTTCCAGATCATGTCTGTTGCAGTAGTGTTCTCGTGTTGTTGCGTATGCTGTTTCGAGTTCATTTCGTATGCTCTGTCAGATCGTTTCGTGATATATCCTGTGTCAGTTTTAGTTTTAAGATATATGTTATGTCTGTCTGTTGCTGCAGTTCTAATCATACGTTTCATATGCTACTGTTTTCATGTTCCAGTAGTTCTATCTTGTCGTTTCATAAGCAGTACAGTGCTGGTCATCATATTGATATACATGTCATACATTGATGTTTTGTTTCATGGATCATGTCTACTTGAGTTTAATATTCAGTTTAATATTCATATGCTTCACATGTTATTTGATATCATGTTCCATCTTGTTATGGATATTTATGATATCATGTTTTCAATTATCAATAATCGTTTATATGTCATCGTCATAATATTAATTTCTGGAATTAAAATGACATGGAAATTGCCTAATTATCTAACAATCCAAAAACCTAATTATAGGCTATTTTTACGTTAGAGGTTTTGCTCTGTGTTAAAGCCTGATCCTTTTGATGGTAAAAACTTCTTGATTTGGAGAGCTAAGATGGAATTGTGGCTCACTGCTATGTCTTGTTATCATGCCGCTGAGGGCAAGCCTGCTAACTTGTCTCCTGAGGATGAGGCTAAGTTTCGAGCCGATGACAACCTCTTTCGAGGTGCAGTGATCAGTGCACTTGATGCAAAATTCCAGAAAAGCTATATCATCCTTCCCTCTGGGAAAGAGTTGTGGGATGTTCTTGTTGGAAAGTTTGGAGTTACCGATGTTTGGTAGCGAGTCAGTATCTCATGGAGCAGTTGTATGACTATAAGATGGTTGAGAACCGATCGGTAGTGGAACAAGCTCATGAGTTTCAAGCACTAGCTAAGGAACTTGAGCTTTTCCCTTGTCCTTTGCCTGACAAGTTTGTGGCTGGCGGTATTATCGCCAAGTTACCACCTTCTTGGAAGGACTTTGCCACCTCACTCAAACATAAGAGACAAGAGTTCAATATGGAAGAGCTCATTGGTACTCTTGATGTTGAGGAGAGGGCTAGAGCAAAGGACAATGGAAAGAGTGTCGAGACCTCTACTGCAAATGTGGTGCAAAAAAGAGGAACTCCAAATTCCGCAAGAACAAGAAGAAAAACCAAAACAAGCAAGAGAACAAAACCAAACCTGTTCAAACAGCACAGTTTAAAAAGAAGAGTAACAACAAGGAAAATGGAGGATGCTTTGTCTGTGGAAGTGATCAGCATTGGGCAAGAGAGTGCCCTGATCACAAGTTCACACCGAACAAGAAATCAGCAAATGTTGTGACTACTGACAATGGAGATGGAACATCTGGGTATGGTAATTCTTTACCATTTGTTCTCTCTGTTTGTAATTCACCTGAGTGGTGGATGGATAGTGGTGCAAATATACATGTGTGTGCTGATGTTTCTTTGTTTTCTTCCTACCAGGTCGGGAGGTCTGGCGCCTTGTTGATGGGCAATGGGTCACGTGCTCATGTTCTTAGTGTTGGTACGGTCATTCTGAAGTTTACTTCGGGGAAGACGGTGCCATTGAAGAGCGTGCAACATGTGCCCTCCATCAAGAAAAATCTTGTTAGTGCATCTATGTTATGTCGTGATGGCTACAAGGTTGTTTTTGAGTCCTATAAATATGTTGTGTCAAAACATGGTTCTTTTGTTGGTAAAGGATATGATTGCGGAGGTCTGTTCCGCTTATCTTTGCATGATGTGTGTAATAAGATGGTGAATTCTGTTGATATTTCTGATGAGTCGGATTTATGGCATTCACGCTTTTGTCATGTAAGTTTTAGCTGTCTTATGCGATTAGCAAATCTCAATTCAATTCCTAAATTTAACTTGGTCAAAAAGTCTAAGTGCCATGTGTGTGTTGAATCAAAACAACCCCGCAAGCCTCACAAGGCAGCTGAGGCGAGGAATTTGGCACCTCTAGAACTTATTCATTCCGATTAGTGCGAGATGAATGGAATTTTGACCAAAGGCGCTAAAAGTTATTTTCTCACTTTTATAGATGACTCCACTAGATATTGCTATGTGTATCTCTTAAAAACAAAAGATGAAGCGTTCAATTATTTTAAGGCCTATAAAGCTGAAGTTGAGAACCAACTTGAGAGGAAAATAAAACGGTTACGGTCTGATCGAGGTGGAGAATATTTCTTGAATGTTTTCGATGAGTTCTGCGTGGAACATGGCATTGTTCATGAGAGGACACCGCTATTCTCACCACAATCCAATGGGATTGCTGAAAGGAAAAACCACACTCTAACAGACTTGGTGAATGCCATGTTGAATACATCGGGATTATCCAAGGAATGGTGGGGTAAGACGATAATGACAGCATGTCATGTCCTGAACAGAGTTCCCACAAAGGACAAAGAGATTACCCCATTTGAGGAATGGGAAAAGAGAAGATTAAACCTCTCATATTTGCGCACATGGAGTTGCTTGGCTAAGGTGAATGTGCCAATCAACAAAAAGCGTAAACTTGGGCCTAAAACCGTTGATTGTGTTTTCCTTGGTTATTCTTTTCACAGCACTGGAGATAGGTTCTTAATTATAAAATCTGATGTGTCCGATATGTATGTTGATACTATCATGGAATCTAGAGGCGCTACATTTTTTAAGAATGAGTTTCCTATGAAGAATACACCTAGTGAAACAAGTCATGAGACTATAATTCCCCATGAGCAAGAACTGTCTAATTCTTTAGATCATGCTAAGGATTCCCATGTGCACATCCCTGAGGTGGATGACACTATAGTCACTCGAAAGAGTAAGAGACAGAGGGTTACAAAATCCTTTGGTGATGACTTTATAGTGTACCTTGTGGAAGACACACCAACCACTATTAGTGAGGCATATTCCTCTCCTGATGCTGACTTATGGAAGGAAGCAGTAAGGAGTGAGATGGATTCTATTATGTCAAACGAAACATGAGAGGTCATTGATCGGCCTTATGGTTGTCATCCTATAGGTTGCAAATAGATATTCAAGAAAAAGCTTAGGCCTGATGGTACAATTGAGAGGTACAAGGCAAGGCTTGTGGCCAAAGGATACACCCAAAAAGAGGGGGAAGATTTCTTTGATACCTCTTCACCAGTGGCTCGATTGACTACAATTCACACACTGATAGCCGTGGCAGCCTCATATGGTCTTATCATTCATCAGATGGATGTAAAGCCAGCTTTTCTAAACGGAGAGTTGGATGAGGAGATCTATATGGATCAGCCAGAAGGGTTCATTGCGAATGGTCAAGAAAGCAAGGTGTGCAGGTTGATTAAATCGTTGTATGGCCTAAAACAAGCACCTAAGCAATGGCATGAAAAGTTTGATAATACACTCAAAACCGCTGGCTTTGCTGTGAATGAATCTGACACATGTGTGTATTATCGGTATGGTGGGGGTGAGACTGTAATGTTGTGCCTTTATGTTGATGACATATTGATCTTTGGATCAAAACCTCAAGGTGGTTGAGGAAGTGAAGAAATTCATGTTAAATAACTTTGAGATGAAAGATTTGGGAGAAGCTGATGTTATTCTTAATATCAAGTTTATACGAGAAGGTAATGGTGGGGTAACTTTGTTGCAATCCCACTATGTGGAAAAGGTTCTAAGTCGTTTTGGGTTTAGTGACTGTGATCCTGCTTCTACGCCTTATGACCCAAGTGTGCTATTGAGGAAAAACCGAAAAATAGCAAGGGATCAATTGACATACTCCCAAATCATTGGCTCGCTCATGTACCTTGCGAGTGCTGCGAGGCCTGATATCTCATATGCTGTGTGCAAATTGAGTCGATTTGTTTCAAATCCGGGTGATGATCATTGGCGTGCTCTTGAGAGAGTGATGCGCTATTTGAAAGGAACAATGACCTATGGTATTCATTACCAGGGATACCTAAAAGTGTTAGAAGGCTATTGTGATGCCAACTGGATCTCTGATGCGGATGAGCTGGATGCCACGAGCGGATATGTGTTCTTGCTTGGAGGTGGCGCTATCTCCTGGAAGTCTTGCAAGTAGACTATCTTAACGAAGTCTACAATGGAAGCAGAACTCACTGCATTAGACATTGCTGGGGCTGAGGCTGAGTGGCTTCGTGATCTCCTAATGGATTTACCGGTTGTTGAGAAACCGATACCGGCTATATCCATGAACTGCGATAACCAAACAGTGATCGTTAAGGTTAACAGCTCAAGGGACAACATGAAGTCTACTAGGCATGTCAAGAGAAGATTAAAATCTGTCAGAAAACTGAGAAACTCCGGAGTTATTGCATTGGATTATGTCCATACATCTAGCAATCTAGCAGATCAGTTTACAAAGGGTCTATCACGTAATGTGATAGAGAGTGCATCGAGAGAGATGGGTATGAGACCCGTTTGAAATCTGCTACAGTGGTAACCTGTTCTATGTGATCGGAGATCCCGTGAAGTAGAATGGTGAAACAAGCTGGTAGTAGGTTGAGAGGAAAGATCCCTTTCTTTAACTCATCTCTGATACACATCTTTTCCTATCTGTAAGGCAGGTTGGTATTTACCTTAATGTATTCCAAAAGTCTTATGAAGATGAGATGTTGTCCTACAGAACATCTCTTGAGGAGTACACCTATATGAGTCAGACTACTAGTCACAGTCTATGGGATTTGGGTAATCCCTAAATACTCATGAAAGGCACAGAAGTGTGACTTATATGCTTCAAACAGCGGGGATGCCTTTTGCAGCCTAGTACCAGCAAAGGACTTGAGTGAATCTCATCTCGCACAAAACTGTCAATTCAAGGCTTAGTCCATTGTTCAGTTGTGAGTGAGTGAAACTCTTGCTCTAGGTGGATGTTCAACTTAACAGTCTCCATCGAAACACTGGTATATTAAAGAATTGTGATTCTGATGCTTCATCATTACATACCCTAGAGTTTGGTGGGGATTGTTAGATTTATTATGGGCTAGGCCCATTTTAGATTTAATAAATCAATTAACTCTATGGTGTGTAATTATGGAGAATATTATTTGTATCGGATTGGAAGTCCAAGGGACGTTGACTTGACTTATATGGTGGGAATTATTCTACTTAATTTGAGAAGCCAAGAACGGACCAAGGTGTGCCACACGCCGCGCCCCGCCGCCGCCCGCCCGCCCGGGCCGGCCGCCGGGGTGGCCGTGGCCGTGGCGAGGCAGCAGCAGGCGGCGAAGCGAAGCGTGTCGTGGCGTGCGTGTTAAATTTTTAGCACTCACTAATCGCGGGAGTTTCAACTCAGTTGAACTCTTCAGTCGCCACCGTCCCAATAGACTTGCGCCACCGTCCAATAGACACCACACCGTCAGCAAAGTCTGACAAATCTGCGTAATGTAATTAAATTAAATAATGTGAATACATTTTAACATGATCAAGTAAACACTTGTATTTTACCCTTGCTTAGAGTCTTTATAGGAATGATCTTCAAATTCATGTGTCTTGTTCGTTCTACTCACGATAATCATCCAAGGCTAACATACAAACAACAAGCAAGAAAGAAAATAAGATTAAAAAAAGCAAGAAAGAAAATAAGATAAAAAACCACCATTTTTAAGAAAGTTTTAATAATAAGAACACTAATAGATAGCATTGTTCTTTGCCAAGAATAAAGCATTATATATGCCTTACGTTAATGATTATAGGGCATATATCAGAACATGATATTTATTCAAATTATTATATTTTAACTATGTAGTGTGCCCGTGTGTTGCTACGGGGCAATAACTTATGATCTAAAAACACATAGATCGCACGATAAGATAACAATACCATAAAATTAAATCTTGTTGCTAGAGTGACATTTAATCGTAAACATAAAGATATCATGAAATTAACACAGCCACATAATAATGGTATCGCATCTCACATACTCTACAATATAGACTTTTCGGTGATACGATTAAGATAATGCTTTATATCGACGGCTTGAGCGGCTCATCCATGCCAAGACGGGCAACAACGGCGGCTGTGCCAGTGCCGGGCCATGTCCCGCCTCATGGCGGGCCTTGCCAAGGCAACCCTCGTCGTGGCGATGGCTCTTGTTTAAACTTTTGAATTTGACTTTTCAATTCATCATTTGATGATATTTTAGTTTTTTTCTAAGCTCTCACTGTTATGACCAAACTTAGCAACCTAGTAATTGTTCTAAGCTCTCACTGTTGATTGATTGCCTATGGAGCCAATCGCTATTTTCATCCATTCCACTTGTTGTATCGTCATCTACAACATGAAACCAAGGTTGTGTTCTTCATTATATCACGGTTTACAATTAAAGTGATACTCAATAATAACACCATACATACCTATTGAATGGACAGCCAGGTTGTTATGAAGATCAACATGACCTTGTTTCTCTATAGCATACCTCTCACGGTGTTTCTTGTTTTTTGTTTTTTTCACTCTTCTTTTCAGCAGTCATCATTGCATATCGTTCTCTCTCTCTCAGCCTCTTCCTCTCCTTAGGATCTAGTTCTACTATCACCATACCTGATCGGGTATGATTACCTTAAATAAATTTTGGTGAGGATTTGCAAACATATGAACATATAATATTATTAAGTAGAGATGTTTTTATAGCTTATATACCTCCATGAGTTGTATTTGTAAGGTCCCCAAAAGCTACTCGACAATCACGAGTTGGGTTTGGCGTGTCCATCATGCTACCTGTAAAAATCTATCCCAAAATTATTGAATTGCACATGTAGTCTGATCCTAGAACATCTAGGCACAAGATAAGTGAAAATCAGTTAGCTACAGGTTAATCAGATAAGTTGCATAGGTGCTTGGGTTGCTGCTGGAGTGATAACTATAGTAGTAGCCGGACTGCACAAGCACATGTATGAATGCATGTTATACTACTTCCTCAAATAGATATGCAATTGTGATGTTTGAAACCTCAATACTACACGAGTCTTCAAGAAAGATATTAACTCCAGATTATATAATACGTAACTTGCTTGAATTTATCAGCTTGTATTTCCTATGCATCTCATAATGAGTCATTCTATACCTTGCAAGCGCCTCTAGAATGGCAGGAATTAACGTGGACTCCCAATATCCAACAAGGTATATTCAGTGTACGTGTAAGTATTTATGCTGAGCTTAGTCTTCTATCCATTATCATCAGGAAAAGACACTATGGCCTTAAGTTCGCAGCTTGAGGCTCACTATTCAGTGTAGAAGCAGAGAGATCATTCACAAAAATAACTGTTGATGTGATGGAGCTGCCACCTACAAAAACAAATAACTTGAGATATAGAAAAAATACTAATGTTTAGATTTGGCGTAGGAAAGCAAATGAAACAATTTATGGAGATCTCAGCTAAGGTTGATGCAATTACATACTGATGCTTGTGGCAAGCTCAGCTAGCTTCATTGCTTGAAAGGGGATTTATTTTGGAATAACATGGAATCCAAATTTGTATGAGTACAATTGTTGATGGCCCTAAAACTATTTTACATGTGGAAACTCAAAATATGCATTGAGCTATATAGTTAGTGCGCGTCAATTTGCAAGAAATATGAATTCAAATGGGAACCATAGCTGTTCAGAACCAAACCAATGGTAGAATCAAATCAGTGCCAAATTTTAGATTTCTAAATCCTCTATTCTAAACCTTGTAGCAAGCCTAGAGTTGTAATCGGCCACTGATGGAGAGCAGATGCAGTACCCAAGATTCAGAAGAAATCTCTGTACAAAATGACAAATGTATATTTGGCTGCATAAAAGACCCAGATGCTCAGATTTGAGGATAGTTAAATTAAATCATGACCAAACCCCATGCTCAACACATGATAAAACTTAATGCTTAGCAGGAAATTACTTGCAACCTGAAAGCTGAACAGAAATCTGCTTGAGCTTGTTTCAGAACCTAACTGCTTGTGCTTGCTGGCAATAATAAACAACAATAGAGTAGTCTACATATTTCAAATTCTCTTGTTAAATATCAATGTTTTCAGATTAGTTATTGGGAAACCGTGTCTGATTACCTGGGATAGACCAACAACCAATTGGACGGAGAAAGCTTCACAACTTTTATGATGCTTAAGACTGTAAGAAGAAAACTCTTGTTCCTACACTTTGCAAAAGAATGGATTGATCATACTGGGTTTTGACATGAAGAGAAAATGGATTATAAGTCAGGAAGTCAATTAAATGGCTACATGGATGTCATCGTATTCTCACCTCAACCTTGGCTATAAATAAAGTGCAATTGGCATAGATGCAATGGAGTAGCAGGACTGACATGGACTGAAACTTGAAATTCAATTCACTGAACCAACAACATAGGTAAAGTAATTCTGGGAAAACAACATGGAGAGTGAAGCTTGACTGAAATCTAGATACAACTAAACAACATGAATCCAAAAACTAAAACATGCATGATTCAGAAACTATAGATATGCATGCAGGATTCAGAAAATATGTGGGTTATTTTAGATAGAATGCAGGATGCAGTGTCATGGAGTAGCAGGACCTTCATGCAATGGACCAATACGGAGTATTAGGACCAAAAATAAAAATCAACGCACGGGCCTTCATGCAATGGAGTAGTAGGACCAAGAATTCCTATCCCGATCAAAAAACATTGTTGTGCAATTTGGATTAGATGGGATGGGGTTCCTAGCAGAGCGAGCGCATGCATACCAGGAAGGGCGTCGACGTCTTCCTCGCAGGCACAGTCTGTAGCTTGGGATTCAGTTGTGGCTCCTCCTTGGCGGCGTGATAGGAGCGTGCCCTAGGTGACTGCACCGGCAGATCGAACAGCAGCCCTGTCAGACTCACCGGCACCTCCTCGACAATGCACGGTGGCGACGATCGGAAGGCAGGCCTCCACGGGCACGGGCACTCAGAAGCAGCTGTCTGTGGTCGTCGGCGTGGTGGCGTTCGGCGCAGTGGGGTCCGGAGCGTGCCCTAGGCCCCGTCGGACTCATCGGCACCAACAGTGGCGACGATCGGAAGGCTGCTGCCTCCACGGGCACTGGCACTCGGAAGGAACCGTTCATGGTCGTCGGCGTTCCAGCGCGAGGATGGAGGAGAGGGATCACACGATCGCGCTTGGGAAGGAAGGAGCGCTGCGCGTGGGGGAAGGAAGCAGCACCGCGCGTGCCCGTGATGGACGCCGCTGATTAACGCCGCGAAGGGGAAGAACCGTGCCCGTGATTGACGCAGCTGATTGACGTCGCGAAGGGGAAGATCCATCGGGGAAAACTATCGAGCGACTTTTTACCGCACGGGGAGGCAGAGCTTTCTTTCCTTCGTGGCGTGAATTGAGGGAGAGAGTTCTTTCCTTCCGCTGATTCCTTTCCTTGCACGAGTGAATTGAGGGGGAGGAATGCTCGTGGTCACACGGTGCAGGCAGAGCGACGATGACCCCGAAAATTACCGCACGATTAGATGGTCTTACTTTTGTGCTTTTTAGTTGTATAGGAGATAAAGGAAAAAGGAAGTTGTGTGAAGATGACATAACAGAGATCTAACCAAAAAATAGAAATGTCCAAACGTTCCTGTAGGGTACAACAAAAATACTTTATTCTAAATTCTGAAGAGAGCAATGCAACGCAAAAAAAACAGAAAGTCAATTAGACGACCGGTCGTGCTCCGCTTTCAGCGCGCGACATCAGGCCGCGATGGGGCGGGCCTTCACGACGCAGAATTAAACGAAAAGCACTGCGTGAAAGAAAAGGGCCGGGGCTACGTGAAAGAAAAGGGCCGGTGCTAGCTGCTAGGCCTTCGCGACACGGTTGAAGAGGGTTAGTTTTAGTTTCCATTTGTTTTTTATTTTTATTGTTTTAGTTTTCAGTCTAGTATTTTTTTATTTTTTTAATTTCATTTTCAATTATTTTTTATTCTTTTAGTTTTAGATTTGAGTCACCCTTTTAGATTCAAATGTCTTTTCTAAATTCTGTATATTTGTTGTCTCACCTACAATATATAAGTTGTTACAAAAGACAGTCATTGCACATATAAATTGCCACAAAAGAATTCTTCCCTAGTTTCAGTCATGTGTTTTTAGTGTTTTTTTATTTTAGTTCTCGATCACTCTTTTAGGTTCTTGGTCACCTTTTTTAGTTTCAGTCATGTTTTTTGGTTTTTTGTAGTTTCATTTTATTTCTATTTTAAAGTATTTGTTTTTCATTGTGTCTACTTTAGTTTTTATTTTAATTTTTTTTGTTGTCATTTTTCAGTTTCAATTTCTTGTAATTTTAATTTCTATTTTTAATTGTTTTAAGTTTAAGTTTTCAATCACTCTTTTAGGTTTAAGTGGATTCTTAAATCCTATGTCCTAGTGTTACAATAACTTACCATCTAATTTGGCACTTTATATAATGCTTCTACTAATAATTAGTCTCTTAGGATGTAGCTTGTCTTATTTTGAGTCGCTACTCTTGTCTTTTTTATAAATGTTCTTCCAATTGTTAGCTAGTCATGATTCCGGTACATATAATTTGGGTTTAAGACTAACTTGCCTCTCTAACTGGTAGCTTATACCATGCTTTATTTTAATAATTTGCCTCTCTAATAATAATCGATATGCATACCACATAAAAACTTTCGTTTACTTTTAGAGTAGCAATTTTAGTATTACATGGTAGCAACTTATTTTATAAATCTTCTAGAATATTTTTACATATAAACAGCTACTAAAATCAATTTTTTTGAAACATAAGCAAGTAGGGTCTAATTTTGTTTATCTCATCACGCAGAACATACCGGTGCAAACAGAATTGAAAACGGATATATCCTTTAAAAGTTATAGCTTTTTAAATAAAACGTTTTGCCTTTTTGGTTTCCGTGCAGGGCACCTGTGCTGTTTGATCACGAGCGTGAAGGCTCAGTCCTTTCACTCCCCTCACATGCGCAGTCCGCTCGGTCAGGAGGGTGCGCAGTCCTTTCACTCCCGCATGCAGACATGCAGTTCGCTCGGTCAGTGCGAAGGGGTCGCACGCTACTCGTATGCGCGACGGGTCGCGGCTTATCCTCGTCCAAAAAAAAAAAGCATGACACATCACCGTTGTATTAATGTCCAACACATACGTCTTTGTTGACCACCTGATATTTTTTATGAAACTTGATTACCTGATATTCATCTCCATACCCAGACATAACCTTTTCCCAGCAGCCAGCGTAGAATCCGAACGCCTCATTGGCTGCACCGTGGCGTGCGGTAGCCTATACACCCATGAGCCCATGTGCCGTTTGCCCGTTTTACCCTGGTGCTTTCCATGTACTTCATCTCCGATCTCGCAGCTTTGTAGATTGAAAACCCCATGGTGTTACGCTAGCCATCCTGTTGTCTGGCGACGACGCACAACACACACCACGGTGATGTTTTTGCAGCTGATGCAAGCGGGCTGCTCTGCAGACAGCCCGCCAGGCACCGCTTTGGCCGCATAGAATTAGTGCGGGTTATGCGGGTGTCCAGTGGGCTGAAGCATACAACCTGCATTCATCTACTAGGCCTTGCGGACAACCTGCAGAGCCCATGGTGGCCCGCATGTATACAGACAACGCACGGCGCTCAGACTAGAAGCTGTGATTCTGAACGGTTTCATTAGTTAGTAGCTTAATTTTCTCCTCACCTCGGACATGGTGGAGAGCTTGTCGCCATTGCCCACGCCACCCTCCTGCAGCACCAGCAGGCCGCCGCCGTCTGCAGCAGCGGCACCATTCTCTGGTCGATCGAACTTACCATGGTGAACCAGAGCTGGCTTGCATCCCTACCGCTAGTGAGGAGCCGGGGTGATGGCTGTAGGGCAAGTGGGCGCAATGGGCCAGCCACCGAGCGCTATATGGGCAGATGATGATTCTTGCTTTCCTAAAAAAAGATGATTCTTGCGGACACAAAAGGAGAGTAGTACTAATTAAGGGAAGAGAAAGAGATAAATCCAAATCACAATCGTATATAAGAGATACATAGGACACGATATCCAATATGTATTGGAATCAGATCGCTACAGGTTAAGATGGACCAAAAATTAGATGGACTAAAAAACTGGCGGAAAGTTTTACCTCTTTATTATTATTATATATATATATATATATATATATATATATATAGATAGATATAGATACAAATTATTAGAATTTTTAGACCATTTTATGATATTATTGATTTTTTTTTTGTCGGAGTCACCAAAATAGTAGTTTGAGTAATGTTGAGTAAAACATTTAATTTCCCAATGACTTTTGAATTAAATTCTCAAATTAAAATTTCACGTTGGTTCTATTTTAATCAGAGAGCTTAAATAAAACTTGCATCAGAAAAAAATAATATCATTATGGGCATAAATAATTATGAAACAGTGCTAATGTAAAAAGTCATAATTCATAATCTTTCACAACTAAAAAGACTAAAATGTGGACACCATTTTGGTGCGACAATTGTTTGGTTCTACCCACCTCCCTTTCCTTGCGATCTAGATCCCTCCTCTCTGTTTTTTTTTACTAATTTTCTTTCCTTGTGTGCCTGTCCTATGCCATCGCTAATTACGTGCATCCCATGATTTCTTCCACTCCCGCCCTCGCGGCCACGACCGCCTTGTCATCCTGCCGCTCCAATGCGATCCCACGCCCCCGCCAGCGGTGGACCCGGCCCCTGCGCTCCCTCATGCCCGCAGAAATCACGCCGGCGTCTTCGCTACGCTCGGCGTATCTTTGCTCGCTCGCTTCCTCACATCATTCTCCCTGAATCCTGCGGCATCCTGCAGAAAAAGAAAAAAATCAATCAATCAGCACTCAGCGGCACTACTGCCCTCACCGCCTCCACGTGCTCCCCAGCGATGCTGCCTCCATGTGCCGCCGCCGAATTGCCTCGCCCGGGACGTCGTCGGACGTGACGCCTCCAAGCCCTACCCGCTAACGCTGATGGACCGCCCCCTGCCCCTTCGCACGAGGCACTCAGGCCTCCACCGCCGCTTCTTTGTGCCTCCGCGCTGCCGCCGCCACACCCTAGGCGCTCGGTTCTTCATCCATCTTTCAGCCTGATCTTCGTCGGGCCCTCGCTGGGGAAGAGCACCTGAGCCTTTTTCCCCACTTCCTTTTGGAGCACGGAAATCATATATGATCCTGTTCTTGATCTATGTACTGCATTTGTTTGATCTATGGTACCCCCCCCCCCCCCTAACTTGTTCTTTTTTTCTTCAGCAAGCACGCAATACCCATTCTTGACTGTCTGCTGCGGTGGAATCTTCTACAGAGCAGCTCTTAGTTGAGCTTCGAGATGCATGAATGCAGCTCTACAGTTTAGAGAAACAAGTTGATGTGTTGCGTAATAAGAAGGATTTAGAAAGACAATTAAATGAGCTTCAAATATTGAGTCAAAGGCAAGTGAGCAACATGGAAGAATTGAGGAATTGACTGATGACCTAAGCTGGAAAGACCAAGGTTGGCTGTTAGAACATTTTGGTTCAATTCCTGCTGGGAAGTGGCGGCGACATCTACGAATGGGGGTGGAATGGCGCTAGGATGTGGCTTTCAGCAACACTTTGGCTGGCCCTGCTGAAGAACAGGAAAGGAGAGGGGGGTTGAAGAGAGAGAGGAAGAGAGCAGAGCAGAGCATCCGTCCATGCTTTATGAAAACTCATGCAATTTGGTAATTCGCCACAAAAAAAATTTTACGAAAATTGTGCCCAAAACATCGTTTCTTTGGTAATAGTACAATGCAATTGGAACTTGAATTATACTGGCATTATTTCTAATTTATATTGTTTGAAATATTTTCCTATCTCTGTGGTTTCTTTTCAAATAGCAAGTTAACACTAGCCTGGAAGATGTTGAATTTCAGGGTTGGTTTCAACACAGTTCAATATTTCTGACACCTTAAATCATTTTGAGATTACATCCTTATGTTTCTTTTCGCTACCTTAGTTAAATATAAGTATATCTATTTATTTTGGTTGGTATTGAACATGACCAGTTCCTTACTGCACTGTAACAACTAACAATCAAGAAATATTATTTTCTTTTTACCAAAGTAACTTTTTATTTCAGCTGACCGCTGTTCCTGATGGAGTACTTCACTACTTTCTCCTGTCAGATAATTTACTCCTCTTAAGGTAAACCCTCTCTCTTCTTGTAATTGGTTCTTTCCTACTATATGTTTGTCCTAAACACAACGTTAAACCTAGACTGATTAGTAATGTTAGTGACTTTCTTGGATTATTTGAGGTTAATTTCTTGGAGCCTATGTGGAGTTTGAAAAACGACTGTAAGCAGAAAACGTACTATCGATGGCAGCTGGCCCAGACAATTATATTTCCTAACTGTGATATATGCCAACTTTACTGTTAAAACAAATAATAAGAAGGCTAGATACTTTCTCAGTGATGATATGTGCAGAATAAGTCATGACATGTGCATGATCAGTGGCTTAGAAAGTGAAGCTGGCCATGCTATAGTCAAGTGTCCCCTTGCAGATCTCTCCTACATGTAATAAGGAAAAAAATCAGGTCTCCAGATGAGGAACAGTGTAGGATCGTTGAATCAGAATTGCAATCTGATCATGGAATGTTCAGAAAATGAAGTGTCCTTGAGTGGAGAGATTCGTTAAAAGGTGGATCCCTTATGCTGTTGACAAATCTGCAGAGGCAGGCTTCAATGGAGATGTTTCGGAGGTACATTGAGGCGTTGACTGCACTAGAGAATGCCATTGTTTGGTATCTCTGCCTCTCAACTCTTCTGTTGGTCCGAACTCTTTAACTTTTGTCCACTGCAATGATATTTGGGCCAGTAATTCTTCTCCAGCGAGTCAACGACTGGGTATATATTGGCCCTAGGAGTCACTATACATGCTTCTGAAATTTCATCGATTGATAGTTCTCTTTGACAAATTGCCAGTTAGCATAGAATGTCCTCTTGCTGAGCTCTGGATTGTACTTGAACAAGAGCAAATAGGAAGCCAACTGAATCTCTATGCAGCTTTTCAAAACCATGACCTTATCCAATTCTCATTGTATTTGTTGAGTGGTTTCTACCTTGGAGTAGATACTGATTATAACAAATAGCATGGTCATTGTTGCAGGTTACTACCTGATATTTTTTGCTGGAGCAGATTGCAGGTTACTACCTGATATTTTTTGCTGGAGCAGATAATGCAAACTGAATACCTATTGAGACACCTCAAATATTCCAATTTTAGGACTACATGCTAGCACTATGGTATTTCTCGACTAAGTTTGGATACTCCAATTAATCTGCTGTGGTAGAAGGCATTGAGTGTTTTCTAGAGTCTATCCATATTTCAACAATAGGTTTGGACCACCTGACAGGTGGTGCAACATCAATCTTTCATTGCCTATTCAGAATTTCAGATGTGGGTTTCCAGTCTAAGGTAACAAAATTGTTTTTTGCATATCAAAATATATGCTCTACAATTATGACTGCTGCTGTGCAACTAAACCATCTTGGCGAGATTACCATGATCTGCTTATTAGTGACATATATTTACTTTGCTTAATAAGTGCTATGAAATTCGCTTTGCGATTAGTGAGTAGTCTTTTATCTTGATAATTTTGTACTCCTTGTGGCTTGTCAAGTGAGGCTCTGCTCATCAGCTGTTCTCCAAATTGGCAAAGGACTGGACTAATGCGGGATATGTCTATGTGAGCCTTGAAAAGCTTATAGTGTTGATCTTTGCAAGATGTTCTAGAAAAACAGTATTGTAAAATTGAACCATTAATTTGTGTTTGATGGTGAAATTATTCTCATCAATTTGTCAGAAAAAAATTAACCCAGTATTGGACTCCATGCTGTTACTCAATCCTAGAAATTTTTTTCAGAATATTTAGCTTTTATAAGTTATTAATAATTGTTTCACGAACTTTGTCTCTTAGATTAAATGTCACTTTAATGTTGGTACGGTATTTTATAATATTATTATTTTATCATGTGATCCGTGTGTTTTTTTAGACAAAAAGCATTGTCCCAAAAGAACGCATTCTGCAAGCATACTACCTAGTACACAAAAAAAAATAAAAGCCCAGCCGCAGGCCCATCTAACGGCCCAGACAATCTCATCCATTCATCTGAATCGGACGGCTACGGTTGCATGAGCTCAGAACACAAACCCGAAAAATCCCCAAACCCTAGCCATTCTGCCTCTTCTCCGTTCTGAAATTCACGGCCAGCCACCTGAGAGCGTAAGAGCGGCGACGGCGCGGGCGAGAACCCAGAGCGGCGGCGGCGCGGGCCCCCCCGTCGGAGTGTGCGTGCCGCCTGTCCTGCGTGCATCTCCGCCGAGCGGTTCCTCGCCGGCGCTGGTAAAGACGGCGGCGCGCGCGAGGCCTAATCGCGACGGCTCGACGGCTCGCCGGGGCGCGCGACTGCCAAGTCAGTGAGGGCAGCGCGCGTGCGAGGCTTGAGTGCGGCAGCAGCAAGCGCGCAGGGACGAGAGGCCCTGAGGGCTGCGCGGCGTCGCAAGACAGCAGCAAGTGTAGCTGCACGGCGGCGGCCTGCGAGTACATACACATGCCGCTGTGATGCACATGGCCCTCCTGATGGCACTCTTGATGGTGACGCCGTGCCAGTAATTGATGGCAACAGTGACTCCAGACCAAGGTAAGGCTCTATTCAGACTTAATTAGTGTTTGAGTCATGATATTTGGGGAAAAAAAATTATCTAGGGTTTTGGGATTTAGGGATTTCATCGCAATTGAACTGATTTGCTCATCCCCTCCTAATTTCTTGATCCGAAACCCTAGCCCCTAATTGCATTAAAATTGACATCAAATCGGCATGAACAGAGGAAAAAATAGCCTATCCAAGATTTATCCGACTTATTCATCATAGGCTTAAACATCATTACCCGAAGATAATTAGTCCTATTTATGATCAAATTAATTCTACCCGGGCGCTGTAGGCGTAGAAACATGGATGGCTTCAGTGTTTTACATTTTAGCTAGAATCTCTCTATTGTACTACGGTTCATGAAATTCATTTGTTCTTTCGTTTCAGAAAATACCTCCTCTATTTTCATTTAGGGAGTTTGAACTCTGAATGCTAGATCCGGTTAACTATGTTTTATTGGGATTCTTATATAAATGTGTATCAGAAAATGCCTCCTCTAACAATGCTGCTGCTAGACATTTTTGGTTTAGATCACTGCCCTATTCATGTAGTTTTAGTTAATTCATGTATTTTAGTTAATTGCAGTTTACTTTAATTTAATTTGAGATTGTATTTATTGAAATCAAACTGTGGATAAGCTGCTCTAATACATATCTGTAGACCACTTTAACTGTTAATAACACTATGGTCATGGTGCAGGGACGAAGGAGATGGTGCAACAATGGTATTCTGCTTCTAAAAGGATGTTCTTTCCATTATTATTCTGATAAGTGGAGGTTAGTCCTTGCTCTGTATTGCTATGTATATTGTCCTTTCCTGGTGTTTATTGGCTGAGCTCATCTATCTAATTAACCTGAAACCCTGTTAGTGACTTGTTTGATGTATGGACATCATGTATGGCCGAATGATGTATGGAGCTTACACCCTTTTATTAGTGCCTCTTGATTTGTAGATGCATATTGGATACATATATTTGCTGTTGTGGATACATATTGGGTACATATATTTGCTGTTGTGGATACATATTCGATACATATTGGATACATATCTCTAGGTCGTTGATAACTTGTGGACTTGCACTTGTATAATTTAACTTGTTATTTGGATATTTGAACTTGTGATTTTGTGGACTTTTGGACTTGGCCCATATGTATGTGATGTTGACTGTTGGCAAATGGAATGCTTTGGGACAGTAAATTGACTTGTTTAATTAGTTTAATTATGTTCAAAGGCTATACATAACTACTACTTTGCCATTTACCTCTGATTTATAAAAATGTTCATTTGCAGGAGGCCTTGGGAAGTTATGCTCAACAGATAAATTTGGCTGCTTCATGTACCAATTTAGGCATAGTGAGCAGACGAAGAGAAGTAACAGCCGCGAGTAAAAGAAGAGCAAAAGCAGCAGCTGCAGTAGCCAAAGAAGAGCAAAAACAGCAATAGCAGCTAGATAAACAATAGATCAAGGTGCTCTGTTTCAACCAAACACCTTGCAAGGTACATTGTGTTCTACTACTATGCAACCAGAACCAGTTGAAAGATCAATCTAGCATTGGAAACTATTAGTGACTTGTGTGTTATGATGTATATAGAGTTCATGTAAGGGTGAATGATAAATACACGTAATATTTGTATGGATATTGACGTCAATATTTCTATGTTATCTACTTCCATATATTTTAATTAATGTATAATTCATAAATTATTAGCAGCGTACAATCTGTATGTTAGCAGTATACAATTCGTATACGAATAACTAAATTGAATTGAAAATAAACCGTAAAGAAAAAGGGAACAAAAATAGAAAAAAGGGCAACACTTTTAGTCCCAGTTTGGAAAACCAACTGGGACTAAAAGAAGCTGGGCCTAGACAAGGCCTGACGAACCTTTTAGTCCCAGTTGGATTTCCAAACCGGGACTAAAGGAACGCTTTTAATCCCGGTTACCACAACCGGGACTAAAGGGGGACTTTTAGTCCCGGATTGGCAATCTCGATTGTACAACTGGGATTAAAGGGGGGTTCCCGAGATTAAATCCCATTTCTATAGTAGTGGAGCCATTTTAGACTCTTATAAAATAGTTCAGACTACTCTCTTTTCAACAAAAACAGCTCCTTTTTTAATACCAGCTAACTATTCGTTTGTCCAGGAGTAATCAATGAATAGCCAAGTTTTTTATATATTTTTTGAAAAAAATCCAGTACACTAGTGCATTCTACAACCTCTTCGCCTCCGCTTGGCCTTACGGCTCCGACTCGCCGCTGGTGAAGTGGTGAACCTTCTGGCGGCAAAGCTAGGTATGGTGGTACCCTGCGCAAGATCTCCATTATTCCCTCCGCATGGCCGCCGCCTGCTGACCCCTTCTCTCGTACAGTGGCATCTTTGTCCTACAGAGCGTCGCCGCCCGCCGCCTGTTCGACGGAATGCCTGAGGAGTCAGCGTCCAAGAAACCGACCAGTCCGGCCGGCGCCGCCGTGGGTGATGCCTTCGCCGCCATCCCGGACGTGATACTGCAGCAAGTCCTCTCCTTCCTCCCGGCGCAGCTGGCAGTGCGGACGTGTGTACTGGCTCGGCGCTGGCGCCGACTCTGGGAGGGCGCGGCGGGCCTGCGCATCACCGCTGCCAACGCGCCCGAGTGGATGTGCATATCGGAAGAATTTCGGGAGTTCGTGGACCACCTGTTCCTCCTCCGTGGCGGCGCGCCGCTCGACAGTTGCGAGTTCACGTTCGATGTGCGCGCCGCTGACGTGGCCCACGTCAACCTCTGGATCCGGCATGTCATCCGCTGTCAAGTCCGGCGGCTCAAGATCAGTATCACCCGGGATGATGATCCCAGGAGCCTTGATTTTCATGTTGACAGCCTGCGTATTGTCTCCAGGCACCTTCGAAGGCTTGAGCTGAAGGACACACGATTGAATGACAGCTTCCTTGATTTATCAGGCTGTCCGGGACTGGAAGATCTCTACATCAACAATGGTAACTTTGTCCATGTCAACAGGATCTCGTCTAAGTCTGTGAAGCGCCTGACTGTCATCGATTCCAGGTTCAGTGAGCAGTTTCGTACTACAATTGATGTCCCAAGTGTCGTTTCACTGTGGCTAGAGGACCCATGAGACAGAACTCCTGTGCTTGCAAGCATGCCAATGTTAGCAGTGGCATTTGTCAGCCTTGGCTCTGATTGTATGTCTTTGGACCATTGCTTTAATTCTAAATCTGGGGATTGTGACGATCAGCAATGTCAAGGGTGTTATGGCCTGGAAGGTGATAATTTGAATGGTAGCAATGCCAATGGCGCCAAAAAGAACAAATCTGTGCTTCTGAATGGTTTATCAGAAGCTAAGAGTTTGGTCTTGATAGATAAATTCCACCAGGTATACTTATATTTTAGCCTTTAACTCCCTTATATTACGTGTCAATGACTCATTTCTGCAGCAATACCTATATTAATTGTAGGACTCTCATCTATTGACATTTTTTTTTTGATATATTGCCGTTAGCTATGTTCTTAAATCATTATGTTCACTGTAAAGATTGCATGATATGTTTTGTTTGTACTTTTCCCAGTTCATTTTTAAACGAGATGTGAAATGGTGCCCCATGTTCAGAATGTTAAAGACTTTGCTACTAAATGAATACTGGTGTGTGCCTCCTGACTTCCGTGAACTATCTTGTCTTCTTGAGCACTCGCCAGTTCTAGAGAAGCTCACTCTTCAAATTTTTTCGAGGGTACATATATTTTCTACATGAAAACTGCTGCTTACAGTATTTTGTTTCATCTATTTATCTTGATGAATTGTTTTTACCATAAGGACCTGAACATAAGTTTGAAATTGTTGGAAGCTACAGTCAGATGGAGGGATCTGTTGCAATATCAGAAAACCTTAAGATTGTTGAAGTCAAATTTGAAGTGGCTGATGAGGGAGTTCTGAAAGTTTTGAACTTCCTGCAAACACTTAACATAGGTTTTGCTTTCTACATTTCTGCAGTTTGTGATCATATTTGATACAAAAACATGCTAAAGAAGAATCTCCTGAGTTTGTTAGGAAGTTGTCAAATAAGAAATAAAATGCTCTTAATTGACCTGCTCGTTTCCCATTGCTGCAGAGCCGCAGTGGCTGCAGCTGCAAGATCTGTATAGGAGTTACTGTACATCTGTGTATGTGATCTACAAGTCTGTGCACATAGGTGTATTAATAGTACAGCTTTATAAAATAAGTGAGCACAGAATGGCAACTTTTGTATTTCTGAATTATTGATATGTTGCTTAGTTCTCAATCAGCGACATGTTCATCCCAAAGTGTTGAGATCTTGGTTAATAGAAATTGTTGCCCAAATTATATGTTTTTCCCTTACATCATGCTGCACTGTCCATAAGTTCAATTGTTATGCATCAAGCTCTACATATTCATTTCAAGTTTTCTTGCCAAGTGAATCAAATCTCTCTTGTTTCTCATGCCACCCTTGAAACTTGTGTGTGAACTTATTGTCCTTTTCATATTTGCATAGATTTCAATTTTGATGAAGAAGAGGAGACTTTGATAGAAGATGTATCTGCTACCTCTTCATTGCATCAAGAAATGGAAGGTTGAATTTACTCTGGCAAGGGTTCTACGTATCATATGTGATCTTTTCATGTTGCTTCTGCTTGTAATAAACTAGGACTACAACTTAAATGGAATCAGTATGAGCTGTTTACGACATGAGATGGGCCTTTGTATACTGTGCTATGTTTTGGTTTTGTATCTGTCTCCAGTTTATGTGCCAAGGACAGTGTTTTACATTTCTGTGGTAAATTAAATTTCTCCTAATGATCTGATGTACTGTCCTTAGACCTTCCCCCTAAAAGTAAAATTGTTTATTATTAGAAAATATAGTTTGGCATTTCATTTCCATATGTTGGAAACTGCATAATTTGTAACATGACAATAAGGATTTGTGGAGAATTTAGGGTAATTCAATCTTACATTACCACTTTGGGTCATCTGAGACTCAAGCCTTTTTAGTTTCAGCTGGGAATATAGATAGAACAAAGATTTTCCTGAGCTCTTGAACTTTTTAGACCTTGTTAAAGTTCCATTCCAGAGCCTATTCTGGTTTAACCAATGGAACAGAAAGTTTTGTACAGGGTCATAGCGGTCTGTCTCGAGATATTTGAAAAAAAAGATTAAAAATACCATATCAATGTAGGATGATTTTATTATTCATATGGAAGTTATGATCTTATGCACCTACAATTATTAGAGAAAGTATATAGTCGAAAACTGTGTATTAGACTAAATTATATTCCACTCCAGTTCGCTTCAAAACTGTGGATCAAAGGTGGATGCGAGGTGCCGATGGGTGGGGTTGTGCAGAAGCATGTGGAGGAAAGATGGCTAAAAAGTGATGGTCAGGTGGGAACCATGCTACCAGAGGAGATTCAACTTCCCTTTCTTTTAGGTGAGAGATACTGGTCGCTGCAAAAAACATAGAACCGCACAGGAACAAGAAACATACACTATTGTCCCAATATATATAGTAGTTTTATGGGAATAACGGGAGCTATCAGAGAACTGCTAGAGATGCTCTTATGCCCAGTTTCATTTAAATGGAATCAACATGACATTTGTTATGATTCACATGAATATGAATTAATACTGTTTAAATTGGTTGTGTATTTATATTAAATTCACTAGATGCTCATGCAAGGGAGGCACAATTCATGTTGGTTCTGCTTGGATCATGGAGATGGATCTTGCATGTTGTGTTATGTTCAGTTTTGTATCTTCTCTTGTTAATCTGGCATGGCCTAGTGTTTAGCTTATTTTAGTACTTTCAACTTGTGGGTTGTCCTCCTAATGATCACTGTACTGTCCTTAGGTCTTCTTCATAAAATTAGTTTTTATTAAGAAAGAAAATGTAGTTCCGGAATTTATCTCCATAAGTTTGACGCTGCAATTTATAACTTGAGAATAAGGATTGTGGAGAATTTTACTAGGAAACCAAAAGAATACAGATTTTGACCTCTTGAACAGCCTTTCTAGATCTGATAATCCAAGGAATTTTTACATGACTCATGCCCAGTTTGATTTAAATGGAATCTAACATGGAATTTATTATTGTTCACATGTATATTAACTAATAATTTGAAATTGGTTGTGTACATGCATTAAATTTGTTGGATGCTCATACCAAAGAAGGGAATATGCACTCAGTATGGTGTCCAGGAGAAAGATAGGTTAACCGGTCACACCACATGTCAGGGCCGAGGGAGGGTGTGCTAGAAATCTTGAGGTTATGGTTACTTCCCTAGGGTTTACTTCCTTAAATCCTATCTTAATTATGTGTGTGGATTGGTTATTTCCTGCCCATATGGATATGGTTAGATAAAGGATAGAATGGCATTGATCTCCCAAAGCGTAAAAATTGGAAACCTGAACAGCTAGTTCAGTTTGAAGGTCTATGTTTAGCTTTTCATGTGACTTCTACCCTTGCAGAGCCACTTGCACATTTTTATCTTCCCTGTTTCCATGCATGGAAACTTCTCATTAGACATCCAAGTGCCAGTTATTCCCAAAGGAAAGTCAATGCCTAGTCAAATTCGAAGTAGTATGAAATCAACATATATAGTTGGGTGTGTTTTGATTTTGATAACTTGACAAGTTCTATATCCTCTGTAGGTTATCTACCTGATTATCCACTGACTTTGTACTTGGGTTATTCTGTAATGATTGCATTCACATGATTTGGTCATAGCAACCGAACAATTAATTGGGCCAAATCATGTGATTTGGTCATAGCAAATTTAATGCATGTAAATTGGGCTTCGATCTCTTGCAACCGAACAAGCCCTAAGACCGGGGGTGAATTGAGCTTCTATAAATTTTCTCAAAACAATTAACCTCGCTAGCCCATTTCACCCATTGTGCCTAGAAGTGTTTCTATGTTTTAGCGGACAAAGTTTTGCACCTAGGTTCCAATCCTACTTTAGCATAAAAATTCTAAGAATGTAAAGACATAATATAATTGCTTATATGTAAATGTGTAAACTAAAGCGACGGGTAGGAATACAGTGATGTTGTCCTGAAGTATCGGGGAGTCAACACTCCCCACTAGTCTTCGTTGAAGCACCTGCGCAAGGGTATACCTCCCCTTTGATCCGTGCAAGGACCAAGTGTTCTCTATGGGTTGATTCTTTGTCACTCCGACGTGGTGAGTCGCCCGCAACCGTTCACAAGATAAGTTGGATCATCCACAAGCACCACTGGATAATCACCAAATTCCCAACCACCACCAAGCCATTTAGGTGATGTAGATCACCAAGAGTAATAAGCATGATGAGATGAGTAGATGCACACTTGCTACTCTCTTGGCACTAATGAGGTTTGGGTTAGCAAATCTCTTCAACCTCACTAGGCTCTTGCATTCTCTTGGACTCCAATATATTTTCTTAGCTAAACAAATGAGCAAGAGAACTAAAATGGATGAGATGGAGAAATATAAATACCCGTACTCAACCACATAGCCAATCGGGTAAAACCCCTTTCTTGTGAGGCAACCAGACCGGCCTCACCCCTGGCTTGGATCAAACCCCCTCGGTCCGAATCCCATATAGACAGAATAGTGGCGGTACTGTTTCAGGGTCCAGACCATCGCATGGTCCAAATGATCCAACCAGACCTGGTCTAGATGCAAAAACACCCTCGGGAACCTTATTGTGGACCGAGCTAGTTGTCAACAGTCATTAAGTACCAAAATTAACCATCAACTAGCTATCGAAAAGAGCACATTTGCGATCACCAATATAGATATAGGGTTTACACTGACAAAATTCCTCGAGTTTTGGTAAATTACTGTTTCTGCAGGTGTAAACTGAAAAAGACACAAGTCCAGAATGATAACGGAGTATAGAAAGAGAAATCAGACTGCATAGCAATGTATGAAGAATCTAGAAGAAAAATACGTTTATAAGCATGTGTATATATAGTTGTTCTCCAAAAAGGAAAATCGTGATACTCACCGTTCAGAAAAGGGTACCCATACCATCAGTATGCTATATTATTCTATTTATCCTTGGCATTTGAGCTGATGTTAAGAAATGTCTCTTTTTCTTTAAGAGACACAATAATCCATCTATTCTAACATCCATTCTAACACTTTACATAAAAAGATATAAAATGGAGTAAGATAACATATTTATGGATATCATCAATTGAAGTTTCCCTTTTATCTGTATACCGTCATTATTAGTGTTTTAGATTAGCACCAACTAGTAAATTTCTATATGCATGTTTATATCTGAATGATTCACTAAGAGGACACAAGGATTGTACTGGTTTAGGCCGAAGCATCCTACGTTCAGTTTGAGCAAACTATGTTATTTACCGTTGGTTTGTAGTAAAGGTCACAAACGGTCGATCGAGAGAGAGGGCTTCTAAGTCTCTAGGCTGCATGTCAGCGAGTGGGTGTATTGAGTTGTGACATGTGCGACTTCTCTTGTTTTTTTAGTGTGGTGACCGGCCCTCCCTTTTATAGATTGAAGGGAGGGGGTCGGATAAGAGGATGAGACAGATGATGAATATGTAAAAAAAGAGAAAAAAGTGAAATGGTGGGGTAGACATCATTGCCCTTGTGGTCATGGCATCCTTCTCTATTCATGGGTTGACAATCTTCGCCTTAGACTGTGCTTGTTGTTAGGGGGTGATGTCCCCTATGCGTGCGCACGCAGTGCACAACAAGGCATCACAGTTGATTCCAAGTTAGGCTCAAATAGTGCTCCTCTATTCAGGCATGGGCTCGAGTGGTTGAGCTGACCACCAAGACATGCTAACAGTGGCTTTAGTGATCGCTGATGCCGGAGGACAACATGGGAGGCGGGGTTTGGTCTAGTTGATGCATGGTTCGGACGCGATAGTGTCAACAGCGTTCGCCCTTCCTTCCCTTGTTTGCCCTGTGACCTGCTTTGCGAATTATTTGGGGCGAGGTTGGTATGAGGTTGCGAGCATGCACGTAGGTCGTGCGAGTCGTTCGTGCCCCAGGGCCGGAGATCCGTGCGGTCTCACCTGTTGGACAGCGGGTCGTGCAAACCGGGTGTTCCTGGGGTTAGGATTCCAATCCCTCCTTAGGGTCATACGAGTCAGCCTTGAGCTAAGGTCATGGCCTATGTGTTTTGGTCCGGGCTTTCTCGGTGGGTCTTCAGGGACTTGTTTTTAAGGTATATGTGGTTTAGGTGAGAGGTTTGTATACCGTGTATTTCATCTCTGACAGTCATCAGCTATGTTAATGAGGCATATAATCATATTTTGCCTATGGTTAACTAGCTTGGTGGTATAGAACTACAAATGAAACCAATTAGTGATAGGGATAGAGGTGCATCGTGGGTCATAGCATTTTGAAAATCGCTAGAAGCATGATTGAGGCCTTGTTTAGATGGGAGGAAGAAAGAGATTGAAAAGTCCTGTAGCAGTTCGTTTGTATTTGGTAAATATTGTCCAATCGTGGCCCAACTAGGCTCAAAAGATTCATCTCGTGGTTTACAACAAAACTGTGTAATTAGTTATTTTTTATTTATATTTAATGGTCCATACATGCGGCTACAAATTGATGAGGTGGGGAGAGATTAAAAAGTCCTGTAGCATTTCGTTTGTATGTGGCAAATATTGTCCAATCGTGGACCAACTAGGCTCAAAAGATTCGTCTCGTGATGTATAACCAAACTGTGTAATTAGTTATTCGTTTTACTTATATTTAATACTCTTTACATGCGAGTATAAATTGATGTGATGGAGAGAAAGTGAAAAAACTTAGTAAGTTGGGAGGTGATCTAAACCAGCCTGAGCGACAAAATCATAATCAGCAACCGGGTATCCGTAGACCGTATTTTAATAACCATGGGCCGTACTCCACGGTTGTTGAGGCGGTACGAGAAACATATAAAAATGGAACGACAAGAAAATATAAAATGGCACGAGTTGGCCGCATGGTATGAACAGTGCAAGGTCTCACCAGGTCATCCAAAAGCACACGGAATGGTCACCTCAAAGTCAATCGAGGGCACTGCCCTTCCGTCATGAACAGTGCAAGGTCTCAGGTCAAGTCTCCTTTGTATTTTTTTCCCCCCTTTTCCTCTGCACTGCCCTTCAGTCAATCGACGGCGTACCTCATCCACTTTCTCTTTTCGCATCTTCCCCCACCTCTGGCGGCTAGCAGCTCTGAAACAGGGAACAAGAGGAAGAACCCAAGAAGCAGCAGCAACAGCAGCTAGACAGTGATCCTCCATGGGGAACGCCCTCAAGTGCCTCCGGGGAGAAGACGACGACGGCGGCGGCCACTTCCACGGGCGCAGAGACCGCTACCCCTACTACCAGCCGCAGTACTACGGTGGTGGTGGTGGTGCTGATCCGTATCCACCGGCGGCTGCTCCTCGCCATCATCAGCAGCAGGGTGTAGCAGGCCCCCATGGCTTCGCAACCTTCATCCCCATCGCGCAGGTTCCAAATCTTCCAATCCACATCCAGTTACAGATACGTACAGTGCTGTTCCTTTATTTCCTTCCCCTTTTCTCTCTGTCCCTACTGTGTGCGCATGTATGTTCTTGCTCTGAAACTGCCGGCTGCAGGTCAGTGTCGTCGCCAGTTCACTACTAGTAGAATGTCACATAAATCCTTCAAAATATATGTTAGGAGCTCCGCCATCAAGATTCATGTTTTTTTTCTAAAGAAATATAGTAGCAGATTATTACGGTCCTCCTGTAGCTATCTGTTTTGACTGAGACAGCAGAGCAGTTTGGTGCAATTTTTTTTTCTACTTGAATGGTTGCATAATTGCATTGCTCACTGCGTGATTGGGTTATTTTTGGTAGGCTGCTAGTGGTCCAAACACCGGGCACCAGCAATGGAGCAATGGTGTTCACCACAGCAACAGCAGAGTGGTGGCTTCTCAGTATCAATCCAAGTGAGACGTTGCTCCTGCTCTGTTCTGCTCTGCTCTTGTTGCATCTTCAGATAACTGCAACTGCAACAGACTAGCTCATTTCGCTATCTATCCATGTCCAAATCACGTCACACAGCACCGAGGACATCGACGAGTCGTCGGCGGAGGGCCTGTGCAGCGCCAAGAGCTACGCCAAGGCGAACCCGCTGCTGATCCAGGTGCACGTCCTTGGAACCACCAAGAAGTTCTGGCGGCTCTCCGACAAGGCGACCAGGATCACCCGAAAGCTCGCGCTGATCCTGAGGAGCCACCACGCCGTCGGCAAGCACCTGGCCACCCCGCTGAAGGTCTCCAACGTCTGGATCGGCAGCGCCGGCGGCGGCGGCGGCGGCAGCGTCGTCGTCAAGCTACGCGGCGTCAGCTTCACCGCCAAGGGCTTCGGCGTCGAGCGCGTGAGGGACGACTACAGGCAGCTCTCCAGGCTCCTGCAGGCCATCCTCAGAATCTCCTCCGGTGGCGACGCCGCCATCGCCAGGCTGCCGCCGGACTACCGCGAGTTCCTCGCGCTCCTGTGCAGCGACACCCTCGCCATGGACGACGAGTTCCTCATCGTCAACAACGCCGCCCTGCTACCGATGAAAAACCGGTGAACTTTTATTTCTTTCCAACGAATGTCATTTTTTTAGCCCAAAAAAAGAACATCTTTTTTTCAAAGAAAAAAACAAGCTCATTTCTACTACTTGTGTGATCGTCGTGTCTGCAGCACGGAGGCGTTCCTGATGCTGCACGACAGGATCGTGAAGCACCTGGGGCGGACGGACCGGGGGAAGAAGCGGCGGATCCTGGCGGGGCTCCCCTACGCCGGCGACTGGCTGGAGACGGCGAGGGCGAACACGCGGATCAGCCAGTGGGTGGCGAACGTGCAGCACCACGAGTACAGGGGGACGCCGTCCGACCTGCTGCGGCTCAACCGGAACGTCCGGAGCCACCTGAGCGAGTACGGCGACGACGGCGGCGGCGTCGAGGAGGCCCTCTACTGCGAGTGGCCCGAGCTGCTGGCGGCCATGGCGAAGCTGCTACACCTGGAAGGCGAGCTCGAGGGCACTGACATTGAGAACAAGTTCGGCTAGTAGCTAGTGGAGCCTCGTCATGCTAAAAAGTCATTTTAGTTTATCAGCTAACAGTATTTTATTCTTACAGAAAACCAGTTGTTTCAACAGTATTTTGGCTTATCAGCCGATTTATAATTCCTGTCGATCAGCTGGTTTGGTTTATCAGCCGATTCTCATTCAGTGAGAAAGTTTATGGCGATGGGGAGGTATGCTACCTTGTTTGTGTAAAAAATTGGCTAGTTGCTTTCTTGAGTTCTCTCGAGTTGAAGGCAAAAGGCTGCGTCATGTTTATAAAATATGCTCTGAAATCTTAATATTCGTACTAGTAGTATGACAGAGCGGCAGGCACTTAAACCTTCACGGCACGTAAATATCTTTTGTAGCTTAACATAATTCCATCTTCAATTTTTGTTGAGGGAGGGCGGCCGGTGCTTTTTCGAAATGAATCTCGTCCAATGCCTTGTCTAGATTGCGCAAAAAGATAAAAAAATTTTAACTTCGTAACTTGTTCGACGTGATTTTGTACACATTATTTTGTATAAGCTGTGTACAAATGCTTTGTGTATGCGCGTTGATTAATTAAGAGGCAAGTAACGTGTCAAGAGAAAAATCAAGAACCTGAGAAGAGGCACATGTGCACGTGCATTCTTCATTTTAGATGATATTCATTTAATTAGTGCCAAAATTGATTAAGGGCCTCTCGGTTGATAAGTAAAAGAGCCCAGGGCATCAATATTATCTCGGCCTGTCAAGCTAACACAGGAGCGACGTGTGATCCTGCCAACATGTAAGGCTGAACGTGTGAAGATTAATTGGGCTGATTAGTACCGGCCATTAGCAGCCGCTAATCTCAATTATGGGCCTCCGAAGGGCGATTGTGCATGGCCCATGCAAGCTTGTACGTGTACAAGGATTGCTAGCTTTCTTTCCTAAAAGCTAGCAAGGGCAAGCCCACTAGTACGCATACTCGTACATTTCTCTAGCTGATCTGTATACGTATGCATGCAAATACACTGTTGCGCGATACGTGCTGTACCTGGGCCCGGAGTATTCTAGAAACTCTTAGCCACTGTACGTGGGCCAGCTATCGATGCCGTGGCGCTCGGTGCGCGCTCGCCGCGCCGAGCGGAAACGACGCCACCGCCTCCCAGATGATGAAGCTTCCAGAAAGCTCACGTATACACGCCGATGTATCAAGTTGGGACCACCAGTCAGCTGGTGAGTAAACATATTGGGCGTGCACTTTCAGGTTCTCAAGTCACCGCCTCGGCTGTGAAGGGATAAGCATCGTCCAGGATAAAATCAATTCAAAACTCTAAAATATCTTGGCCCTTGCCGCTCGGAGGAGTTCCATTCAAATTTTGAAATACGGTGTGGCCGCGCGCCCGTGCTTCTCGGCTGCTCGCCAACAAGAGCGGAGAGGCGGCGCTGCCTTTCTCGACCCTTTCGTCAACCCTAGCCTCTGCCTATAAAAGGAGAAGCCCTCCTCCAGCCACAGGACACACATTCTCCTCCGCACCATCGCCGTCAGGCTGCACACACACGCAGCTCGCCGTCGCCACCGCAGCAGGCCATCTCCCTGCTGCGTCTCCACCCACCTCACACATCCATCCACATACACCTGCGAAGAGACTCGATCGGCGCCACGCCGGCCGGTGTCTGCGTTCGTCTGCGGAAGGCCGTCTCGTCGTCGTCGTCGCTGTCGCCGTCGCCGAGCACTTCGACGCCGACTCCATGGCTCCTTCGGCCCACGTTAAGCCAGGTTGAGATCTTCTTTGTCTTGTGTCTTTCTTTCCCTCTCAGGTCGCATGCATCCATGGAGTACAGGTTGTTGCGCTTGCCATGGACGTCCCAGGGAGAGGAAGGTACGCGGCCGGTGGAGTTCAACGCCGACCGTGCGTCTTGATGCTGTGGTAGTCTTTCGTCCGGCCGATGTCCTTTACGGCCACGCCACCACCATCAACGGATGCCTGAATTGCAGTGCTGCCGGAGAGCTCGTACTCGGACGGCCAGTCGCTACGTCGCCGGGGGTCTAACAACCTGGTGTCCGAGGCCGTCTGTGATCCGTGGCTGCGCCGACTTGAGGAGGCGCCGCGGTGCCGATGCACTCGGAGCAGTGGGCTGCAAGCCCATGGTGCGCCCCACTCAACTGCACCGTCGAAGACGAGGAAGCCGATCAGGATGACGTGCTGCTGTGACGTCGTCTCTGGCCAATGCATGTGCATCACTTTTCACGTGATCATGCACACGCATACATGCATCTGTACTCCGCTGAGAGCTGTGATTGTTGATCTCGGTCAAGCCAAGTGCCACCATGCATTTCGATACTACCACCACGACATTGTGTTGTTCGTGACTGATGAGGCCGAGCGACACGGGCGGACACGGTCATGTCGAGACTGTGTTACCACCGGCCCATGGACCGACGAGGCCATGATTAATGCCGACGCCCTTTATATTATATATTTATTTACATCATTTTATGTCATGCATGGAGAGTATAACACTACTACACAAAATATTTTACAAGGCACTTCAAAATAGGCCTCCCAGAATGCCATAAAAAATCAGCGGCCCGGCCTAGGTAGTCTCGGCCTAGCAACCGTTTTAATCTATTAACCGAGGCGACTAAGAAAACCGCCTTTTTAATCTTATATTAACCGAGGCGGTTGTTATAAGACAACCGCCTTGGTTAATGAATTAACTAAAGGCAATCTTTAATCGGTTGGTGTTACCAACCTGCACTAAAAGGTCTCTATATACTAAGAGCTTTTCTCCTCACGGTTGGTAATCACTTTCAACCTCCCTCCCTTCTCTCTTGCTTTCTCTTACTCCCCTCCTTAGTCCCGGTTTGGGACACGGGGAACCCGGACTAAAGGGACCTTTAGTCCCGTGGCGCTTTGTGTCTCAAACCGACTAAAGGTGCTTCCAGAGTGAATATAAAAGGATAGTGTATCTCTTGCATGTCACATGCGCGGTGGGGTTCGGATGGTTAGGCGTGCAAGCTAGGAGCTGAAGCGGAGGGTCCGAGTTCGAATCCTACCTCCCACATCATTTTTTTTCCACGCGGTTAAACGACCTTTAGTCCGCACCCGGCGGGAGGGGATTCTAGGATCCGGGCCCATTTGGGCTAGGGTTTGGGGTTTTTTCTTTTTTCCCGATTTCGTTAGTTAACCGAGGCGGTTTTTCTAAAGAACCGCCTTTGGACTTAACCCCCTTGAAGCCACGATTAACCGGCCTAAATGCCCCGCCTCGGTAACTGTAAACCGTAGTTAAGTTTTTGTGTAGTAGTGTAAAGCGAAGAAGAAGAAGACCATAGCGGCTTAATCGGAGGTATTCTCGCGAGCCGGACTTCGCGGATGTAATTAACTAGGAGGCTTCCGAGGCCACAGGAACTAGAAGATCACATCGCCGAATCAGATCGCCCCGACGGCAGCCATGGCGCCGCATATATTTATATATTGGGAATATGTATTTGTGTTATCCAAAATATGAATAAAATATATGTTCCCTATTTGTTGTCTCTATTTATTTATTTGTGTACTTTGGTACGCTGGCATGCCCGCATTTTTATTTCCACCACGCGTAGAGGATTAAAACCCTTCCCCGGGGTGTCACGTTCTCTCCGAAACATAACTGTAGTATGTTTCGTTTATATGTGGTAAATATTGTCCAATTGTGGACTAACTAGGCTCAATAGATTCGTCTCGTAATTTATGACTAAACTGTGCAATTAGTTATTTTTTTATTTACATTTAATGCTCAATGTATGTAGTAAAAACTTGATGTGATGGAGAGTGAAAAAAGTTGGAATCTAAACAAGGTCCAAACCAGAATCGTGCAAATTGGCTCGTTCACGCAAGCACTGTATGCAAGCCGCGTGGATGCCGGCCGCCTCCCTGCCCGAGGACCATTGGGAAGCCACCTGCCTGCGCCAACGAGCACCCGAGCACCTCGATCGATCTGCCCCCCAAGGCCGCTGCACCACCGGTCGGCCGCGCTGCTGCCACCCTCCTCGTCGCGCACGATCTTCGCCGAGTCACATCGGGAAAGGCCGCCGCAAGAACCAAGAAGCAGCAGACCCGTCATCCGCGCGACGCCGATGGCGGCCTCGGCCTGAGAAGGAACAGACGGAGACCACACGTGGCCTTCCCTCCATCAGGGCTGGGCTCGGCTGGACTTGGACGGGCTGGGCTGGCTTGTTCAGTCGGACTTATAAGTCGGCTAATAAAACGAATTTCACATGATTTGCTGTGAGAGAAAAAAATTTAAACGATTGATGATAAGACAAAAGGGAACAGGTACACATATCTTGCTTATCCACATGTTCCCCTCTCCACTTTTGTTCATATTTGATTTTTCCATATTCATTGGACGATTAAGCAATGACTACTTACTTTTTTGTATGTTCCTCTTGCTCTTACTGAAGCCATGTCCTGGCCTCATCGTCATCAGCTAAGTTAGCAAGAGCTTCCTCGGCTGCCCACGTGTGGTTGTCATCGCCAAGCCTACCCTCTATCGGGAGCCCAGGATGCACTCGTAGCGCAACTCGACTTTCCTAGGGCTTGGCGTCATGTGTGCGTGGGCCTAGCGAGCCCGTCACATCTGCCCCTGCCATATTTCTTGCCGGGCCCACCTTGCACAACCCGCGCCCAAATATTTATATCCGTCGATTAATCGTCTCCTATCCGATTTGGATGACCTATCTATTCGAATCCGAATCGGACAAAAAATATGAAAACAAATGTGGTATCTGATATCCGTCTATATCCGATTCTTTTCATCCATCCATCCTCTATATCATATTTTTTATCCCCACCTTGCACAACCCGGGGCCCACTTTTGGCTATCCGCACTTTGTCTAAATATATCCATACCGACATCTTAGTTTGAAGAATTTATTGAAATCCATCCATCCTTAATCATACTTATCCACCTTGTGGGGCCCATTAAAATTTAAAATTTGGATTTTCTTAGTTTGAAGAATTTATAACATTTTTTGGTGCATAAAAATTTGGATTTTTTTGGACCAAGTTATAACATTTTTTTAGCATCTTCTCTCTCCCGCTTCCTCACCTTCTCCTCACTCTCTCACGCCGAGCAGCAGCAGGCCCGGGCCCCGCGCGCGCCAGTTGCATGCCGTGCAGCTGCTACGCCGCCAAGTTTGGAGGACGTCGCGCTTTTCGAACTGGATACAGGCCTCCGCTGCGGAGCGATCTTCCAGTATATTTACTGATGTGGTGAGTACCGGATTCGATACCGTCCCCCGCTGCTACTAGTTTAGCCTCTTACCCCTGCATTGGCTGGCCCTTGCTCCAGCTCCGCGAGTCCATGCGACTCTGCGGCCGGCAACTCCACCCCGGCTGCCATCGTCATCTTCGGGGAAATGACCCCACGTCGGCCCTAGCTCCAGCTAGTTCAACTGGCCTCTTACGGCTTGGCCACTCTAGCCTCACGTTGGCTCAAGTCGCTTGGGGGCAAATTCATCCATGCGGCGCTGGGACCCACGTGCGTAAGAGGAAGCCATATGAAGCTACATTTTCAACTTCTTCCGTCGATCCATGAATTATGCTGAAGTGGAGGTGGGTTTGGTGACCTGTTTTTAAGCTTTGTGAAGGTGAAACTAAGACCTACAAAACAAGCCTACCAAGAGAATTGCCCTATCAACGGGGTGGAGCTAATGAAGTCTCCACGTTCGTAACCATGTCAACCGGGAGAACCTTAAAACCACCATATTAATTTAGAAAAGAATATCCTAGACTGTTTGATTGTATGATTAAATGGATTAGATTAAACAAAAAAATTAAAGAATATCCTACAAATGAAGTCTCCACTGTTTGATTGCGATGAACACTAATTTAATTTCACAAGTGTTGAGAAAAAGGATATAAAAACAAAGAGCTCATATAAAATAAAAACAGTAAAAAAGTTTGAGAAAAAACTAAGAGATAAATTATTTGAATAAAAACATAAATAAATATCCATATAATAATTATAGTTAGAGATATCTAAATAAAAAAAATAAAGATGAGAGTAGCTTTTTACAGCGGCCTCTACCATATCCGTTCGTACCTATGCATCCTTGAGTTGAATTTATCTTTTTTTTTTTGGAGAGGGTACAATGAGGACGTCACGAACTGTCACGAACATACATCACACGCACATATACATGCGCGTCCTCATACACATACTAGGAAGGGATTGGACGCATGCGTACCATGGAAATTATGGGAGAAAACCCCGTAAGACACGCAAAAATTCGTTCTCTCAGGAAATCGAACCCGCGAGCGGTCGTTCCCACAGCCGGGAACGTATCAATCGAGCTATCACTCGATCCTTGAGTTGAATTTGTCATCCATCGATATTCCTATTCTTGTTCACAACCCTTGCCTGGCCCAGCCCGATTATCGCCACGGCCCAGCACAGCCCACCGACTCATGGATGGCAGGCAGCCGAGATACTGAGACCGCCTCTACGAATGCTCCGCCGACGAGCCTCCGCCGCCGCAGATATGGCTCCACCCTAGCTACCGTAGCCACGAACCAGCGCCTTCCCCACAGCACCGCCGCCACAGCTCGTCGTCCGTGCCGCCGCCATCAGGCAAAGCTCCAATCCGCCCCGTCCCCAAATCTTGCAGCTCCGCCCCGTCGCCTCCTCCCCCCCGCGGCCGCCGGAATGCCTGCCGGTAAAGCGCCCAAGGCGGCGCCGCAAGCAACTCCGGGGAGCGGCGGCGGCGACCGCATCGGTGCCCTCCCGGACGAAATCCTGCACCGCGTCCTCTCCTTCCTCCCCGCGAAGCAGGCCGTGCAGACCTGCGTGCTCGGCCGGCGTTGGCTCCACCTCTGGAAGTCTGCCGCCGTCCTGCGCATCGTCGGCGCCGATGCGAACGCGCCGCTGCCCTTTGAGGAGGTACGGGAGTTCGTGGACACCCTTTTTCTCCTCCGTGAAAGCCTGCCTCTCGAGACATTTGAGCTCAGGGTCGAGGGCGCTGCCATTGATGTTCGCCGCGTGAGGCTCTGGGTCAGTTACGCCATGCGGTGCAAAGTCCAGTCGCCGCGGCTTGGCTTCCATGGGAACAGACATGCTCCGCTCGCGCTTCGGCCGCAGGACCCGCCCCTTGCCTCCATGCACTTGACCAAGCTGGAGCTTCGCGGCGTCGCGTTCAATGGTGACTTCCTTGACCTCTCGAGGTGTCCCACGTTGCAAGATCTAGAGACGGAAGGCTGCTCGTTCGTGCTTGCAGGAAGAATCTCATCCCAGTCCTTGAAGCGTCTGAAGATCACAAATGCCGCATTTAACCGGAGTTCCCGTACCCGTATTCATGCCCCCAATCTCACTAGGTTGGAGCTGCATACCATCTATGGTAGAACTCCTGTACTTGAGAGCATGCCCTTGTTGATTTCAGCACTTGTTGTGCTCTGGGGGAAGTTTGACTGTTGCAGCCGTTCGAACAATGGGGACTGTGGTGACGAGAGCTGCGAAAATTGCATACCAAACGACACTTCCTCCGTGCTTTTGCGTTGTCTATCACAAGCAAAGAATATAGAGTTGGGAGCTAAAGATGATATGGTATGCTTACCCCTCAAACCATCACGTTCATGTTCACCTCGTTTGGGACATCATGATTGTAGTAAAGATCTAATTTAATTTTGTTTGAATAGCGGAAGTAAAGGTCTAATGATTAACTTGATGTTGTTTGTCCAGTATATTTTCAGAAGGGATTTGAAATGCTGCCCTACTTTTAGTCGGTTGAAGTCACTGTTGCTCAATGAACACTGGTGTGATCCTGATATACATGTGCTAGCACGGATTCTTGAACATTCACCAGTTTTGGAGGAGCTTTATCTTTGTCTATTTTACAAGGTAAACAATTTCTTTTCTTTTGAAATGGAGGTAAACAATTTCGAAATGGGCAACTGTTGCATCATGGAACTTTATGTAGATTGTTTGTTGATCTTGGTGAACTCTTTATTATAATGCAGATGCGGGAACTTAATGTGTTAATGAAAGGAAGGTTCAGTCCAAAGGAGCTACCACCCACAATATCTGCACCCTTAAGAGAGTGGAAGTCCGATGTGGAACTGTTCATGAAAGAGTTCTTCAAGTTTTGAAGTTCCTGGGTAAACTTAACATCAGTAAGTTAGCTAGTGCCTAGAAACATTATTATCCCTTTTTATTTATTTTCTGTTTGGCTTAACATATGGGGAAAATCAAAGTGGCAAGCAATCAGGAAACTCCATGTTAATTACTAAAGCAGTGATTTTGGGAATGAAAATCTTGAACTGCATTCTGCCATTCTGGTGACAGGAAGAAAGTACCATTTGAATCATTTTGTTCATGATTCAGAGTACACTACTACTCTCCAAGCTTTCGATAAAAAATGTTTGCCTCTGTGAGAAAGAAATCAACATGTTGCACCTTTTTTTGGCGTTCACAGCAGCAGCATACAGCAGCACAATGTGCTGCTTGCTGATTAGTTCTGTGCCATAAAACAAATATGTCAATATGTCGGATTTCGTTAAATAGCTCCTACTGTATATGTAATTTTTGAGTTGTGCTAAGCATTATTTTTCAGAAGTTCAGTAGATAACCTTCTCTTTATTCATTGGGAATCTGTATATAACTAGTGTATAAGTGTCTTCTTATTTGTTCCCCTTGTTTCATTTTTTTATTGCTGGGTTAATAATCATGACACTTTGGATCATCTGAATATGTTTCCACCAACTTAGAAAGTTTAAGGACCCAAGTAGTGTTGGTTGAACAGTTATGAAAGTAGCCAAGTTCTATGCAAGGATGCAAGTAGAGAATAATGTGATATCCAAATCAGTTATTGTTTGGATACTTTAACTTATTTATCAGCTTTGATATCCTCTTTACTGGCTAGAATTCTAAATTAAGGACTATCTGCTACGCGTGAATATCTTGCATTCCTTGCTAGTGTTTTAGTGGAAATACTGGGAGATGTTACTTCAAAACTAATGGAATACTGCCTCCACCTAGTAATATAAAAGTACTTTTAGATTGGTCGGTAGTTTACAATTCTGTAACAACATATTTTATTTAAAAGGCGATACTTGATGTTGTATGTCAAAAAATATAATAAAGTACCATTTAGAATTTAGATGAAATTCATTCATAGTTGCATGTCAAGAACAGACAATGTACTGAGGACGCCATGGGATTGAACAGAGGAAGTAACTGACTAAAGCTTCTATTGATGCTGCATTTTAGCTCTAGCTTTGGAATATTCCAGTATGCTACAGTTTGGTCAGTAGGAATTTACACATTAGTCTTTTCTGGTGTCTGATGTTTGCATTCCCTTTTTACGAAATCATTTCTCAGATGGCACCCCTTGGCACTTACTCTGATTTTCGATCTGCACAGGTTTTATTTTCTCGGAATAGAAGCCTAAAGCTGAAGACGGCAGATCTTAGAGCACCGGTACCTCATTCGGTAAGGAAACTAAACTGCATCCGCAGAAGCGCTGACAACAGATATCACTATTTACTATTTCACAGTTGCACTTGTTGGGTCAAGTTAAAGAGTTACTTGTGGTAATTAGCTGTTTCATTTATGTAGATGCACTGGTAAGTTTGATGAGACAAAGCACATATATTGCCAAGAAAGTAGCTCTTCATTGTTAATTTTTTCTGTTGTACCTGTAGTGACAGCTTAAGAGTTTAATTAGTTGCTCTGAAAATCTAGCTGGACCTGGTTTAATTACCATGTGTGGTTTCTTGCAACCTTGCCTTGTGGTGAACGCCTCGTTGTGCGGATCGGGAGAGTAGCATGCGACGCGTTCAGCCAGCGTGAGCTCATGCGCTGGTAGAAGAAGCCACGAGATCGGCTGTAAGCCGGCCTCGCTGCTAGCCGTGCTGATGTCGCGCATGGCACGCGAGTGCGCGAGCCGGTGATCGCATCAATGGACGGGTTGCAAATTGTAACTTGGGTAGCCGAGATCCAATGAAGACATGCCATCATCGGCATCCTGGCGACCACGGCCATGGCGCGACGACCTCCTTGGTGACCGTGACCAGCCCTTTGTAGAGCCAGAATGTGCTGTTCGCGACGCTGGTGGCATCTTGTCTTTCTCTTGTGTTCAGGCCTTCGAGGGCAGGACACCACCTTGCCTACTGCTACTCTACTCCTTGTTAAGCTAGCACAAGTGATATGGATGTTGGTATTTCTTAATGTATGTGAAAGGATCCACAAGCGTACAGAATTACCGTTGTAGCACTTGACCCGGAAATATTCAGGATATTGCAATTTCCACAGGGTACGGTGTTCAAAAGGTCTCTTCGGTAGCTTTCCCAAGATATAAGAGGAAGAGTGGTTTGGGTAGCGAGGTTTTTCAATGGATAGACCCTAAGGTAAGATAGTTCGGCTACTATAAACTTACTTCGAGCCCTAGATTGCACCTAGTCTGCCAAGCGACCTACAGCTCTATGCTGAACCCGAATGTGGGGGATTACATGGGACGAACGAGCTGTCACCACCTACCGTCTACCCCTCACCATGGAGAACGAGACAAACGAAGGTAACCTCTAGCTTAGATACCATGTCTATGCTATTGATTACTACTTTAGCATTGGTCAGAAACTTACGTCTTTATCAGAAGTTCTCTACTAGAATATTTGTTACTAGAACGAATGATGAATCCATAACTAAATAGTAAACGATACTAACTTACTCAAGAACTATCACCATAGAAGAACACGAACTCTTGTACTCCAAATGGCACAATGTTCATCGAGGTACAAGCTTGAGTTATCCGAGAACTCCGGAATTCCTCTTTGCTTTCTCACTCACTCCCTATTCTAGCAAAAGCTTAAAAAGCTAAAATGTGGAATTTGAGCTCTTGTTCCTTCTCTTGTGTGTTAAGGAGCTCTCTCCACCTTTATAGCACCATTAGGACGGTTTGCACATAATACTAGGAAGACAGGCGCGCTTCGCCTGGCAGAGCAAGACAGAAACACTTTGTTGCATGTGCCAATGTATCGAGGAAAAAGGACGACTACGCCTCGCTTTACATTACATAGACAGTTTCCGTGGTTACACGATCCAAGATGTACGCTGATGGCAGTGGAGACAGATGTTAGGTTGGTCTGGTTTTATTTAGTCTATTTTGTGGTACTATGGTGGACTTGTGTGAACTTTAGTTAATGTTTGTAATAACTTAATTTTCATCTTCTGTGATGTTTCATTAGTTTGCCTTTATACTTATAATTATGTGTGCATCTATTATAAAAGATTTTTTAAAGTAATTATGACGATACGGCTAATTTTGGCATATATCTATTATAAAATAATTTTAAAGTAATTGCAAAAGATACGGTTGCATATACTAGTATAGCCACAAAACCGTCTTATGCACGCCATAAATTTCACCTTTAGTGCCGGCTATTTGTACCATCCAGGACTAAAAGGGAGGAGGGATTTCAGTTCCCACCATAAATTGCAACTTTAGTCCCGGTTGGTAGGACCAACCGGGACTAAAGGGGCGTAGCATTTTCGCCCGCGCCAAAATGCAACCTTTAGTCCCGGTTGGTGCTACCAACTGGGACTAAAGGTTCAACTATATAATCGCCGCTGCCGCATCATCTGCTCTCTTTCATGAATAGCTGTGCTCTTTCCTGAATCGCAGCCGCCGCCGCCACCTCTCCACCTCTCCAACAGGGGGCGCCCGCCTCTTCGCCGTCGTGCCCGCACACCGCCTCGGTGCCGTCGTCCCCCATCGCACCGCCTCGTCGCCGTCGTCCCCCGCGCACCGCCTCACTGCCGTCGTCCCACGCTCTCCTTCCTCGTCGCCGTCGTCCCCGCACACCGCCTCGGCGCCGTCGTCCCAGCGCACCGCCTCGCCGCCGTCGTCCAGCGCTCTCCCTCCTCATCGCCCGTCGTCCCCAGCGCACCGCCTCGCCACCGTCGTCCCGCGCACTTCCTCATCGTCGCCGTCATTCCCCCGCTCTCCCTCCTCGCCGTCAACCTCGCCGCTGTCGTCCCGCGCTCTCCCTCCTCATCGCCGTCAATATTTGGTTAATATATGCAATTACTGATAATGCCTTTTTATATATTTCATCTCAGGGTGTTTCTCATAGTTCCAAATCCCAAGCTTTCATTTTTATATCATGATAATGCATTAATGATTAATTCTCATTCTGGTATTTTTTACAGTCTCACCTTTATTAAGTTCATTTTGAGAGATTCCTTTGTTTTATCTATAGAAAAAAAATACAGGGAACCGTTTCTGGCATGACTTTTGTATGAGACAGCAGCTTGTGTGATAATAGATATTTACATAATGTTAGAAATGACCAGAACAATTTGTAAAAAGGTCTTCCTCTTCATATCTCCACTTGCATATCCCGATTTACAATCTGCTGTTTTTGCTAGATTGGAGGTCTTGAAGCCTTTATTGTTACGTTAGGTTAGGTCAATGTTATTCTAGTGTTACATCTGAAGAAGGAATAGGTGGTCACCATCTCGAATAACACTAATGTCATCTATCTCAGCATAGTCTCTACTGACCAATTTTTTAGTTAATATATGCAATTTCCATTCAATAGATGTGAATTAGACCATGCTAAGCATGAATGATTTGAATAAAAATTTAAAATAGACCAAGTCCAAATAAAATCCTACAGACTAAAAGAGGACTAGAAGTAGTTGCAATATGCAATTTTTTTTTTTTTACATGGTAAAGATGGCTCGACGTCTCCCTCAGCTGGAACTTGTCGGTTTTGGCGGTCTTGTTTGGGCTCGTGGATTTGATCCTAGAGTGCCAGAAGTTCCTAGAAATCATCCACACATAGTAAGCAAATCATCTATGTAAACATAGAAATTTTATTTGTTCGATGAACATGCTTGTATAAATATATGTTGTTATGCCCAATTATAGATAATTGACTCATTGGAGTGGCTTGAAGATGCCCTAACAAATTTTGAGGTTCAAACAATGGATGTTGAGCACAAAGAGATAGATGGTGGTCGTTTGAGGACATGCACAATTGGCTTTTCCATCTCCTCTAGGCAGCATAGAAGCAGTCTTGTCCAAATCTCAGCGACAAGAGTAAAGGCTCTGTCGGTGTCGAGAATGGACGCCAACGAGTAATCGAAAGAGAGCACACTTATCCTCGAGGTGGTTTCCCGAGTGGACACGATGATGTATACTGGTTCGGGCGATTTACCCTACGTCTAATGAGAGCGGAGTCGTGTTACTCAGGAGCTTGTTTGGGGCAGTACAAGAGGGGTCGAGAGAGGGATGAGCTCCCAAGTCTCGGAGTGAAATCTAGGTTCATGGTGGTTTGTATCGTATGTGTAGTGTGAATCGGGTGGTGGACACACGTGCTCAGGGGCCCAAGTCCTCCCTTTTATAGTTCAAGGGGAGGCTCACAGGAAGGGGCATGAGCATGTAGTAAGCGTGGAGGCGTGACCTACAAGGATTTGGTCATTCTCGGAAGTGCCGTGGACACTGTAGCAGGCGTCATCGTCCCTCCTCTTGGCTTTGTAGCTCTTTCAGGTATGCAGGGCTATACCTGATTGGTGTTGTACAACTTAGTTGACTGGGAGTACCTTGGGTCAAGTGTTGGCCTACAGGGAGCCGGCCGTGGAGTTGCCAGTCGTGTCGGGTTGATTCCTGACACGCCTGGTTTGCCTGGCGGAAAGCGGTTCGGATTGGTCGCCGTTCGGTACGTTGGCCACGGTGTCGGTACGAGCGGCCCTCTTATCTCCGTACTGGTTGAGCGGGATGTCGAGGCGTGGTACAGGGTCCGGCGCCCCCGACGGGAATGCCTACATGAGGCTCTCATTCGTACCAAAGCAGTACAGTGACCAGCACCGTTCCTGTCAGAGCGGAGGCGTGGGGGCAACGAAATACCCTGGGGTTACTTGGAGGCCCCGTCTTCTACCGCCGAAGATGATACGGTGCATCCCCATGACCGCTACGGAACTATGCGGCGCTGTTTGTCCGACTTGAGGGGAATCTGCACGGCGTGTCCTGGCCCCGTCTGCTGGGACAGGGTCGGACTCCGACCCCCCCGCGATGGGTAGGGGTCGGGCGAACCGGAGTTTGTCCGGGGGGTCGATCCCCCAGCGGTAGCTTTTACTCCGCGGGCTCTGGGTGGATTTGATGGATTGCTTGTTGGGCCAGGAGCGCTCCGGACCTCACACCGTCGGCTGGGCCACGAGCACCTCAATCCTGGCGTGGTGATTTTGTTTTTGAAAGTCGTTTAATCCCAGTCCTTAGAGGGCCGTGGTTTTGACCCTCGATAGTAGCCCCCGAGCATGGAGTGGGACTGGGTGTTCCTCTCCATGCTAGACCTATTCTGCCAAGGGAAACACAGAGGGTTCTTCTAAATATTTTTCCTCCCGGGTGGAGTGCTTGAGCGCCCTTCCTGCCGGGTAACCCCCCGAGCCCTCTGCTGGAGTGGTACACTCGTGCAGAGGCTCAGAAAGCATAGTCGTGGCTCTTCTTTTCCAGGTGGGTGCGCGCGAGCGCACACGCTGGGTGTAGCCCCCGAGCCTTCTGCAGGATGTGGTGCACTCGTGCAGAGGCTCAGAAACCATGATCGTGTTGCCGTGGCAGCATTTGGTGATACAGGGCGGATCAGTACCGTGTCACACAAATGTGATTCTCCGCTTTATCGTGAGGGCATTGCAGTCTTTGCACCCATCCCTTTTTGACGCCCAAGACGAGAGCATCCAGAGGCTTCGTGGCCCCAGGTTAATGCTGCCTCAAGGCGCTCGACGCAGCGGTTCGATCCCCTCCACGACGCGCACGATGCCACGATCGCAATAATGGGCGACGTGGAACGCCAAGAGGCGTTTTTTCAGATCCACACGGGCGCCGGCCATCTATTTAAGGAGGGCGTGGCGTGGTGGATGGAACCAGTTGTCCTCACTCCATCTTCACTCCGCACTCCAGCCACTCAGTACTTCTCTCCTTCTCCTTCCAGTCGCCGGCCGTCGCCGAGAGAGCGAGATAGAGTGATGGATCGCGGGAAGCGCCCAACGGAGGGGGGCTCGTCGGAGGAGCCCCCGCGCGGCCGCCGCCGCATTCCTAGGTGAGTGCGATGCTTGTGGTGGAGAAGAGGGTTTTTCTTTGATCTCAGTCTTCACGACGGAGAAGGGTTTTTCTCATCTTTTGCCGAATGCTGGTCCTTGCAGGGTGATCTCCAGCGTGCCGGCTCCCCCATCGCTTGCCAGCGGCCGGCGATGCCGCGAGGCCGGCCGGGGGTGCCCGGGCAGCGAGACCGAGTCCACGGGCCCGAGCTCCGTGCTCGTCTCCCGCGTGGTCATTGTCGCGCTCACCCGCGCGGAGGAGGAGGCGGAGGGCCGCGCGCGAACCTGGAGGAGTCGGACCAGCGCGTGGCGGAGCTGACGGCCGAGCTCAGGTCATGCGCCCGGCGGCCGAGGCCATCGTGGCCTACGTCCGGGCCCCGGCGCCAACTGGCAGAGCAGGGTGAGCAGCGTGCTCGGCCGCGTCCCGCGATGTGGCGTCCCACGGCGTCCGCCCGGCGCGGCCTCAGCAGCTGGCGATAGCTCACCGCCCGCTCCCGCGTCGACCTCGGGGGCTACATCGAGCTCCCCGAGGGCGAGTGCCTCGGGGACTGGAGCACCCGTGCGCCAAGATGCGAGGGCGCCGCCGACGCTATCGCGGGAGGTGGTGACGGCGGAGGAGGTGATCCACGACGCGCCCTGAGGCGCCGTGGGGTCTTCCTGGTCGGCGTGGCTCCGCCGCGACGTCCCATCGGTCTGGCGTTCTCTGGGTTGATCTCCATTGTCTTCTTGGAGGACATGTACCCAGACGCGCAGGACGGGTGGGCGCCTGCGCCTTCATGATCCTCTCCATGTTGGCGCCGGCGATGGTCGCGGGCTTAGGGTAGCCATTCCGCGGGTTTTTGTTCGACGCCGCTGAGACGGCTTTTTGTTTTTAGGTTCGCCTTCGAGGCATTATCTCAGTCTGTAATCAGTAGCTTAATGAACAAATGCTCACTCTCGATCATCTATCAAAGTTTATTTTCGTTGTCTTTGATCTGGGTGGTGTTCGAGCCACTGGAACGATCGATCGAGCGGACCCTTTTTCGTTGGGGTTTTCTTGTTCTTCAGCAAACAATAGCCCCGTACTTGGTTAGGGTTTTCTTCGCGGAGGGTCTAGGAACGGACAAAGAGGTCACATCAAACCCAGTCGGCCCTGGCTTCATGATTATGGCCTCCGCCGTAGGCCTGTGTCGTAGGCGCGCCGCCTCGTTCCCTCAGTGGTCAACGCGGGACCCGAGGTTATCCGAGGGGTCACTCTGGGACGGACGCCACAGTAACCCCGATGGGATGGGACGGAACCGTCAGCACGTGCGGGCTGACGGCTGCACGCCCCCGAGCGGAGTTAATGCGCTCAGAGGACGGGCCCGTGCCTATCTGCCCTCGCGTGGGCCCGGAGCACGTCGCCCACGTCCCCGAGAGCAACGCAACGGGCAGTTGGTTCTCCTTTTAAGGCTTTGAGGGGAAGGAAGAGGATTTTCCTTAGCCGCACTGTGGGCCTTCGTTCCGCAGCCAGAAAAGCCCCCGAGCCCTCTCTCTGCCTCGCTTGCTTTCTCCGCCGCCACCGTCGTCGCCGCCTGCGTTCTCATCCTTCCGCGATCCACTTCCCACCTCGATGGCGAGCGGAGGTGTGCTCCCATGGCTGCGCAGCACCCTGACGGCGCCGGAGATGGAGCGCATCATGGCGGAGGGCGTTCTGCCGCCCCTGACGGAGGCGGAGGAGTGGATTCTTCCACTTGAGGACGACTCTCCTCGGCCGCCGATGGGATACATTGTCTCCTTCGCGGCTTTTCATGAGCGGGGGCTCGGCGTCCCTGTTCACGACTTTGTGCGCGGGGTTCTGCATCACTATGGCGTCAAGCTCCACCACCTGAATCCCAATGGGATTCTGCACATGGCGGTGTTCGTTGCCTTGTGCGAGGGATACCTGGGGATCCCGCCGCACTACGGGCTGTGGAAGTTCTTCTTCTCCGCGCAGCTGGTGAAGCGGTGGGCGAAGGGGAGGGATGATGTGCCGGAGCTTGACCTCCCCGCGGGGTGTGCCGGCATCACTCCCCGTGGGGAGCGCGCAAAGTTCTACGTGGATGTGAAGACGTCCACGTCGAACCGTGGGTGGCGCTCCGGGTGGTTCTACCTCAAGAACTTGGAGGCATCGCCGCTCCCCGATTTCTCCGACGTCTCGTTCCCCGACCGCCCGCTTAAATGGCATTGGGGTGAACGCGAAGGAGGCCGAGAAGCTCGAGCATCACTGGAAGCCATCAGGATTCTGCGGCACCAGGGCCTGACCGGGGCCGGTATTGTGGATGCCTGGCTCCGGCGGGGGGTGGCACCGCTGATGTCGCGCCGCCTCCCGCTATGGGGGATGGTGGCCGGCTCTGACCCCACAGGCACGATGCTTAGGGAGGGCCGTTCTCGGCCGCCGCCGCCACCCGTCGCCTCCGGAACCTGCTAGCGGCACCGAAGAATGCCGCCGCACGCCGGTGCCCCTCGAATCGCCCGTGCCGGGCCAGCCCCCGATGAGGCCGGACGCCGACGCCGTGATTTTTGTGAGTATTTGGTTGTTCCGTTTTTTGCCTTTTTCTTTCTTTTCTCCCATTTGCCGTTTCTGAAGTGCCTCCACCACGCCAGCCCCCGACCCTGCCTTTGAAGGAGGATCCGGTGCCTCTCCCCCGCACGGCGGCTCAGCGGGCGGCGAACGTGGCCGCCTCCGAGGCTCGCCATGCCGAGAAGGAGAGGAAGAAGGTGAAGCGGGCGGAGAACCGCCTCCGCGAGGAACGCGGCCTGACTCCCCTCACCGACTCAGACGAGGAAGAGCTCAGCGTTCGTTCGGACGGGTCCGGCTAGGGTTTTGTCGACCCCTCCCTGGGAGGTGAAAGCAGCGCGGCTGGCTGCTCAAGGAATTCCATCCTCGTCGAGGAGGGTGGGATGGACGAGGGGGAGCGCGCCGGGCACGACCCTCAGAGTTTGGACGAGATGGCCCACACCATGGGAGCCGTGCTCGTGATTGGGTCCCAGGGCGCGACCCTGGAGCCACTGAGCCAAGCGGCGACCGCAGGCGGGAAGGAGTCGGCTCGTCCCGACCCTACTAGCGTCGACCCCCTTGCCACAGGGGATGTTGGGTCGGCTCGGTCCGACCCTCTCCCTGTGGTTCGTTGGCCGCCGAGGGCGCCGAGGGTGTGGCAGCAGACCATGCTTCGAGCGAGGCGGGCTCGGGGCTGGTGCCCCAGCCAGACGTCCGGGGCAAGGGGAAGCGCCCCTGCCCGGATACCGCGGAATCATCGTCGGTGGAGCCGGCCTCAAAGATACCATGCTCCGCGTCCCGGAGGTATGCTTTTAGTTATCACTTGACACGCATTTGCTTTGCTTTTCTGACCTCGACCCCTCTTGTTTTGCCGTAGTCGGATCCGGACCCCTGGTCGTCTCACGCTCGCGCCCCTGAAGGCGCCGAGGAAGCAGCAGGAGGCGGGTGGTGCCGCGAGTGGGACCCCATCTTCGGGTGGAGGTCTTGCTCCCCTGCTCAATGCGGCCCCTTCCCAAGAGGGATCGGCCGGGACAGCCCGGCCGCCCGGCGTCGGGGGGGAGGAGTCCCCGGCCGACGAGGGCTCGCAGGACGAGGGGTCCCGAGGGCTCGAGCCCCTCGGGTGTCGTGGGCTCGGGACAGCGTCGGGGGAGGCCGCTGCTCCCGGCTTCGGGGAGGACGGGGCGCACGGCCCCGATGCCGCCATGCCTCCCGTCCCTCCGCAACCTACGGGCGACGCGCCTCCATCTTCGGGCGCAGGCGGCGCCGTCGGGACAATGACGAGCGGCGTCGGGCTCCTCACCATTTCTGGGGAGGATCTCGGCTCGAGTTTCCCGACCCGCGCGATCCATCATTAGAGCCTCTGGTGGTTGATGATCGCGCCGAGTGGGAGGTTCTTTCCTCCTTCGAGACGGTGATGGCAGCTATAAACCAGAACGCTGCCGCCCTGATGTCGCGGATGGGGCAAACAGCATCGCTCTACCAGGTATTCCTAGTTCGCGTTCTTTCCTGTCTTTACGGATGACAAGATCGGTGACTCACCCTCATGTTGCTACGTGGACAGACGGCGCTGCATATGGGCCGGGTGAAGTCTCGTCTCCCAGACGAGCAAAGATCCCCCTGGTGGGAGGAGGCGATGGAGACGATCGAGGATCTTCGCGCCCGTCTGAGGGACGCCAGCCACGACATCAAGGACGCGGAGGGGAAGTACCTGGGCCTCCTGCGCCAGCAAGAAATGGATGATGCGGAGGCGAAGCGCGTCCAAGAGGAGCTTGAGCAACGCAACGACCATATCCGGGAGTTGCTCGGAGAGGCGGAGCAGCTGCGCAATCGGCTCCGGCGGACGTAGCCGAGCCGAGCAGAGCGTTTTGAGACAGCGCCTCCGCCGGCCGCGAAGCGATGATGCCAGCGGTTCAAAAACCGCATCCGCGGTAAACGGAACAAGCTTCGGGACGAGGTCGCCGCTCTCAAAGGCGAGCTAGAGCGCGAGCGGCGCGGGAAGACGGATGCTGAACACGCGGCCCAGCTGATGTCCGAGGAGGTGGCTACGCTTCGTACGTCCACTCTGCAGCTGCAGCAGCAGAACACTGGTCTGCATGCCGCCGCTGAGCACGTCCTCGACGGCCTTGGTGTCGACCCCGCCCCCGACGGCTCTCTTACCGCGCGGTTATCCCTGCTGCTCCCGCGAGTCGATCATTTGGAGCGCGATGCTCTTCGCATCGATCCGGAGTCATTCGCCATCACCTGCTCCCACTACGGGGAGAGCTTCAATTTTGACGGCGTCAGTGAGGGGTACTTCGAGGAGACTTCCGAAGCCGGCGTCGAGGCTTTCCGCGCACTGGTGGCGAACAGTGCTAACGCTCTTGCCGACCGCCTGGCGAACCTGGTGCTCCCTCAGCGGGAATAAAAAATATTTGCTTGTTTTTTGGTTGCGGGCTTTTTTGATGCCCAAAGACTTTATTATCAGTTATATGTAATAACCGTAATTTACTTGTCTTTATTTTAATTTTGAACTATTCCCTTTTTAGATGAAAAAATTCTTAGAAAGAGCGAATCATTTTCACATTTGGACACCCGCCGGGTGGCAAGCCACGTCCGGTGGAAAGTTATCTCACTTGGGTGCCCAAAATCAACGATTCCTGACTTTCGAGGTCTTTTTTCCTAACCTAGGGATTTAGTAAGCCAGCCGATTCCTACGCAACGACGCTCTTTACTTTGAAGTCATGTTGGGGTAAGACACGGCTCAGCCGACCCTCACCTGACCGTGTCATTAGCCACAGGGGCGTTTGACAAGACAGCCAAGACGTTTTTGGGTGCTAAGGCCGCCTCTTTTCCTTCACACTATCCTTTAAGCAAGAGGGCCGAAGCGTGATCTAAAGCCGGTCACATTGCCTTTTCGGTGTTTAATAAAGAAGGGATAAGCGCCGACCCCAGGGGTCGAGGCATTATTTCATAGAAGATATTCCCATATTAAACATGCTCAACTTGTTGATGACAAAAGGTACATAGTGAAGTACATAATATGAATCGAAAGAGAAGAGGAAAAAATAAGCTCTTAAGGATAGAAGTGACGTAACTGCTCGATGTTCAAGGCGTTTTTGACGATTTGCCCCTTGTCATCCTTTAGCTTGTACGCCCCTGGTCGGAGAAGCTCGGCAATGGTGAAGGGTCCCTCCCATGGTGGCGTTAGCTTGTGACGCCCCTTGGTGTCCTGTCGTACACGTAAGACAAGGTCTCCGACGTTAAACGCTCGACCCCGCACTCGTCGGGCGTGGTGCCGACGTAAGGACTGCAGGTATTTAGCGGAGTGAAGCAACGCGACGTCGCGGGCCTCGTCGAGCTGATCCATGGCATCTTCCAGGTAGGTCTGATTTACTGGCTCCGTGTAAGCCCTGACCCGTGGGGCCCCATACTCTAGGTCGGTGGGTAGGACAGCCTCTGCCCCATAGACCATGTAGAAAGGGGTGTGCCCCGTTGCTCTACTCGGAGTCGTTCTCAGACTCCACAGCACTGCTAGGAGTTCAGTGAGCCATCGCCGGCCATACTGATTGAGACGATTGAAGATCCGAGACGTCAAGCCCCGGAGTATCATGCCGTTGGCTCGCTCCACCTGTCCGTTAGTGCGAGGATGCGCGACAGACGCCCAATCGACACGGATGTTAAACTCATCACAAAACACCAGGAACTTTTCCCAGTGAACTGTGTGCCGTTGTCCATGATGATCGAGTTGGGTACGCCAAAGCGATAGATGATGTCGGTGAAAAATAACACACTCTGGTCAGACTTGATGGTGGCGAGGGGTCGAGCCTCGATCCACTTTGTGAATTTATCAATTGCGACCAGAACGTGTGTGAAGCCCCCATGTGCCTTGAGGAGGGGCCCCACTAGATCCAGGCCCCAGACCGCGAACGGCCATGTGAGGGGATCGTTTGCAGGGCTTGTGCCGGCAAATGCGTCCGTTTGGCGTAATACTGGCATCCTTTGCAGGACCGAACGATTTTCGTTGCGTCCGTGGTGCGGCGTGATGTCCACAGATGCCTGCGTGGATATCCTCCAGTAGGGCGCGCCCGTGAGCAACGGGAATGCATCGATGAAGGACGCCCGAGTGCCCTTTTTTATATAGCTCGCCGTCGATGATGACAAACGACTTGGCCCGGCGAGCTAGCCGCCGAGCTTCCGTTCTTCCCGCGGGCAAGACTCCTCGAATGAAGCAGTCGAGATATGGTGTCCTCCAGTCATCCTCAGACCCAGGGTCTGAAGAGGTTGACCCCCCCTCCATTCCCGTGACTACGAAAACGGTAGGTTCAGAAGAGGGGTCGTCCCCAGAGGTCGGGCGGACCGCTCTGGGGTCGGGAGAGGTAGGGTCTGCCTGCGGGGTCGATCGAGCCGCCTCGGGGTCGGGGGTGGAGTCGGCTCCAACTTTGACCGAGGGCTGGGCAAGATCTCTGGCGAATATTCCGCTAGGAACGTGATCTCGGTTAGAGGCCATTTTAGCCAGGGCGTCGGCCTCCTCGTTGTCCCGTTGAAGGACGTGGCCTAGCTCCAGGCCGTCGAAGCACTCTTCGAGCTTACGTACCTCAAGGCAATAGGCTGCCATTTTGGGATCGTGACAGCTTGACTCTTTCATGACCTGATCAACGACGAGCTATGAATCACCTCGGACCTCGAGGCGTTTTATGCCGAGTTCCTTGGCTATGCGCAAGCCGTTCACCAGGGCCTCATATTCCGCAATGTTGTTAGAGGCTTTGAAGTGAAGTCGTAAAGCATACTTCATTTTGACCCCAAGTGGAGAGATAAATACCAGGTTGGCTCCGGCACCGCCTTTCATTAGCGAGCCGTCAAAGGAGAGTTTCCAGCATTCGTGTTGGATGGGGGCCGGGGGTAGCTGGACTTCGGTCCATTCCACAACAAAGTCGGCCAGAACCTGCGACTTGATCGTCGTGCGAGCCGCATAGGTGATCTCGTAACCCATCAGCTCGAGCGCCCACTTGGCTATCCGACCCGTGGCTTCAGGGTTCTGAATGACCTCTCCTAGAGGAAAAGTCGATACCACGGTGACGGGGTGCACCTCGAAGTAGTGCTTTAGCTTCCTCTTTGTGATGAGTAGGGCGTATGCCAACTTTTGGATCTGCGGATAGCGTGTCTTTGTGTCGGACAAGACTTCACTAATGAAATAGACAGGGCGCTGCACTTTCAGAGTCGTCCCCTCTCGCTTCGCTCTATGATGAATGCGGTGCTTACCACCGGGTGGTCGCAAAGAATGTAGAGAAGCAAAGGTTCCTCCTTCGCAGTCGGAGTAAGGATCGGGGGACTGGTTAACAGTTCCTTGAGCTTATCTAACGCCTCTTGAGCTTCATCAGTCCATGTGAACTGGTCAGCTTTCTTGAGGAGTCGGTACAGGGGCAGGCCCCGCTCACCGAGGCGTGATATAAACCGACTGAGTGCGGCGAGGCACCCCGTGATATGCTGCAACCCCTTGAGGTCCCGAATAGGCTTCATCTCGGTGATAGCCTTGATTTTGTCAGGGTTGGCTTCGATGCCTCGTTGTGAAACGATAAACCCCAGCAACATCCCTCTTGGCACCCCGAAGACGCATTTCTCAGGGTTGAGTTTGATGTGCTTTTTGTCGAGCCGAGCGAAGGCTAGCTCTAGATCGGCCACGAGATTGCCGGTCTGTTTGGACTTGACAATGATGTCGTCCACGTATACTTCGACGGTCTCTCCGATGAGCTCGCCGAAGACCTTCACCATGCAACGCTGGAAGGTTGCGTCCGCGTTCTTAAGCCCGAATGGCATGGTTACGTAGCAGTACGAACCGAACGGGGTGATGAACAAAGTTGCATGTTGATCGGATTCACGCATCTTGATCTGGTATTCTGGTGGTAACCGGAATAGGCATCAAGGAAGCATAGGGTCTCGCACCCGGAGGTGGAGTCGACAACCTGGTCTATGCGCGGCAAAGGAAATGGATCCTTAGGGCATGCTTTATTGAGACCGGTGTAGTCAACACACATTCTCCATTTCCCGCCTTTCTTTTGGACAATGACAGGATTAGCTAACCACTTTGGATGATATACTTCCTTAATGAACCCGGCCGCCAACAACTTTTTTATCTCCTCACCAATTACTCTACACTTTACCTCATCGAAGCGGCGCAGGCGCTGTTTCACCGGCTTGGAGTTGGGCTTGATCCATAAGGCGTGCTCGGCGACATCCCTCGGAATGCCAGGCATGTCCGAGGGCCTCGACGCGAAGATGCTTCGATTTGCGTGGAGGAAGTCGACGAGCGCGTCTTCCTATTTGGGGTCGAGTCCGGTGCCGATCCGCACCGTCATGCTGTCGGAGCTGCTGGGGTCTAGGGGCACGAGCTTGGTGTCCCTGTCGGGCGTGAAGGACGCGGTGGCCTTCGGGATGTCTGGCATGTCCTGATCGTCGCCGGCGAGGGTGTTGATGATGTACAGCTCATGGGAGTTCAGCACCGACTCAGCAACGTCCACTGCTCGATGTCGCACAAGTACGCGTGCTGCACCGACGAGTGCACAGTGATGATCCTACGGGGGCCCGGCATCTTGAGCTTGAGGTAGGTGTAGTTTGGGACGGCCATGAACTTGGCGTAGCACGGCCGACCCAACACCGCATGGTAGGAGCCGGGGAAGTTCACCACCTGAAATGTCAACACCTCAGTGCGAAAGTTAGTGTGAGTCCCGAACGTGACGGGCAGGTCGATCTGTCCGACCGGCACGGCGCGCTGTCCGGGCACAACTCCATGGAACGGTGCCCCTCTAGGGCGGATCTTGGCACGGTTGACCCCCATGGCGTCGATGGTGGTCTGGTAGATGATGTTGAGGCCGCTCCCCCCGTCCATCAGCACCTTGGTGAGGCGCTTGGTGCCAATGATGGGGTCGACGACGAGGGGGTACAGCCCTGGGTTTGGCACGTACTCCGGATGATCGGACTGGTCAAAGGTGATGGGATGTTTTGCCCACTTGGACGGCGCGGGCACGATTGCTTCGACTTGGCAGACCATGCGCTGCTCGAGCTTGCGCTGCCGCCTCGTGGCGTAGTAGTCTGGTCCTCCGAAGATCATAAGACAGTCGGTGACGTGGGGAAATCCAGACTCCTCCTCTCCCTGCTCATCGTTCTAGGAGGGTGAGCTAGGTTTCCTCTTCGCCTCCGACTTGCCCTTCTCTCCCCCAAAGAACTTGGGGATGAGGCGACACTCACGGAGAGTGTGTTTCACCACACCCTCATGATGAGGGCACGGTTGGTCTAGCTTCTTCTCGAAATAGTCGGTCGGCGGCTTCGCTGGCGCCTTCTTCTTCCCCTTGGTGTCGACTGCAGCAACGAGCTCGCTGTCGTTTTGCCGACGCCCCTTACGGCCATTCTTTTTCTTCTGGCCCTTGCGGTCGGAGGGGTCGTCGTCGCCCTCCTCCTCTCGCTTGGCCCTGCACGGGAGTTGAAGATTGCGCCCACCGCGCCCTCTCCTGACGCGAAGCTGGTTGTTACGTCGAGGAGCTCCTTGGTGGTACGAGGTGGGCGACGCCCCAGCTCGTGCACCAAGGTCTTGCATGACGTGCCGAAGATGAAGGCCCCAATCACGTCGGCGTCGGTGACGTGAGAGAGGCTCGTGCACTGCTTGGAGAAGCGCTTGATGTGGTCGCGCAGGGACTCGTCCGGCTTCTGCCGGCAGCTGCGCAAATCCCATGGGTTCCCAGGGCGCGAATACGGGCCCTGGAAGTCGCCGACAAAGATGTCGACGAGGTCCGCCCAGCTGTTTATGCACCTTTCAGGGAGGTGCTCTAGCCAAGTCCACACAGAGTCAGCCAAATACAGAGGGAGGTTCCGTATGATGAAGTACTCGTGGTCGGCTCCCCCCGCCTCGCATGCGAGGCGGTAGTCTTCCAGCCATGTTTCGGGATTCGTCTCCCCGCAGTACTTGGTTATGGTGGTCGGCGGACGGAAACGCCGCGGGAAAGGCGAGCGGAGAATGTGCCGCCCGAACGCCGGTGGCCCTAGAGGAGGCGGGCTCCGTCCCCTGTCCTCCTCAGGGTCAAAGCGCCCCCCTCGGCGTGGGCTGTACTCCCGTGCTCGGGCGTTGAGGATGACTCGAGCGTCCCGGACGGGTCCGACGCGTTCCTGCACCGGTGGCAGGCTCTCCGAAGGTGCCCGAGCTGGTTGGTACACGGACGGCTCTCGGTCTCGGCGACCGTCCATCGTGCGGTGGCTCGGGGATGCATCTCAACGCCGAGATCGTGAGCTTTCCGCCGCTGCCCGGCGGCAGCGATTCGGCAAGCTGCCGAATCTCCCCGCTGAGTTCTCCACTCGGCCCGTGTCGTCGGAGGTGGTAGCTGCTGGCAGAGCTAGCCGCCGCTGCCGCAATGTTCTAGCTCAGCGCCGTAAAGAGTGGAGGACCATCGCCGTCCCCGAGGATCCGCCCGGACGCCGTCGGGCCATGCCTCGCGCCCGCCCCGGCTCGGGCGGTGAAGTGGGAGGCGTCTCCCGATGGTGCTCGTGGTTGCGGCCGGCCTTGCGCCGCCGCCGCCAAGGTCGGGCGCGCATCGGCTGTCGCCGCTCGTCGGAGCTGTCGGAATGTGAGATCGGTGGGGTGTGCGATCATCGCGGCGATGGCGTCCGCTCGAGAGCTGGGTTGAGCATGCCTTCCTCCTCAGGGGCGACGTCGTCGACCTGGCCCTCAGGAGTTTCCGCCATGTAGCACTCCCAAAACGGGTCGAAGCTAGAGCTGTCGTCGTCGCCCGAGCCGGCGTAGCCGTTGGAGTCCGGCATGAACATAGGCCCGGCGTAGGGCCCGTTCGCCGCTAAATCGTCATCGCCTGAGTCGGGATACTCATCGGAGTCCGGCATGAAGATGGGCTCGATGAGTGGCCCGACTGCCGCCACGAGCTGGACATCCTCGGGGGTAGGCGTAATCCCCCTCAGGATGAGATGCGCCATGGTGGTTATGGCGTTGTGGTACCCAAACGAGGCCGACTCGGATGCCTGCTGGATGAGGACCGTCTGAGGGATAGGATCTCCCCCCGTGAGGTACTCCATGATAGCCGTACCGATGCGAGAGCGGGAAAACCTCCTCGAAATCTAGGGTAAGGCCCTAGATAGGGCAAGAGCCGCCGATCCAGCTCCGTGAGCTCCCGCACGCCCCAAGCCCGATGAAGCCGCTGTGGACGTTGGGGCCCCGGCGTGCGTCTGGTGCCATCGTTGGAGCTGGCGCCGGGCGCCGCCGGGCCCGTGGTCAACCGGGCGGCGTCGTCGGCCGGAGACTCACGCTGCCCATAGCGACCGCAAGGTCGTCGATCGCGTCGGGGGTCGGCCTACGGCTCGCGCCGTTAGCCCGTGGTTCTTGCATCGGCGCAGGGTTGACGCCGTTGGCGGTAGGGAGAGCAACTGGTGGCTCGGGAGCCAGCCAAGTCACTCCGTCCTCCCTAACGACAAAATCCAGCTCCCCAAAACGGATTCAGGTGCCGGGAACGAGGTTGAGGCGATGCATGGCCATCTCGAGGTTGGCGGAATCGTAGAAGTGCGCTTGCCCCCCTACCTGGCGCGCCAACTGTCGGTGTCGAGAATGGACACCAACGAGTAATCGAAAGAGAGCACACTTATCCTCGAGGTGGTTTCCCGAGTGGACACGATGATGTATACTGGTTCGAGCGATTTACCCTACATCCAGTGAGAGCGGAGTCATGTTACTTAGGAGCTTGTATGGGGCAGTACAAGAGGGGTCGAGAGAGGGATGAGCTCCCAAGTCTCGGAGTGAAATCTAGGTTCTTGGTGGTTTGTATCGTATGTGTAGTGTGAATCGGGTGGTGGACACACGTGCTCAGGGGCCCAAGTCCTCCCTTTTATAGTTCAAGGGGAGGCTCACAGGAAGGGGCATGAGCGTGTAGTAAGTGTGGAGGCATGACCTACAAGGATTTGGTCATTCTCGGAAGTGCCGTGGACACTGTAGCAGGCGTCATCGTCCCTCCTCTTGGCTTTGTAGCTCTTTCAGGTATGCAGGGCTATACCTGATCGGTGTTGTACAACTTAGTTGACTGGGAGTACCTTGGGTCAAGTGTTGGCCTACAGGGAGCCGGCCGTGGAGTTGCCAGTTGTGTCGGGTTGATTCCTGACACGCCTGGTTTGCCTGGCGGAAAGCGGTTCGAATTGGTCGCTGTTCAGTACGTTGGCCACGGTGTCGGTACGAGCGGCCCTCTTATCTCCATACTGGTCGAGTGGGATGTCGAGGGGTGGTACAGGGTCCGGCTCCCCCGATGGGAATGCCTACACGAGGCTCTCATTCATACCAAAGCAGTACAGTGACCAGCACCGTTCCTATCAGAGCGGAGGCGTGGGGGAAACGAAATACCCTGGGGTTACTTGGAGGCCCCGTCTCCTACCGCCGAAGATGATACGGTGCATCCCCGTGACCGCTACGGAACTGTGCGGCGCTGTTTGTCTGACTTGAGGGGAATCTGCACGGCGTGTCCTGGCCCCGTCTGCTGGGACAGGGTCAGACTCCGACCCCCCCGCGATGGGTAGGGGTCGGGCGAACCGGAGTTTGTCCGGGGGGTCGATCCCCCAGCGGTAGCTTCTACTCCGTGGGCTCTGGGTGGATTTGATGGATTGCTTGTTGAAACGACCCGCGATTTCCTCAAAGGGAAAATCCACAGAGTACATCATTTACAGTTGATACCACAGTTCATACATCGTGAAAAGGTACAAGTTACAGAGTATTACAACGCTTGCAACACACCTAGGTACATCGTATTCTAGCGATAAACACACACACGGATCAACATCAGAGTAGACGTAGCGTCATAGCGGGTGAAGGCTCCTCCTTCACGGAGAATCATCAGAGTTGGGGTAGAGTATCCGCGGGCGTAGACTAGATCTACTTAACCAAACTTGAGTGTAGGAACGAGACCACCTAATCCTTCCAGCTCCATTGTTGTCGTAGTTCTCCTCGGGTACCAAACCTGCTCAACTCAATCAGTACGATTTGTACTGGCCACTGGCTCCCACCCTATGCTTTGCTTTGCTATGTGGTAAGTGGAATGTAAGGGTAGAGGAAAAGGCCTACATTTGGCTGTAGTTTTCCTATGCAAAATCAAATATAAATATAATGTAGTTCATCAAGTTTTAACCCATCTCATCCACACATCCATCCATCCCATCCACATCCACATCCACACATCTCACCACACTCTCACTCTCTCTTGTCGGCAAGGAAGACTCCCGCTCCTCCTTGCCTCAACGGCCTAAGCCGGAATCCAAACACATCCAGGGGAGAGAAGAGAAGGACACCTCTCACTAGTCAAGTGAAGCGTAGATCATAGGAATGTCCATGACCGTGGACACGGCTATATGTATAGATCGATCAACTCTGTAGAGCGTGTACACACGAACCACAAGATCACCATCATCGACGATGCCTCGTCTAGGCGATACCAAGCTGCCGCCTAATCGGCCCGATGCCACCCTACCACTCGGCTCTGGGGGCACCCCGGAGATCCACCGGCACGCTGAGACTGTGAGACGTGGTACCGGATCCCTAAGGGTTCCACGCTGTCTCAGGAGGGTGTGGGTCTCAGCACCCGTACCACCCTACACTATCACCTATCAACCTAGTAGTAATGGCAGAGGGCCAGCTAGCCGTCAAGTCGTTTCCCGCCCATCGGGAATGAGTGGTGTGTATGAAAGGGGTCCTATGAACCGGTTCTCAAGACATACCAGTCCTTAGGGGTGACTAGACAGGACATCTTCACCATGGGGCCCGACGCCCCGTGCCTCGACGGCACCTCCTGTTCCGAGGATTCGTCCCACAAAGACACTCCTCCCCGGAACCTTCTCACATCACATGTACCCGCCACAGGTACTCTCTCACATAGGGAGTGCCCAGATCACACTCCACCGGCAAGACTTGTCCCCTGACTCGTCGTAGATCCTGCCCAGTCGACACAACCCTCACCACACACACCCAAGACACACGCCAAGATCTCTTCCATGTTAACCCAGTTATCCAATTTACGGCACCACGTGCCTTAGCCACACACAAACATGTATGAGTAAAGAGTAAGTGTGTAGCAAGTATCATGAAGTAGGCGGCGTCTATCCTAGCAGCGGGTGTGCAGGGGGAAAGGTTGCGTCAAGGTAATGGCTTATCAAGCAATCTACCATGCATCCTATCACAATTATTTGCATAGAGTAAAGCACTAGCAGCTATATATTGCATGTCTAATAGGATTCTACGAGGTTGGGTGGGACGTGGCACCTGTTTATAGCAATCTGTAGTCATCCATATCCAGTTGTCCTCCGTGCGTTTTGCCTCCTGCGGATCTCCGTTCTATCCACCGTCACCGCAATGCAACTACCTCGATATAGCGACAAACAAGGCAAAAGAGCAATCAATCCCTAACCAAAAATTCAGTACTCCCCAAAGAGGTAACAAGATATGGAAGGAACCAGATAACTCCGAATAAACACTGAAAAGACTTAGCCCTTGCAGAGAGTGTCCGATCCTCGGGCTCCAAACAAACAGAAGTGGTTGCCTGGTAAGCATAAGCTCGGATCGAGGCCTCGAATAGCCAATATGTCCTGGGTCAACCATGTCGACTGCATGCGCTCAAGAGAAGAGGCCTTGATCCTAACTTGTCTTAAACAAACACTACGGCTTGTGGCCTCACAATCCGAACGTCATGGAAATTGGCGGGGGGCCGGAGGATCACAAGCAAGAGGGAAAGGGAAAAAGGAACAACGGGGTTTGGCCCTTGTGGCCTTTAACCCGCAAGTCACAACTACTACATAAGATTTGAGTAAGAACAATTAACACAAACAGAGGAATTATGACTTGGTTCTGAGGCTCTTTAGCTTGCCCGTCATGGTAGCCGGCGGTAGCAAAAGAGATTGGAACACAAACGACAGAGGAGCGGCTACAGGTCCTCTCGACCCGCACGACACAACAACGTCGGGAGCCGGGAAGAGAGTAGCACGACAGGGGAAGAGAGAAAGAGAGTTAGCTAGGCATGTCCATGTCACGGTCTCGGTCTCATCCTTGGTGATGGTTCTCCAACGGTCGATCGGGTCGACTCGCACGGGTCCAAGAATAAGACATAGACCATAGCTTCGCTAACTAGAAGAGATAGCCCGGTCTTTGATCCAATCATCATAGTCAAGACGGGATCGAACAGAGCGAGCTAGTGGGGAAGAAAGGAAGTAGAAAAGAGAGCGGGAGTGGCCCACTCCTTCCAATGCACATGCCACGGCAAGAAGGCAGGGCATCGGAGAGGAGCGACGCACAAAAGAGCGCGAGTGCCCTCTCCGCTAGTAGGGTACCTCAACCAAGGTGTACTCAATGCACTTAAAACATTCCCCATGGTCTTAGCGGTGCGGTTGTCACCGCGAGAACCCAAGGAATGCTAGGTCTTAATAGGTACAAGCATACTAGGGCTTAAGCACGAAAGAACCAACCAAAGAGGGAAACGAGGTCCACCTCCTTTGATTCACTCGCATTGCGATCGACGGAAATCAAAGGAATAGAACAAGAAGCAAATAAAGAACACTAATCAACACGGATAAGCGAGAAAAAGGAGACTACGGTTTCCACGGCGCTTCGGTCCACGTGACATGGCGATAGTCACCGATCGAAGGTGGTGGAACAAGAGATTCGATCCGCGCCCTCTTGGATTAGCGTTCGAAGGTGAGCAAAAGAGTAGAATGGTCCCGTGCTTCCCCCAACCTACCCGTCATGGTAATGGACGGTGGTCGAAGGAAAGGAGACCTAAGTCTTGCACGGTTCCACAACTCACGCCATCTCGTAGGGCACCACGACCTCCGTGCTAATAGGGCAGCATAATGCTATTCCTAAGGTCCATAGCGATGCGGTTGTCACCGCTAGGTCCGAAGGAATGCTATGGTCTACATGGCACGAGCATACGAGGTGGTTTGGGAAAAGAGTAAGAGAAAGAGGGGAAAAAAAGAGGTAAAGCCCAATGGTCATGGCGAGCCAACTCGCGGCCACGAGCTATACTGAACAAGTCGACTCCCATTGGTTCCGCGATGGTCATTTCCCGATTCGTTTACCCGTAGGCTAGGTCGTGGCGAGCCATCGCGCGCGGGTGATATCCGCACCGACGTTGAGTCCACCGTGACCATGTCCTAGGGTCGAATCAAGATCGCTACGTGGTTCCACGGGGTCAACCAAAATACAAAGAGGGAGGGATCGCGTTCGGCGTTACGACCATAGCGGGATCGCACGTTCGGACACGTCGCTCTCTCTGCCGGCTCGAAGGCTCGGTCCTCAGATATACTCCACACAGCACACGAACCCAACACAAGACAACATCCACACAGAGTAGCACATTTCCATAGCACAAGAGATATAGACCGGCGCGAAGGCACGGCACGCATAGATAGGCGGATATATAAATATATAATGCGACATTGGTGCATATGAGTAAAAAGCGAAAGTGTTGCCGACGTCGAGGGCGGCGTCGGCGGGGATTTCAAGGTTCGACCTTGTCGATGGAGAGGGCAAGGCTGGCGGGGGGCTTCACGGAGCGGTGTCGGAAATGCCGAGGGGGCAGCAGTCAGCCGTGGCCTGCTATAGCCACGTTTGGCCACCTCCGGCCGGCTGTGGCCAGCCGAGGCCAACCTGCAGCCAAGTCTGGCCAGCTCTGGCCAGCTGTAACTGGCTGTGGCTGGCCTTGGCCTGCTGCTGGTGGCCACAGGTGGCTGCAGCCTGGCCAGCTGTGGCCATGGCTGGCCAGTGGTGGCAGTGGGTGGCCGGGAGGTGGTCGGAGCTCTCGCAGATGGCGCGGTGACGCTGAGAAGGTCCTGCGGAGTGAGAAACAACGGCACGAAGGCCGGTCTCAGTCGGGAACACGAAAAATAGGAGAAAGGTGGGGGCTTGGGTGACGGGGGAGGCTCACCGGCGGTGGAAGAACTCTGGTGGGGTGGGCTGTGATGCCTTGCGGCCAGCGGTGCCCAACTTTGGCTCGCTCCCACCGGCCATCCCATCCCACGAGCCGGCCCGGGGCTAAAGCGGAAAGGGGGATGGCCACCGGTCCGGGCGAAGCGGAAGCTGCCGTCGAGTGCGGGGGCAATGCCTTACACGAGGCGTCTTTGGGCGTCAAAGGTGGTGGCATACCGGGGACGACGACGAACTCGGCGCGGACGCGGAGGCAACGGCGTCGGCGGGGCTGGCGCTGGCGCGTCCCGCATGGCGGGAGAGAGGCGAGGCCGGCTCGGCCTAGTCGACGTCGTCGTATGGGACGTCGGGCGAAATGAGTTCGAACGTGACGACATAAAGATCCCGGCTGGAGGAACGCGACGGTGCGGCAATCGCTCCGGGTGAACGCGCGTGGTGGCTCGCGCGCGACGTCGTGGCGCAGGTGAAGGCCGGTGCGCAAGCCAGCGGCCACGATGATGGCCTGGTTCTCCGGTTTTGGCGTCGTGGCTGGGCGGCAGCGGCGGGCGGAGCTCCAGGGCGCGCAATCGCGGGCAGGGCGGACCGGTTACCGGCGCGCGGTGTCGGCAATCTGGAGGCCGCGGCAAGGCAGCGGCCTGGCGCGGTGCTGGCGGCCAGAGCCGCGCGCGAAGGAATCAGGGCCGGCTGGCGACGGTGTTGCGGCGGCGGCTCTGGGAAAGGGAGGAGAATGGGCGGCCTTTTGTAGGCTGGTTGAGAGGAGCTACCGGTCATCTCCGACGTCGTGCCCGCGTTGGGATCGGCGCCAATCCGCGGCGCGGACGTCGATGCCGGGGCGCGGCTCCCATCTTTGGCGGGGGGGTTGAGGAGAGCTTCCCCGCCCCTTAGGGTTCAGAGGGGTGCGCGGCGTGGGCCTAGCAGGATGGGTGGCGGAGGCCTGTTGGGCCGCGCGCGATCGGGCCGGGCCGGGCCGGGGGATGGAGGCAGGCCGTGAGCGGCGGGGAGAGGGGAAGGTGGGGTGGTCGGCTAGGCCGGGGTGGGTGGAAGGAGGAGAGGGAAAGCAAGTTGGGCTGCTAGGGAAGGGTCTTGCCCTTTTCTATTTTCTATTGATGACAAAAGGGTTTTTCCCAAAAGGGATTTGAAATGGATTAAGAAGGGAGCTTTAGAAATACTTGCTATGGGGATTAGATGAACTCTAAGGGAGGGATTAAAAAGGGAGATAAAGGAATTAATTCCTTTATGACATTGATTCCGGGAGGGTTTGAGGTAAGGGCTTCGGGAGTTCGCTACGGATATGTGCACTCCAACTCCAATCGAAACTCAAATCCGAAACCGACAGAAGAACCGAGACAACTCCTACAGGCATTTCTATATGAATGCAACGTTCCGCTTGCAAACTCTTCTCACATTCGACCTAAATTTAACCTAGTTACTATATGCACCACACGTTGCAAGAAAAATTTTTGAAAGTTCGGATTTTTGGTGTTCGGAAAACCCAGAATGTTACACTTGTTGGGCCAGGAGCGCTCCGGACCTCACACCGTGGGCTGGGCCGCGAGCACCTCAATCCTAGCGTGGTGATTTTGTTTTTGAAAGTCGTTTAATCCCGGTCCTTAGAGGGCCGTGGTTTTGACCCTCGACAGGCTCCTACCAAAAAATGGCCGAGAAGTTTGTTGTCGTTGCGGTTGCACAAAAGCTTGGAGAACTAGGGTACAGCATGTAACAGAACCGCCTGAGTTATGGGGCCCACATACACCCATCATTGCCTTAAAGACCTCTGACAGTTGTGCATAGGAGCCCGATAACTCCGGTGGTCTTCCGGATGACTTCGGGAAACCCGAATCACCCTTTCTCTAGGATCAATACAGGAGGAACCACAACATTACATCAATGGGTACAAAATATTTACATCAGAGTGCGAAAGATATATAACAATAGTTTATCAAATACAATCAAGATTTGATTAAATAAACTTAACTTGTTTATGGAAGCGGGGAAGGGTTGGAGAACATCTGCGAGAACGGCAACCAGATCATGTCAAGCCCACCGACATAACCTAGCTCCGCAACTCAAGTTAGTACCTACAACAGGGGTTTAACAAAGCCTGAGTACTTGAGGGTACTCAACAAGACTTACCCGTCTAAAAAAAAGACACCAAGGGCATGCTGGCTTAGGGGGGTTTTCTAGGCCAGAAACCAGGGAAACACTTTTGCGGAAAAGTTGCTAGAAGTTTATCCTTATTTAGTTTTTAACTTTACTTGATTATTAGCAAATCTAATAGTATCTCCTATGCTAAATCAAACATTAGAATAAGTTCACATTCCATATCCTTTTCATTGCCATCATCAAGTTCCATTTGCTAACTACGATGTAGGGCAGCGAAACGAGTCTCCATAATCGAGGAGCAACGACGATTCGAACCGATTAATAACCCAGCTGGAGATTCCCAAACCACACGATATATGTAGGTCCGAACCTTGCATATATCAACATCTCTCCAGGATCCTCTGAATGGAACTGGGTTCACGCCACCCAAGAGCATAGTACTCCACTGCCATTACCCCGCACGACGGGCGGATTCGTAAGGTGGGTATCATGATACTCCCGCCATCTCTCCACTCCCAGTGCGTGAGTATCCATTTTCAAACCAGATTAGCCAGGGTGCACAGGCTTCCTGAAGTATGTGGCCAGTACTGCAAAGTCTTGCTCCAATATCAAGCCTACAATGAAACGGTCCTTAATCGACACAGACGGAGCACTATACTGATCATCACACAGTGCAAGCCACCCGTCCGGTCTCGATTTATTCCTTTACCATGGGATTCTTAACTTGTACTTGAGAGAGGTACCAGTGACGGGGTCATCACCCCTCAGGATAAATCCTGAGTAAAGCATCATTGTGAATGATGATCATCATCACTCTAAATTATTCATTGTGCATGGCTAAGCATTACTGATCTATAAATATTTAAAAGGATATTCGGGTAAGTAGCAAGGATGGGGTAATTGATGCATCAAGAGGTTTATAACAATACTCCTTCTTTAACTAATGCATAAAATCATAGATCAGTGTATAATTCTCAAAAAAACAATTTAGAGAAGGGTTTATGCTCTGGAGCTTGCGTTGCAGGGAAGGTTAGCTGTTAATCTTGACATCGACATTTGCAGTGGAACCACCTCGTCGGGTTTGGATCACCTGACCTTCTCTGAAGCTTGATCAACATGAACCCTCTCTCTCACATACACTACACGTGTATAAATGATGCATTCTAAGTATGATGGAATGCATGATATGATGCATGACAATGCATTGATGGAAGCATAAGAAGATTAATTTACTTGAGTACAATTTTCCTTCCTAGTAAAATTAAAATCAAAGTTTCATATTTAGGTTTTAAACATCACTAAGCACTTAATTAGATTCAATATACTTTTGCCATGATGAATTATATTAGTGAGGTCATAATTAAACTACTTATGCATATAAGGATTACAAGACTTGAAATAATCAACAAGAATAGAAAACAGAGACAAGACAGCAGCATAGCATCACCCTCTTTGGATCATAACTGCAAATCTACACATCCAGTAAAGGAGTTCTTGGACTTCTTAGAAAGCTTATAAAGTTGTTTACAATTTGTTATTATCATCTCAGATTGATTTAATCATTAACCAAGTCAAATAACCCAGGGAATCAACTCTGTCTAGAATTAGGACAGAATCTGTCCTTGAATTAATCATGCTCATACCCAAGGCTATAGACCACCAAAATTAGTGATCCATGATATTTTGAAAAGCTTATGAAAAACATTACAACTTTCTAATTTTGACCAAAAGGTGATTCACAAGCTAACTAAGCCAAACAATCCATTCTTTCAGATCTGTTCAGGAAACAACAGAATTTTGACAGGAAGTTTATTAAATCTATAACTCCCAAATCCGTGGTTCTAAAATCATGAAACTTTAGGATCAACTAGATATGGAAGTTCTACAACTTTTATATTCAGCTCATCCATAGAAAACTTGATTTATTACATGGAAACAATCACTTATTACATGAACTGCTGTGCTCAGCCGGGGCATGCAGCAGTGTGATGAAAGGGAAGTAGTGGCCGGCTTGATGGAGCAAGGGAGGAGTAACACTGGCAGGGAATGGAGTTGGGGTGATGGCTGCCTACTACTTTCTTGCTTGGTCTTTACTTGCCAATGGAGAGCAAGAGACATATATATAGAAAGGGGAAGTAAGAGAGGACAAAATTTGATTTCTCCAATTCAATTAATCATATCATGACACATGGAAAGACAGGTGGCATGGAGAAAATGAAAGAAGGATCAAGAACCATGAAACATGGTAATTTCTCCACTTCAATTAATCATACCATGGCATATGGGAAGAGAGGTGGCATGGAGAAAATGAAAGAAGAATCAAGAACCATGACACATGGTGAGATAGGTGGCAAGAGAAAGTGCAAGAAGAAAAAGAGGTGGCAAACACAATTATAAAGTACAAACTTTCTACCAATCAATGAAACAAGATGTGGACAATTTTTATATATGAAAACTGATTTAATTAATTCCTCAAAATTGAATTTAATTACTATTTTTTAGGGATAGCCAAAAATGCCAAGTGTGGAATTCAGTCTTAAATTCCATTTTTGAGATCAAATTTGAGCATGTTTGACTTGAGAATACAAACTTACTTTTACTCCATGCAAAAACATACACATCATACTTCAAGTTTATATTATAAAAATTCTATTTGTTTAGTGAATTTTCATTTCATAAAGTCACAAATCCCCTTAATTGATAATGTTGTCAACATTTCAATAGAAAACATTTCATGAATTAAACATGACATATGCAACATATATGTGCTTATAATAAAATATAAAATGCATTAATGCCTTAATACTTGATGATCATGCATAATGATGATATGATCAAATTATTAATTAAAATAGTAACACCAGGGGTGTTACAATCCTCCCCCCTTACAGAAATCTCGTCCCGAGATTTTGGATGACCTAATATGTGGTGTTTGAGTAATGAAAAAGGAAATGTGTCAAGAACATTAGTTTACAAACGGTCCATAAAACAACAAGAGTTGGTTTGGGAATTTTTCAACCAAGGATCAAGGGATAGTCATTCTAGTGAAAATAATTTAAAGAACCAATGAGAGAGAGAGAGTGTGTGAATTACAGTTATAATGGTTCATGACTATGGACCTTGATACCTACGCGCACCCAGCAGAAACTCGTGTGATTATGGCGCACAAGCGACTCTAGGTTCCGACATGGCACCATAGTCATGAGTCAGGGCACCATTATAGAGCGTATCCATTGTGGCTATGGTGGATCATAATCTCAGACTTTGATACAAACGAGTACCCAGCAGTAGCTCATGTGGCCATAATCCACAAGAGACCCTCGGTTTCAACGTTGCACCATGTCTCAGATCATGGTTCCAACATAGAACACAACTACCATAACTCACTCATAATATCTATCATAATGATAGAATCAAACAATTGGCATGTGTCAGGTTTAGAAGGAGCAAGGTATGACACATACATAAGTCGGAATAACAAGGATTAATTCTAGATTTCTGCTAAACTAAAAATTTATTAGCAAAATCTAGTGCAGGATGAGATTAATGTGAACACAACAGCTACAAGATGTACTAGCCATTGTCAGGTTAAAGGAAAGGAGATGTATTATCATGTTACTTTAACCTTATATGATTGGCATGATGCATGCTCATCCTATTCGTCTTCACGACGTTAGTTAGCTCACATCTCGCAACTCACTTATATAGGCAATACTTTACACTAGCCTTGCAGAGTGAGGTGAGATGTTGATAGACAGTAAGACATTGTCGATGACGTTGATGCTTCACTTGTCTTCTGGAAGAAGAATCGAAGACTCTTAAACATCATTGTCTTGAGTTACTTGAAAACCCTCTCGAAAGCTTGCAGCAAGCATAAGGGGAAACAGATGATTCATTTTTACTTTGTTACTTTTAAAAACTTTTAGATTGCAAAATTATTTTAAAGCTTTTAAAAGTAATGCTGTAGATTATTCCCTGTATGGCTCTAATACCAGCTATAACAGAACCGCCCGAGTTATAGGGCCCACATACACCCGTCATTACCTTAAAGACCTCTGACAGTTGTGCATAGGAGCCCGATAACTCCGGTGGTCTGCCGGATGACTTCGGGAACCCCGAATCACCCTTTCTCCAAGATCAATACAGGAGGAACCACAACATTACATTAGTGGATACAAAATATTTACATCAGAGTGTGAAAGATGTATAACAATAGTTTATCAAATACAATTAAGATTTTATTAAATAAACTTAACTTGTTTATGGAAGCGGGAAAGGGTTGGAGAACATCTGCGAGAACGGCAACCAGATCATATCGAGCCCACCGACATAACCTAGCTCGGCAACTCAAGTTAGTACCTGCAATAGGGGTTTAACAAAGCCTGAGTACTTGAAGGTACTCAACAAGACTTACCCATCTAAAGAAAAAGACACCAAGGGCATGCTGGCTTAGGGGGTTTTCTGCGCCAGAAACCAGGGAAACGCTTTTGCAGAAAAGCTTCTAGAAGTTAATCCTTATTTTCAGTTTTTAACTTTACTTGATTATTAACAAATCTAATAGTATCGCCTGTGCTAAATCAAACATTAGAATAAGTTCACATTCCGTATCCTTTTCATTGCCATCATCAACTTCCATTTGCTAACTACGATGTAGGGCAGCGGAACGAGTCTCCATAACCGAGAAGCAACGATGATTCGAACCGATTAATAACCCAGCTCGGGATTCCCAAATCACACGATATATGTAGGTCCGAGCCTTGCATATATCAACCTCTCTCCTGGATCCTCTGAATGGAAATGGGTTCATGCCACCCGAGAGCACAGTACTTGTTGGTATAAATTAATTGCACTCCTTTAAATAAGATTTAAGTAAGATTATCCAAAAGCGCACAGATATCGTACCAATATCACATTTTACCCGGAGGTTTTAAATATCGTATCCACAGGGAATAGTTGTGATGATGACAAAGTACATAGACTTAACCCTACAATTAGGCTAGATAATATCAAGAAAGAGGAAATAACTATTGAACTCTAGTTCTGATAACCGGTAAGCTTTATATAATATTGTTCTAACTGGGCAAGTATCCCGAATAAGAGAAGAAACAGAGTAATCTCCTACCAAGAACCTATAAACCTATCAGTCCTATTAACGGGAAGTGGACTACAGAGGAACCAACGCCGCTGTCACCTACGCGGACTACCACTATCCAGCCAATCAGGGGACATCCACAAGTAAACCTAGCCTAGGCACCACGCCTACACTATGAAATACTACTTCAACCAAGTAATGACCAAGATAAAAGCACTCAATATGAGCTGTGAACTTAAGAACAAATAAGAACAACTACTTACTTGAATCGGAATGATGAATACAAAAGTACCTCAAATCGCAGCTCCGGGCGAGGGAGCTGAATCTAGAAGAATACAACCACGAAGAAGCACCGACAGCCGGAACTCCTCCAGAATCTCTATTCTTCTACTCAATCTCTCTAATCTCTAAACAAGACTAGATCTAGATGAACTAGTCTCTCCTAATTGCTACAACTAGATGAACTAGAACTAGATGAACTAGAACTAGATCAACTAGAGGGACCCTAACCCTAATTATGTAGAGAATATGAAGCACCGGGGTGTAGAATGCCTCTAGGAAGGGCCTTGGGGCGTCATTATATAGGCCGAGGTGGAGTAGGGGGCAAGGAACCGCCACGTCATCGATCCGCATCTTCATGTTGTGTGCACCGTCGGATCAAACTGACTTTAAATCGACGTAGGGATGCTTTGCTTGGCTTCCAAGGAAGTGTGGGAGGAAAACTCCAGAAGGGGAGTGCCGCCGCTTGACCTAGGGCGCCGGCCGGTGCCAGGGGGTGGGCCGGCCGGCCCCACCAGGTGGCCCCCTAGTGGGTCCCGCTGCTTTGGGTGTCTTCTAGATGTTTCCTGAGCCTGATGACGATGTTTGCCAACGTAGATAAATTTTGTGATAATTATGCACTCTAATCCCTCTTTTATGCTTTTCTGAACAATCCCTGGAAAATATAGAATATGCAAAACTCATGGAAATTGTCAGTTAAAACCCTAGACTAGTGTGTACTCATGTGTCTTTTTATGTCTAAAGTTCCAATAAAAGTTGACGTTATCCACCGTCAACAACTCCCCCAAGCTTACCTTTTGCCAGTCTCTTGGCAAACAATCTAGGTCTAATTACTAATAAACTTGGATCAGGAGTTGCTGCAATACTTTTATTTTTTTAAGTATACTTGTTTTTAAACATAAATTTTTCTCCAGTTTATGCAAAACTACTCTAACTTTCAAACTTACCCATTTTACCTTTAACCATAGGGCTTTACAGCTTATGCATGAGTCTTGAACAATCAAAAGATAGAACAATCAAGTCAAGCACTATGTCTCAAATTCTTCACAGTACCAATATTTCGGAGTTTTTAAGTTTTTGAAATAAAACTCAGAGCATAATTGTATGACAAAATAAAATTCAGAGCATAATTGTATGACACCCTCAAGTCTCTTATTATATATGGTATTTATAGATCCCACTGAGGCATTAATGATGTTATGCCTTCCTACAACTAAGGATTTATAGTGGAGCTTACAGGAGTGGCAATAACAAGGATGAGCATACTTGCAATTCATATGTTGTAAATTCAAACAATGGATCCACAGAGAATCGAGGCATACAATCAAATCAAGATGTGCATGTGTATGGAATATGGTGGATAGGTGTATTTATGGTATTTAGTGGCTAATCCTAATTCTACTTTTGCTCTTTGAAAATAACTCCCTCCTTAGAACTTTTCGCGGGAAAACATGGGCTATCTTTATTCTCTCTTTCTTTCTCTCTTTTTTTAATTAATCTAGGAGGTGGGCATCTATATACCCATTGTTTTAATTGTTGGGACACTTATCCATCTTTTACTCCCTTTTTTTCTTCTTCTATTTTTTAATACTTTTACATAGCCACATGCATTCTTTGAATGTAAATAATTGGAGAGATAATGATAAGAACTTAGAGCAATTAAATGGGGGCTATCCTATAGGGTATATTTTTGGGTGTTTACTCCTAGTGTAGGAGAAAAACATTTTTAAGGTGGATCTGGATGAGAGTAGAAATGACTGTGCTTATATCCCAGAGTAGAAGTAATGCATACATGGGTGGAGTGCGTAAGTGATCTTGATTTTAAAAACATGACAAGGCTTTCATAAGGTATACACCAAAGGTCGACTAAACTCAATGTAAAGCAAGCAGCATGAATGCGCAAAGGTTTTTTTTAATGCTAAATGTGTTATATGGCTTTGGTAGGAATTCAAACTTTATCATACAAGAGCTCATCATGTAAGATTTTAGGTTTTCAAAATAAATCTCTAGAACTTAGTAATGCTAGGAATAAGATAAATAGCAGTTTAGACCTTCATATATTATATCAATCAATTACCTAGACTTAGCTCAAGCATATGTCTCCATAAATTTCAGGTTCAGGATAAATTCTTATATCAAAGTAGTTATGTCCAAAGCTCAGGAGAATTCATGGTTAAAAATTAGGCACTTAAAAGGAATTACTGTAGAGCAACTATTCATCATCTCCAAGATAAAATTTTAATGTTCTCTAGTTTTTATTTAACTCTTACTAACTAGACACACTCTATGATCACACCTTAATATATAGATAAGTATTTTATTTTTGATTTTAAATTTATTGTTCATCTTTTTATTTCTATTGCACTCACAAGATTCTAAAGACATGGATCATCATGTGCCCATATATTTTTGGTATTTTTATGACTATATAAAATAGACTCGATAATCGCCTAGGTATAGTTACTTGATAACTAGGGGATGCTCGTCCTTCAAGCTAGATGTTTACAATACTTGGTGTTGATGATCTTTAGAGTGAGCTAACCAGCAGCAGTCCTAGTGGGTGCCACTGATAGACTCTCTCTTTGTCATAATGTTGTTCCCGTATAGTTATACTCCAACAAGAAACCAAAACTCGAGGCTCGAATTTAATAAGAGGTTAGCGCTCAGCCAATAAGTAATTGATTATTCTTATGAGTTGATTTAAAATTGACAAGTTTTAGCAGGATTCTCTTTTTAGGATTTTCTAGTTATGTAGAAATTAAATATGTGTGCATTATATAGTTGTATTTTTTTATGCCACCACAGAGAATATTTATTCTTATGGGGTTTAGGATTTTTATAATGTAAGAAATTAAATACTGGAGCTATTATTTTTTTTATGTCACCACAGTAAACATTCCTATAGGGTTACCACAAGTTTATTCACGTGGGGATTTTAATATTTTATGATGCAGTAAATAAAGCAATAAAGATTTTTTTTCTTTTAATATTTATGAAGATAAATATGTTAAAGTAAAATTATTAATGTAGATAGGAATACTAATTAATTAGATAACTACCATATTACCTTATGGCAAGGATATAAAATTTAAAGTTTAACGATAGGACTTTTTCTTCCACTCTTGTGTATCTCTCCATCTTGAGAGATGGAGGTCTTGATGGTTGCATACTTCTAGTGATGATGATATCACTTTTGTTCTTTGATTTGACCCATAGGTTGAAGTAAAGCTTTAATAGTAGCTGGCAGCATCTTGCTCAGTGTGCATGTTCACAGAACTTTAACTTGTAGAATTAATAAACTTTGCTCGATGCATTGTCCTGTTTGTAAAACCAAGACAGGGATCAAGTGCATGGGCTCTGCTGGTGGAAAAACACCAACAGAACTAAATTTATCCCTTTTTTTTTATTTTTCACTATCCTTAGACACTTTGAATAAGATAAAGTTGGTGTTACATGATTTGTTTATTTATGACATGAGTGGTAAGATCAAAAGATTAAGTATTGAATGTTGCATTTAAGTTCACATGGCAGAAAAGAATAAAAATGCTTAACCAATGGAAGGATTGTCTATCTCTATATAAATTTTCACATAAGTATGACTATCGTCTTCCCAAGATTGAATATAATATTTTAGCTTGTTTGGTTAAGACTGAGATTAAGAGAACGGTGTCTTAAACTATTTTAAAGAACAGATCATGTTGAGTTAATCAGGTTAATCAATTTAAGTTGTAACTCTAACATGTTTATGTCTGTATTTATGTATGCACCAAGATCAAGAGAAGAGCAGTGACCACTTACTTCAAAATATTACCTTTATTATTAGAGCGTGATGGCACTAAGTGATGAAGGGTAAATGACTGGTGGTCCTTTTTCTTGCATCTTGAGTTGTTCATGGATGTCTTGTCCCCTCTGTTGCACTCATTTTTTTGCCATATTTTGCTTCTTTGATCTTTAGACTCTTTTCACTACAGTCATGATTATGCCTGCAACTGATTAGTGGACAATACATACCCGAAGGAGTATACAAATTTTAAACATAGGTTGCTTCTCCAGTATTTTATTTTGTTCTGTCTATGCTAATAAAAAAATAGTATTGATATTATTTTAGCATAGATCATGTTTTATACAGACATGGCTTGAGGCAAAGTAACTTACAGTAGAAGATAAAGTGAATAAATTATTAATACACACAGTTCTATCATTTATGATGAATGGGCTATGTTTTCTTTTTCAAGCATGTGCCCTGTCTCATCTCTAATTCGAATTTATCTCATGACTTATTCAAATTAATTTTAAAAGTTTTCTGCAGGGGTTAGCCCAATAAAAATATCCAATATCATATCTACTACAACAATTTCTAGTTCAATAACTAAGCTAAACTCCATGTCTAATTTAGTTAGGGAAGCCTATTTAACCTAAGCACCATGCTTAATTAAAAAAAGCCTTTAAAAGTATGTGCAGTACTTCCTAACCAAATCTTACTTAGCAAACAAAGGTAATATGAAAACACTTATAGAGATTTATTCATTTAGAGATGAAAAGGTAAAAAAGTAGATAAACCAATATTAGCAACATAGGATTTTCTAAATAAGTCCATTCCTCCAATCTTGAATTTTGCAAGGCAGATTTAAGTTTGGATGGATATAATTAATGTTGCATGATAATTGGTTGGACATATCTGTTGCCACCATTAGTCATTTTCTCACTTTAAACCTGAAATGGTTAGTGATAAAAAAACATCCAAAGGAACATTTTTATGAATTCACAAGGGCATTATAGCTATTTTATTTTTTTTAAGAGTGGTTATTTTAGGACACAAGGTTATTCTTGAAAAATCTTTAAATTATTGTACGTTGAGTTCGTGTGGCGGTTTCCTCTAAAACACTAGCCTTTGTGCGCCTATATCAAGATTACAACGAGATCTATAATATTTAGGATAAACATATGTATCTACAACCACTCTTTTAATGATTTTATGAACAGGTATAAAGAGGGGGTTAAAGATCTCATGTGTGGTAATATTAGAGAGACCAACAGATTCAGGAGATTTCTCATATGACCATGGATTCGATGAAGTGTTTATGAGATAATTCCCATGCTTATCGATGTGATCTCCCTTTTCAAACTCCAAGGGCGTTTCTTCATGGATGTCTATAGGCAACAAATTTGCCTCTATTATTTCATGCCTATGACATTTATTGGATGTTTTATTTTCTAGAATTTTCCATGAATTGATATCCCTAAGGTTGGTCTCGTCTAAAGCTTTCTCTAAACTTGGGTGAGTTCTATTTATTAAAGAAATTGATTTAAGCTCACCATTTGAATTTAAACCAAGTTTAGATGCTAGTGCTAAAGCTTCATCCTCTTCCATCCATTCTTTTACAATAGCATATGTATTTCTAGTATGTTTTATGCATTTCTATCATTGTCGTTTCTCTTCTTGGGCATTCCTCTGACTTTTATTCTTGAGATGTCTTGATAGATTTATAGGGTCATTATAAAGTTTAGCAAAAAAAGATTCACTGGGGTCAAGGATGGGTTTAGAGATGGGTTCAGAGACATTTATTGTGGACATAGAAGGGGAGAAGATAGAATTTACTCCTAAGTGGCTTGGCTCTCCTTCTATGGCATCACTTGACATGCCATCCTTGAACTCTCCCTAGTCCCTTTTATGAGAAGATCTAATGTGTATTGATTTACGAGCATCTTAGCTAACTGGAAGTCTAAATTATCAAAGTGGAATTTCAAAGGTTTAGGATTGATAGCTAAATCTTGAGAATAGGATGATTGTGTTTTAACTACAAAGGACTTCCGTTTCTAGTTCGGGTGATAAGTTCCTCTCTTCCTTGGGGAGATCAGAATAGGCTTGAATAACCTTTTCTAGCATAGGCCTTGCTTCAGTTATAGGTAAGTGAAGAAAAGCTCCTCCAGAGGCTAAATCAAGAGATTCCTTAGATTTCTTGGTAAGACCCAAATAAAAATGTTGAACAAGCACAGGGTCTGGAAAACTAAGGTCAGGGCCAAATGTAACAAGTTCATTAAAATGCTCCCACGATTTACTAAGAGATTCTTGTTCTAGTTGCCTAAAAGTTAGAACCTCTTTTTGAAGGTTAACTACTCTATGGATAGGAAAGAAATATAAACAAAATTCAGAGTATAATGTTTTCCCAATCACCTTGCATACTCCCTACGGCTCGATTATACCAGCGTTTGGCTCTTCCAGTCAAGGAAAACGGAAAAGCTTCCATCTAATAGTCTTATCGGACATGCCAGCAATGCGCAAGCATATACAGGTCTGCTCGAATTCTCGTAAGTGTGAGTATGGATTTTCGTTACCTTCTCCCGAGAATGGTTTATCCCGAATCATATTAATTAAACATGGGCACAGCTCATAGCCAGGTGTTATGATAGGTTTATTAGATTTTGGTGGCCCGAAGCTTTCGCGCATGCCATAAAGACAGATAGGAATAGAATTAAAAGCATCCATAAGGATGAGCATAAAAATAATGAAGAGAATGGGATAAAATAAGAAAAGATAAAAGTATAATACAAGATTAAGCTAGACTAAGTCAAAATCAGCAAACCGTTCCCCGGCAACTACGCCAAAAATGCTTGTTGGTATAAATTAACTGCACTCCTTTAAATAAGATTTAAGTAAGATTATCCATAAGCGCACAGATATCGTACCAATATCACATTTTACCCGAAGGTTTTAAATATTGTATCCACAGGGAACAGTTGTGATGATGACAAAGTACATAGACTTAACCCTATAATTAGGCTAGATAATATCAAAAGGAAATAGCTATTGAACTCTAGCTATTGAACTCTTGTATAATATTGTTCTAACTGACAACTAGATGAACTAGTCTCTCCTACCAAGAACCTATAAGCTACAACTAGATGAACTAGAACTAGATCAACATAGAGGGACCCTTAGGCACCCTAATTATGTACTAGAATATAATGACCAAGATCAAAGCACTCAATATGAGCTGTGAACTTAAGAACAAATAAGAACAACTCTTAGGAATTAGAATGATGAATACAAAAGTATATAGGCGAGGGAGGTGGATCCGAGAATAGGAGGCACAAAGAACCACCGACAGTCGTCATCGAATCTCTACGTCAATTCATGTTAAACAAGACTAGATCTAGATGAACTAGTCTCTCCTAATTGGATGAACTAGAACTAAAACCGACCCTTAACCCTAATTATGTAGAGAATATGGGAGGGTGTAGAATGCCTCTAGGAAGGGCCTTGGGGGCGTTTATATAGGCGGAGGTGGGAGGAGGCAAGGAACCGCCACGTCATCGATCTGCGTCTTCATGTTGTGTGCACCGCCAAACCGACCATAAATCGGGCTTTGCTTGGCTTCCAAGGAAGCGTGGGAGGAAAACCCGGGAAGGGGAGCCGGCTTGACCTAGAGCACCGGCCGGCGCCCGGGCCAGGGCCCGGCCCCACCAGGTGACCCCCTGGGGTTCCGCCGCCGGTGTCTTCTAGATGTTTCCTGAGCCTGATGACAATGTTTGCCAACGTAGATAAATTTCATGATAATTATGCACTCTAATCCCTCTTTTATGCTTTTCTGGAACAATCCCTGAAAAATATAGAATATGCAAAACTCGTGGAAATTGTTAGTTAAAACCCTAGACTAGTGTGTACTCATATGCCTTTTTATGTCTAAAGTTCTAATAAAAGTTAACATTATCCACCGTCAACAGTACTCCACTGCCATTGCCCCGCACCACGAGCGGATTCGTAAGGTGGGTATCACGATACTCCCGCCATCTCTCCACTCCCCGTGCGTGAGTATCCATTTCCAAACCAGATTAGCCAGGGTACAAAGGCTTTCTGAAGTATGTGACCAGTACTGCAAATTCTCGCTCACATATCAACCCTACAACGAAACTGTCCTTAATCGACACAGACGGAGCACTGCACTGATCATCACACTATGCAAGCCATCCGTCCGGTCTAGATTTATTCCTTTACCATGGGATTCTTAACTTGTACCTAAGAGAGGTACCAGTGACGGGGTCATCACCCCTCAGGATAAATCCTGAGTAAAGCATCATTGTGAACGATGATCATCATCACTCTAAATTATTCATTATGCATGGCTAAGCATTACTGATCTATAAATATTTAAAAGGGTATTCGGGTAAGTGGCAAGGATGGGGTAATTGATGCATCAAGAGGTTTATAACCATACTCCTTCTTTAACTAATGCATAAAATCATAGACCAGTGCGTAATTCTCAAAAAAACAATTTAGAGAAGGGTTTATGCTCCGGAGCTTGCCTGCGTTGCAAGGAAGGTTAGCTGTTAATCTTGACATCGACATTTGCAGTGGAACCACCTCGTCGGGTTTGGATCACCTGGACCTTCTCTGAAGCTTGATCAACATGAACCCTCTCTCTCACGTACACTACACGTGTATAAATGATGCATTCTAAGTATGATGGAATGCATGACATGATGCATGAAAGATGCATGACAATGCATTGATAGAAGCATAACAAGATTAATTTACTTGAGTACAACTTTTCTTCCCGGTAAAATTAAAATCAAAGTTTCATATTTAGGTTTTAAACATCACTAAGCACTTAATTAGATTCAATATACTTTTGCCATGATGAATTATATTTCTGAAGTCATTAATTAAACTACTTATGCATATAAGGATTACAAGACTTGGAAACAATCAACAAGAATAGAAAACAGAGACAAGGCAGTAGCATAGCATCACGCTCTTTAGATCATAACTGCAAATCTAAACATCCAGTAAAGGAGTTCTTAGACTTTTATAAAGCTTATAAAGTTGTCTACAACTTTGTTATTATCATCTCAGATTGATTTAATCATTAACCAAGTCAAATAACCCATGGAATCAACTCTGTGCAGAATTAGGACAGAATCTGTCCCTGAAATAATCATGCTCATACCTAGGGCTATCGACCACCAAAATTAGTGATCCAAGACATTTTGAAAAGCTTATGAAAAACACTACAACTTTCTAATTTTGAACAAAAGGTGATTCACAAGCTAGGTGATTCACAAGCTGACTAAGCCAAACAATCCATTCTTTCAGATCTGTTCAGGAAACAACAGAATTTTGACAAGGAGTTTATTAAATCTATAACTCCCAAATCCGTGGTTCTAAAATCATGAAATTTTAGGACCAACTAGATATGGAAGTTAACTACAACTTTTATATTCAGCTCATCCATAGAAAACTTGATTTATTACATGGAAACAATCACTTACATGAACTGCTGTGCTCGGCCAGGGCAACAGTGTGAGGAAAGGGAAGTAGTGGCCGGCTTGATGGAGCAAGGGAGGAGCAACACTAGCAGGGAATGGAGTTGGGGTGATGGTTGCCTACTACTTTCTTGCTTGGGCTTTACTTACCAATGGAGAGCAAGAGACATATATATAGGAAGGGGAAGTAAGAGAGGAAAAAAATTGATTTCTCCAATTCAATTAATCATATCATGACTCATGGGAAGAGAGGTGGCATGGACAAAAAGAAAGAAGGATCAAGAACCATGACATATGGTGATTTCTCTACTTCAATTAATCATACCATGACACATGGGAAGAGAGGTGGCATGGAGAAAATGAAAGAAGAATCAAGAACCATGACAAATGGTGAGATAGGTGGCATCAGAAAGTGCAAGAAGAAAAAGAGGTGGCAAACACATGAATGTAGAAGAAGAGTGGAGAAGACAAATTAAAATTCTCTACTTTTCAAACTCTAATTTCTTGATCCAAATCAAAATCTCATAATTTGAGCTTAGAAAGAAATAGGGTTCTAGAAAATCCTTTTTGCTGATTCCAAATTTAGCAATTAAATTAATGATTGACTAGTGATCAAACAAGACAACTAATGGCACAATTATAAAGTACAAACTTTCTACCAATCAATGAAACAAGATGTGGACAATTTTTATATATGAAAACTGATTTAACTAATTCCTCAAAATTGAATTTAATTACTGTTTTTTAGGGACTTAGCCAAAAATGCCAAGTGTGGAATTCAGTTTTAAATTCCATTTTTGAGATCAAATTTGAGCATGTTTGACTTGAGAATACAAACAAACTTTTACTCCATGCAAAAACATACACATCATACTTCAAGTTTACATTATAAAAATTCTATTTGTTTAGTGAATTTTCATTTCATAAAGTCACAAATCCCCTTAATTGATAATGTTGTCAACATTTCAATAGAAAACATTTCATGAATTAAACCTTAATGCTTGATGATCATGCATAATGATGATATGATCAAATTATTAATTAAAATAGTAACACCAGGGGTGTTACACAACGTACCCATGCTATCATCCGTGATGCTAGGAGTCATAAATGAGGGGGGCAGGTTAAACCAGTCTGAAATAAGGGACTACTGTGATCGTTATGCTCAAAGCCACCCAAATGATGTGGTAAACTCTCTAGTATAACTTGTAGCTAATTATATCTAGATTGTTGTTATATGTTGAAAAGCTTGGTTCTCATATAAATTATTTTTGACAACGCTTTACAGGTTGAAGTCTATGATTTAACGTATGCAGGATGTAGCTTCGAAGCCATTCTAAACTAGACAATGGATCAACTGGGTTATGAATGGAAATATGCTACAGAGTGGCCAACAAAAACATCGGAAGGATTTCAAGCAAAGCTGCATGTGTCCAAGAAGCGAGTATCTGATGATGAGCCACCATCGACAGAGCCGATGATCGTTGTCAGTAGGCCTAAAGCTCATAGTAATCAAGCAAGTGAGGAAGCACTGCTCAATATGTTGGTCCATGTTAGTGAATTAAACTTCTGTTACAACCTCGGTGACCTGCACTACACTGAGTTAGTTATACGTAAGAGTAAAATTACTTATAGCTTCGAATTCTAGTGGTTTGGAACTGTTTGTTAGTAATGAGCTTTGGTTCAGAAACTTCGATTATATTATATTTGCATGTCTTAAGGTTGAAAGTACATTGTGCATGAGAACTTTGTATTGTGGTGCATGAGCGCACTATGGTGATTAAGTTTGTAATGACTTCATTTAAATTTGTATAGTTTGTACATGTGACTTGTGGCATATGAACTGATATATATATATATACACACACACACACACAAAAAGAAATAAACAAAAGGGGAACAAATTGATGCTGGTCGATCCCCTTTAGTCCCGGTTTGTAAGTCCAGCTGGGACTAAAGGTGGTCATCTAATCCCGGTTGGAAAACCGGGACTTAAGAGGGGGGCCTTTAGTCTCGGAGTCGTAGTCCCGATTGAGAAACCGAGACTAGAGAGGGTTTTCCAACCGGGACTGAAGCCCCATCCTACACTGGTGGGACCATCCAGGAGAAGTCGTGGATGGGAGGGCGTGCGGGGCTGCGGGCACGGGCGAGGCGAGGGCGAGGCCTGGAGCTAGAGGGGAGCAGGTGGATAAAGGTGTGCCCAACCAAGATCCAACGGCCGAGGAATTTTTTGCTGATGTGGCCGAATCAGTTTCCAGGGAGGCTGGTACGAATTTCGTCTAGTAAAGAAAGATATGCATGCCTACTACATGCCTGTTACATTTTTTATCTACCAAATCAACAACTGTTCATATATAATCTTGCCTCCTGTCGCTGAGGAAACCTTGGCACAATGATTTAGCATAGTTTGTTCATTTCATTAAATGCTGTCCTCATTACCTATTACCGAAGTTGGCCCCTGAAATTTCAACCGTTCATACAAAACCCCACCCTGTAAATGATTACAATGCATTCATCTTAGTCACCATAATTTTTCTTACTTCTTCCTCAACTGTAAATGCAATACTCCCACGGCAAGACGCGTGGTACTGACTAGTCTAATTAGGGGCGAACTGAACGTAGCTCCGCTGGTTGGGTTCCTTGTGGTGGAACCTGCCCACCCGTGTTCAAGTCTCAGACTTGACACGGGTGCTCATATTTTTCTAGATTTATTCCAGGATTTAACGGCATTATTCTCACAATGTAGGCGACGTGCCCATCGACAGCGAGGCACCAAGGTATGTTGGTATTAATTAAATGCATACAAGAAATAAGATTATCTGTAAGCGCACAGATACAATACCATTGTTATACTTCACCAAGATAAACCCGGTTTTAAATATCGAACCCAAAGAAACAGTAGGTGACGATGACTAAGTCTATAAACTTAACCCAATGCACAATCAAGCTAGAAAATAGTGAGAATAAGGAGAACAATGTGGATTATCTAATTCTGGTCTTTGAAAGTGGTTGTTTTATATCATATGATCATGAGCGATAACTTAATAAGATAGGAGTAGAAATCAGAGTTCTCTCCTACCAAGCACCTTTTGCTTGCTAAACCTATTAACAGGAAGTGGACTACAGAGGATTTAATGAAGCTATAAGTCACCTTCGCGAGCTACCACTATCTAAAAAATCAGGGGACATTCACAAGTAAACATAGTCCAAGCACAACATCTATGCTATGAATACTACTTCAATCAAGAAGCTATCAAGATCAAAGTACTCAATAAGAGTTGCAAACTAGAAGAATAATATGAACAAAACACTTACTTTAACTAGAAGTTGACTACCAAATGATCTCAAGATGCAAACTATGGGCGAGGGAGGTTGATCTTGAAGAATACAGCGACGAAGAAGCACCGACATGCCGGAACTCCTCCAGAACTCTACTCTCCAACTCTATCTCTCTAATCTCTAAACAAGAACTAGTTCTAGATTGAACTAGCCTCTCTTGATTGCTAGCCTAGATCTACTAGATTGGAATTAGGGTTTCTAGCTCTTCAGCTCTTCATTGATCTGGCTCTCTTCCAGGGGGTATAGGTCTATATTTATAGTCCGGTGGGATGATAAGTGGAGAGGTACACAGAAGCTGATAGGTGGGTCCCACAGGGGGTGCCGACCGGCCTGGTTGGTGGGGCCGACTGGCCCCACCCAAAACTAGCTCGGGCTCCACTTTATTCTAGTGTCTTATAGATCCTTCCTGATCCTTCTGGTGATATTTTTCATCACGGTTAAGTTTTGTGGCTTTTATACACTTTAATCCTCAATTATGCACTTTCTGGATAACCACTTGGAAAACAGATAATTCACCAAAACTCGTGGAAATTGTTAGTAATAACCTTCTATTCTATGATATTGTTGTAATTTGCAAGGAGGATTGACGGTTAAAAATAGACATTATCTACCGTCAACAAGCTCCCCCACACTTAGGCTTTTACTCGTCCTCGAGAAAAAGTTGGTTGAAAAGATAATTGAAAAGTAATTATAGAGAATAAAGATCAATCAAGACATAACTTGAGAACATATCCAACATAAAACCATCCCTAGTTATACATATACTATGAAATTCAATGTGTCTACCATGAATCTTTGAGTAGTTGAAAAGTAGAATAGCATGAAACAGATCATTCTTTTCTTTAGTAATATCCACAGGAGAATAGATTTGAAAATTTTAAAACAAATCATAGCGTATCCTTTTCCTTTTATAGCACTCTCAAATCACTATTATATGTGGTATTTCTGGGTCCTCGCTAAGGCTGTTGACATTGAAGCCTTTGTCCTATATCTAAAAGTTTATGTGGATCTCAGGTAAGTAGCAATTGTATCATACTTGCATTCCATTTATTATAAAGTCAAACAATGGATCCAGAGAGAAATGAGTCATAAGATCGAATTAAGCTTAAATAAGTGAAAATATGATAATCCTAATTCTACTATTGCTCCTTGAAACACATCTCTCTTTAAATGAAACTTGGCCAGAGAATATGAGCTATCTTTTCTTTCTTCTCTCTCTTCTCTTTTTTCTTGGGAGGTGAGTATCTGAGTACCCATTGTTTTCATTGCTTTGGACATTTGTCCATTTTTTATACTCCCATATATTTTTTTTATTTTTTTACTTTTACATAGCTCATACCTCTTTTGGAAATTAATAATTGAGAGATAATACTAGAATTGGAACATTTATTTTGTGGCTATCCTATAAGAATACTTTTGGTGTTCACTCTCAGTGTAAGAGTAAAACATTTTAAGTAAAGATACTAAATGATTGTGCCTACTCCGAATTAGAGTAGTACATATGTGGATGTGGCACTTGATTCAAAAATATAACAAATCTCTCTTAGGGCCACAAAGATTGACCAAACTCAATGCAAGCAAGCAGAGTATGTAGAAGGTTTATCTATCCTAAGTATATGGCTTTGGTAGGACATTGTTTTTGCTACAAAGGAGAAGTGTGGCTAATCCTTTTTTTACTTTTTAAAATAAAATTTCTCCAGAGATAGAATATTAAGAATTGAAATCTCATTATCCTACTATATCATACTCCTCAACAACCTATGCAATCACGGGATCCCTATAATTAAGTTTCCAACAGTAACATGGCTTCTAGAAAAAGAATTATGTGAATTTATTCAGAAGTCACAAATTAAATAATCTTTTCATCTCTCTAAAAGTGATTTATCATGTGATTTTTAATTCAAATCGGAACAACAGGTTAAACATATGTATTAAAATAGTATTGGGCTCAAACCTGACTGTGGACGAAACGAGAAAGGAGAGGAGAAGGTGATGGGCCGGCCAGCCCATGGAGGGAGGCCGGGCGGCACACAGTGATGTCCCCTCGGGGCCCACTTCACCGTGCATGGTCCTGGGTTGATTTTGTTCTGAATCGTGTAAATTTTCCCAAGTGAATTGATTTTCATGATTCTGGTGTGTCTCTCCCACACTTGTTCTTCCTGTAATCTTTTCTGCAAAACATGTGGAGACAAACACATCCCAAAAATAGAAAGGTAGAGTAGATAATAGTAACTAAAAACATTAATAAGAATAAGGCACTTTATTCATTAACCAATGCTTTAACAACTGAGCTATGATAACTGCCCCAATTAGGGCGACTGACCTAACTTTTAACCTAACTCTGAAAACTGACTTCTTTAACCTAACTGACTCGATCGTGCCTTATTATATAGATATATATATAGGGTAACTACACCCTTCTAAGAACGTCTATCGCGTTCTTGAGTTTCTCATTGTCCTTCTTAAGGGCACGGATCTCCTTGATATTTCCTTCAATCTGGGTAGTCATGGTGGTCATAGTAGCGATTTGCATGTTGTTGGCTGACTAAAGGCTTGAGACAACTTGAGAGAGAGCACTGATCCTCATCTCAAGTATAGCCAGGGTAGGCTTAGGATGCTTAGGCTCAGAGCTTGATGCAGCAGAGGGTTGTGCAGCTCTCTTTGGTGGTGGTGGCTTCTTATCCGTATAGCGAACTTGAGCTTCAGTAGCACGAACTCCACCAAGCATGAGACGAGTCCTGTACTTGGCATATTCTATCTCTCCAGCTTTATTAGTCTTGACACTAACAAGCTCTTCTCCTGGCTTAGGGTTTGAAAACTAAGTACCTCGGGGAAGAGCAATCTGCTTCCCCTTGGATGGTCCTTCCAAGAGCAATCTAGTAGGAGGCGCAGGTAGCATACGTTGAGCTTGAGCAAAGTAGGCTTGCTCATAGCTTCGGCGTGGCTGCACTTCAGCTAGCTCCTTCAGCGGGATGATAGCGAGAGGCTTCGGCTGCGCTGGGATGATGGCCAGCGACTCATCCTTCGGGATCTTGTTGAGGTCAGCTCCGTAGATGATGATCTCCTTCCCGGCCATTGGAACTAGAACTAGACCTAAAACTAAATGGATTTTTTTTGAATGAGAGAGAGGAGGCTTGGATGGTATGAGGTTGAGGGGGGTCTAGGTACGTATTTATATGGGCAGCAGGCTTGCAGCGGAGGTCGAATCTATCCTACAGGGTGCATACGATCACGAAACTGAATAAGGTTTAAACCTACGGGATTCTGTCGAGGAATACTCTAGAAGGGGGTAGAGAGTTGGATGTACACGAGAGGAGTCAGGGGGGTGCCGCCCGGCACCTTTGCCCATGCTGGCCGACCCCACAGGTCATCCCCTCGAGGTGCCCTTTCTCGTGGTGGTTACATACTCTATTTACTTTCCGATGACGGTTGTTTAAAGATTCGGATCTATTCGGTTAAAATATAGGCATATTTAAGGTAATTGGATAAACTCCAACTTCTCAACTACTTCTGGGCGTCTAGTAGGTTCTAGAAAAATCTTAAGGTGATGACCATTTACCTTGAATAACGTATCTTCATGTGATTGAAGAGTTACCGCTCCATGCGATGATGCGTTAACCACCGTAAACGGTCCTTCCCATTTACTCCGCAGCTTTCTAAGCCTGAATAATTTGACCCTGGAATTAAAAAGTAATACCTTGTCTCTAGGTGCAAACTCCTTCTTCTTGATTCTCTTGTCATGCCATCTTTTAGTTCTTTCTTTATAAAGCTTGGAATTATGATAAGCCTTTTCTCTCCATTCTTCTAATTCTGATAATTGTATTTTCCTTTTATTTCCAGTGGCTTCAAAATCCAGATTTCATCTCTTAATAGCCCAATGAGCTTTGTGCTCTAACTCTATAGGTAGATGACAAGTCTTTCCGTACACTAGTTGATAGAGTGACATACCCAACGGTGTCTTGTAGGCGGTTCGGTAGGCCCAAAGTGCTTCGGGTAACCGATCTTTCTATATAGTATCCATTTCGTTTATTATTTTCTGTAGAATATTCTTGATCTGTTTATTTGACGTTTCTGCCTGGCCACTTGTCTATGGGTGATAAGGAGTGGCAACATTATGACGGATGCCATGACTCTTTAAATAGTTGTGAAACTTTTTGTCAGTAAAGTGAGTCCCTCCATCACTAATCACCATCCTCGGTGTTCCAAACCTTGGGAATATGACTTCCTCAAACATCTTCCTTGAGTATTTTGAATTGGCATTCTTGCATGGCATAGCTTCTACCCACTTGGATACATAGTTAACTGCCACTAAGATGTACTCACAGTTCTTATTTCCCCTGGTGCTACATAACCTGCAACTATAAAGTTGACAATATTCACGTACCACGGGTCTGATCTTGTTACCTTGAATAGCATGTCGTCCCTCAGCGAATCATTAATAGGCAATTCCAGCGAATTCCTAAATTGCATTCTAGATAAGTGATCGGCAACAGGGTTTTCTACTCCTTTTCTATCTTTTATTTCTAAATTAAATTCTTGGAGTAACAAAATCCATCTTATTAGATGAGGTTTAGCATCTTTCTTAGTGAGCAAATATTTAAGAGCAGCATGATCGGTGTAAACAATTACTTTAGCTCCCGCTAAGTAAGATCTAAATTTATCAATAGCAAAAACAACAGCTAAGAGGTTTTTTCGGTTGTTGCATAATTAAGCTGAGCTCCTGTCATAGTTTTACTATCATACGCAATAGCATGATGCTTCTTATCTTTAGTTTGCCCCAAAACTGCCCTCACAGCATAATCACTAGCATCACACATAATTTCAAAAGGTAAAGACCAATCAGAGGGTTGAATGATTGGTACAGAGATGGGCGCTTCTTTAAGAATGTTAAAAGAATTTAAACATGCATCATCAAACTCAAAAGGAACATCCTTAGCTAGCAAACTAGTCATGGATCTAGCAATATGTGAAAAATCTTTTATAAAACGACGATAGAAACCACAATAACCAAGAAAACTTCGGATTCCTTTCACTAGAAGAAACTTGTTGGTTTTTGATGAAGCGTGTGTCATAAACCATGCACCTTAAACCAAGGTTTATGACGTCAATATGTTCATAGAACGTCAGAATGTTAGCATTCTCACATTTTATGAACATATTGATGTCATAAACCGTGGTTTAAGGCACATGGTTTATGACATACGTTCGTCACAAACTGAAGTATTTCTTGTAGTGTTTTATATTCACAGGTGGAGGTAGTTGTTCAATTACCTCAATTTTAGCTCCATCTACCTCTATAACTCTTTCAGACACTAAGTGTCCTAGCACTATCCCTTCTCTAACCATAAAATGACACTTTTTCAATTAAGAACTAAGTGTTTTTCTTCACATCTTTGCAAAAGCTTATCCAGATTTTCAAGACAATCACCAAAATTCTTTCCATAAACAGAAAAATCATCCATAAAAACTTCCAGATTTCTTCAATCATGACATCATACATCTTTGGAAAGAAGCAGGTGCATTACACAGTCAAAAAGACATTCTATGATAAGCATAAGTTTCATAAGGACATGTAAAAGTAGTTTTACTTTGATCATCAGGGTGGATAGGAATTTGGTGATATCCAGAGTAACCATCTAGAAAGCAAAAGAAAGAGTGATTTGCCAAACGCTCTAATATTTCATCAATGAAAGGTAATGGAAAGTGATCTTTCCTTATTGCTTTACTAAGTTTTCTATAATCTATGCACATACGCTATCGAGTAACAGTTCTCTAGGGGATTAGTTCATTCTTATCATTTCTAATAATGGTCATACCACCCTTCTTAGGTTTACCCACTCACTATGTGGCACAGGATATATAATCCCAGTGTGTAATAGTTTCAGCGTGTAATAGTTTCAAAACTTCTTTCTTAACCACCTCTCTCATCGCATTATTAAGTCTACATTGGGGTTCTCTAGTAGGTGTAACTTCAGGATCAGTTGGTATGCGATGGGTGCAAAGAATAGGACTGATTCCCTTAAGATTTTGGAGTGAGTATCCAAAAGCAGCACGATGTTTTTCTAAAATAGTTATTAGGCGCAAAGTTTCTTCTTGAGAGAGTTTATCACTTATGATCATAGGGGATTCCTGATCATTATTTAGAAAAAACATATTTTAAACCAGAAGGTAAGGGTTTAAGCTCAATAGAGGGTTTAGGTGGCTCTAGTAATTCATCGAGAGGTTCAGGATCAGATGGTTCCTCTTCCTCTTCTTCGATAAAGAATTGGGCATCATTATCTATAAAAAGTTCTATTAATTCTTCTATAAAAATAGCATTAACCTCCCCTATTGGGTCCGGCTCAGGAAACAGCTCTACTTTGGTTTTCAAAGAATGAGTTATAGGCATAGGGAGCTTGAAACCTGACTTTCTCTAATGAGCTTTCCTATTGATAAACCTATTAACACATCAAACTTCCAAACATCAAAGATATGAAAATTTAACGGAACTTAAACTCCATAAACCAAAATAGGAAGAGCACACAATACTCTCAAACTGGGAATAATGTGACCTGAAAGACTTTTTAAAGTTTTAATAGTTGGAATTAATAGCATATCTTCTAAAAATCTTTTAGCAAACGAAAGAGACATGATATTAACACCCACAATTGGATTGTAATGAGTAATAAAAGGATGTGTATCAATCTGACACTCAAAAGTAACAGAAGAAGAATTTAAACGAATGACATCTTTGGAAAGTTCTGATTCTTCTAACCATTCTTCACTTAAGACAAAGACTAATTCTTTCGTAAACTTTTTAAAGAACTTTACCTCAAAAGGATGGATAAGATCAATATTTTTAAATTCTCTAGATTCTTGAGGTTTCATAATTACCTGATAATTAGAGGTGTTTCCATAATCATCAAAAATATCATCCTCTAAATCAAGCATAAAATCAGGAAATAGAATTTTCTCTTCTTCATTCAAAAGTTCAGGTTTCAAAATAGCTAAGGGTTGAGTTTCAGGCAATGATTCAGATTCAACTATTGATTCTTCTTTCTCTTCAGAAAGATCATTCAAAATATTCAAAAAAATAGTTTTTGCATGTGTAGCAGTGATATACATAAACACTCCTCCCACGGCCAAATTAAGATATTCCTTAGTTTTTTCATTAAGACCCAAAAAGAAGTGTTATAAGAGAATAGGTTCTGGCAAAGCAAGACTAGGACCTGAGTTTACAAAACTATCAAAACATTCCCAAGCCTTACCAGTGATTCGTTATCTAATTGTTTAAAACCTATAATTTTAAAATGAAGTTTAACGACTTTCTCAATAGAAAAAACTTAAGACAAAAGCTAGAACATAATGTTTCCCAATCTCCCTGACTACTCCCAACATAACGCTTATACCAGTGTTTAGCTCGCCCCGTTAATGAAAACAAAAAAAACTTCCACCTTAACGTCTCATCTGCCATGCCTTTAATGTGTAGACATGAACAAGTTTCTTCAAAATTATTGAAATAGGAATAGGGTTTTCGCTAGAACTGCCAGAAAAAATATTTTCCTAAACTAAATGAATTAACCCCGGGCGTAGCTCATAGCCAGATGATGTAATAGGTTTAGATGATTCTACTGGCTATAAACGTGAGCCCGATGGTACTCCGTATTGATATAAGAGTTGAAATATAGGTTCCATATTAAAAGATAAAAAACAAAAAGTAAAAACCTAAAAGCTAAATAAAAGGGAAAAGTATAATACAGGAATTAAGCTAAACTTAAAGTCAATCTCAGCAAACCGTTCCCCGGTAATGGCGCCAGAAATGCTTATTGGTATTAATTAAATGCACACAACAAATAAGATTATCCGCAAGCGTACAGATATAATACCGTTGTAGCACTTTACCAAGATAAACCCGGTGTTGGTATCTATTAATACCTACTAAATAATTCTGTAAGCGCACGGATACGTTGTAGCACTTCACCGGATAAGTATACCCAATTTTAATATCGAACCCAAAGGAAGATGTGTGAGGGTCTTCTAAATTACACTTAACCACCTGAGTAGCAAACAAGGCTGTAGAAGGTAGGGATATAGAGGGGACAACTAAGGCTTCTAGTTCAGGCTCAAGCAAGTTATGATTAGGATGTTTTACTAGGGAGTTGGATAGAGGGGCACAGACGGAGCTGTAACTCTACTACCAACTATTCTCCTACCCAACTATTCTCCTGCTAGGCCTACCGACGGGATAGTGGAATATATAAGATTCAACGGAGCTATAAAGTCACCTCCGCGAGCTACCACCAAATCCGGATGATAGGGTACATCTACGAGCAGAAGTCTAAGCACCACGCTTATACTACGAATACTACTCTAACCCAAGAGCTACAAGGATTAAAGTACTCAAAAGAGCCGCAAACTAGTAAAACAAGATAAACAATGTTACTTACTTGAACTCAGAAGTCGATTCCAAAGTAGTCTCAGATACAAGCCGTAGAGGCAGCACCGACAGGCCGATACTCCTCCAAAACTCACTCTTTAACTCTATCTCTCTATCTCCAAAGAACTAGCTTCTAGAGGTATAGAACTAGCTCTCTCTTGGAATGCTAACTCGAGAGGTCATCCATTCAAGGGACACCTCCGAGGATCCTAACTAGGGTTTCTCGCTAAAGTTCTTCTCTTCTCAATGGATCGTCCCTCCATGGGGAGGGGGTTGCCTCTCCTTTTATAGCCCTGGTGAATCAACATGAGCCCTTGGATCAAACCGACATTGGCGGATGGTGGAGATCAATCCTCAAAGGCGGTGGAGTAAACCGGCCGAACCGGGCCGCAAATCGGGCCCACCCCAGACCAGCCGGTCCAGGGCCTAGACCAGCCGGTCTGGCCTGGCCTGCACTGGCTCTCCGCTTCGGTCTCGTGTCTTCTCGCCTCTTCTGGAATGTTCTTGTATTGCCGTGATGTCCAATCTTGTATTCTATGTTGCAGGGTAGCTAAAAAGTGTGTCATTTCCAGTGTTTACCTGCAAAACCATTGATTCACCAAAACTCGTGGAATTTGTTAGTCAAAGCCCTACTTCTAGGTAGATGGATTGCTCTTATGTGATTTTGGAAGGTTAGTTGATGGTTGGAATTGAACGTTAAGGACCGTCAACAACACCCCCACACTTAGGCTTTTACTCGTCCTTGAGAAAAGGTTGGATAACTTCAGACATAACTCCGGACAAAGATATCAACATAAGCTCATTCCTGGTGATTCCTGCACTGTGAGATTCAAAGTGTCTACCATGCAACTTTGGGAAGTTGAAGAGTAGAACAGTCCAACAGATTACCTTTATCTCACGGCCAAGTCCATTGGAGATTTTTGCAAGATTTTTGAAATAAAACATAGCTTACATGCCAAGAGGTGTCTTATATGCGGTTCGGTATGCCCATAATGCATCGGGTAGCTTTTCCTTCCAAACAGTTCCCATCTCATTAACTGTTTTTTAAGAATATTCTTGATTTGCTTATTGGAAGTCTCTGCTTGATCACTTGTTTGAGGATGGTAAGGAGTAGCTACATAATGTTGGATCCCTTGCTTCATCAAGTACTTGCGAAAGTCCTTGTCAATGAAGTGAGTTCCTCCATCACCGATCACCATCCGTGGAACACCGAATCTTGGAAATATTGTCTCATGAAACATCTTCTTGGAATTCTTAGAGTTTGCAGCTTTGCACGGCATGGCTTCTACCCATTTTGAGATATAGTCAACTGCTACTAGAATGTACTCATAGTTGCCTAATTTTGGAAATGGTCCCATGTAGTCAATTCCCCAAACATCAAAGAGCTCGATCTGAAGATTGTTTGTGAGTGACATGGCATCTCTTGAATTAATATTACCGTGCCTCTGACATGCTCCACATCTTCGGATGAAGTTCTTAGTGTCTTCATACATGGTTGGCCAAAAGAATCCACTTTGCCAAATCTTTGCATGAGTTCGGAACGCTCCATAATGACCTCCATATGGTGATGAGTGACATCTTTCAATAATCCGTAGCCCTTCCTCAGTAGGTACACACCTTCAGAGTAGTCCATCAGAACATACTCGGAAGAGATAAGGATCATCCTATATATGTAGACGACTTTTATAGATAAGCTTTCTCCTGTCCACCCCTGGTGGTACATATCCTGCAACCATAAAATTGACAATATTCACGTACCAGGGATCCGTCCTGGAGATGGCGTAGAGCATGTCGTCTTGAAGGGAGTCATTGATTGGTAATTCCTGCATATTCTTAAACTGTATTCTAGACAAGTGATCGGCAACAGGGTTTTCTACTCCTCTTTTATCTTTTCTTTCTAAGTCAAATTCTTGGAGTAGCAAAATCCATCTTATGAGTCGGGGTTTAGCATCTTTCTTAGTGAGCAGGTATTTAAGAGCAGCATGATCAGTATAAACGATTACCTTTGCTCCTACTAAGTAAGATCTAAACTTGTCTATAGTAAAAATAACAGTTAGAAGCTCTTTTTCAGTAGTTGCATAATTAAGTTGAGGTCCTGTCAAAGTTTTGCTAGCATATGCAATTGTGTGATGTTTCTTCTCTTTAGTTTGTCCTAAAACTGCCCCCACAGCATAATCACTTGCATCACACATCAATTCAAAAGGTAGCGACCAATCAGGGGGTTGAATGATTGGTGCAGAGATGAGCGCTTTCTTAAGGGATTCAAAAGCTTTTAGACAAGCGTCATCAAATTCAAAGGGAGCATCTTTAGCTAGCAGGTTTAGTTAGAGGTCTAGCAATGTATGAAAAGTTATGTATGAACCGTCAATAAAAACATGCATGACCTAGGAAGCTTCAAATTCTCTTAACATTAATGGGAGGAGGTAGTTGTTCAATCACTTCAATTTTAGCTCTATCTATCTCTATCCCTCTTTTAGACACTAAATGTCCAAGCACTATTTCTTCTCTAACCATAAAATGACATTTTTTCCAATTAAGGACTAAGTGCTTTTCCTCACATCTTTGCAAAACCTTATCTAAGTTTTCAAGGCATTTGTCAAAAGTTTTTCCATATACAGAAAAGTCATCTATAAAAACTTCCATTATCACTTCAATCATATCAGAAAATATAGACATCATGCATCTTTAAAATAAAGCTGGAGCATTACATAGTCCAAAAGACATTCTATGGTAGGCATAAGTTCCGTATGGACATGTAAAGGTGGTTTTGCTTTGGTCATCTGGATGGATCGGTATTTGATGATATCCCGAATACCCATCAAAAAAACAGAAGAAAGAATGATTTGCCAACCTTTCCAACATCTCATCAATGAAGGGAAGTGGAAAATGATCTTTCCTTATTGCCTTGTTTAGCTTTTGGTAATCAATACACATCCACCATCCAGTGATGGTTCTTTGTGGGATTAATTTATTCTCATCATTCCTAACAACTGTCATACCTTTCTTTTTAGGCACAACTTGCACAGGGCTTACCCACTCACTGTATGGCACAGGATATATGATCTCGGCATGTAACAGTTTTAAAACCTCTTTCTTAACAATCTCTCTCATCGCATTATTCAACCTACGTTGTGGTTCTCTAAAAGGTGTTATCTCAGGGTCTGTAGGGATGCGATGGGTGCAAAGAACAGGACTGATTCCTTTAAGATCTTGGAGTGAATAGCCGAAAGCAGATCTATGCTTTTCTAGAAATGTAATCAATCGGAAGGTTTCCTCCTCAAAGAGTTTATCACTTATTATTACAGGAGATTCTTGATCATTATTCAGAAAAACATATTTAAGACCAGAAGGCAGGGGTTTGAGTTCTATGGGAGGCTTAGGTGATTCCTCAGACTCATCTAGAGGGTCGGGTTCTAGCGTACTATCTCCTTCTTCTTCTAGTGGTTCGGAATCATCTTCAAAATCTGGCTTGAAAGACGATTCAAAGGTTGTCTCTAAAACTTCTTCCATAGGATCAGGCTCAGGAAGTGACTCAGTCTCATTATTGAGAACTCGAGTTATGGATATAGGCAAATTAAAGTTCTTCCTGAGGCTAATATTTAGATTCTCTTTTTATCCTTCTTGTAAAAGTCTCTCTATAGGCTGTCCAATCAATACGTCAAACTCTACGACATCAAAGATATAGAAGCTCAAATGAACTCTTATCCCTTGACATGAATAGGTAAGACATAGAGAATTTCCAAACTTGGAAGAACATGGCCTAAAGGACTTTTCAAAAACTTTATTGTTGGGGTTAAGGGCATGTCTTTTAAAAGATCTTGAGCATATATTGCAGACATGATGTTAACTCCCACAACAGGGTTGTATAATGCTTTGAAAGAACCCTTGTGGATTTAGCAAGGTATGGTAGTTGATATGAAATCAACTCGGGTGACATCAGAGGAAAGCTCTGATTCTTCCAACCAATCATTGCTTATAATCGACACAAGCTCTTTAGCATTTTGCTTGAGGAAAGCCTCATAAGAAGGATCTAAGATTTCGTCACTAGGTGACGACTTCTTCGACTTCTGTGGTCTCCTAACAGTGTAATAATTCGAGGTGTTTCCATAATCAGTGAATATATCATCCTCGATATCGAGCATGAAGTCTGGAAGTGGAATTTCTTCCTCCTCCTGTGGTTCAAGCTCGCTGATAGTTGTAGGTTGGGATGTGGAAGGTGTGGATTCCTGATCAACTATCAGATCATCTTCCTCTACTAGCTTCTTTAAAGGTGTTTCATTTTTATGGATCTTTGTAAGGACATTTCTCGCAACATCAGGAGTGATATGCAAGAATGATCCTCCAGAAGCAAGGTTGAGGAATTTAGAAGTTTTTCTATTCAGACCCTTATAGAAATGCTGAAGTAGAACGGGGTCTGGTAAAGATAGACTAGGTCCAGAATGGGTAAGATTGTTAAAGCGTTCCCAGGCTTCGGTTAAAGTCTTCTTCTTCTCTTGTCTAAAGGATAGAACTTCTGAGCGAAGCTCTACTACCTTAGAAATAGGATAGAATTAAAGGTAGAATTCAGCACATAATGCTCTCCAGTCACCTTTAACACTCTCAACGTGGAGATCATACCAATATCTAGCTTCTCCAGTCAGAGAGAAAGAAAAAAGCTTCCATCGGATAGTCTCATCGGACATATCCTTAATGCGCAAACATGCACAGGTTTGTTCGAAATCATTGAGGTGAGAATAAGGGCTAGCATTGTCTTCTCCTGAGAAAGATTGGTTTCTGACTATGTCTATTAAACATGGGCGTAGCTTATAGTCAGAGGCTAATATTGGCTTTGAGGACGGCTCTGGCTCTAAGCATAGGCTCATGAAGTTATATTTATAGATAGGCATGGAATCAAGTTGATCCATTGAAGGATAGAAAAGGTAAAGAGAAATGGAAAAGGTAAAGAGTAATAGTTTACAAAGAAAAGATAAGATTATAATACAGGTTAAGATAAGTTCAAAGTGATCTCAGCGACGTCTTCCTCGACAACGGAGCTAGAAATGCTTGTTGGTATCTGTTAATGCCTACTGAATAATTTCACAAGCACACGGATATGTTGTAGCACTTCACCGGATAAGTATACCCAGTTTTAATATCGAACCCAAAGAAAGATGTGTGAGGGTCTTCTAAACTACACTTAACCACCTGAGTAGCAAACAAGGCTATAGAAGGTAGGGATATAGAGGGGACAACTAAGGCTTCTAGTTCAGGCTCAAGCAAGTTATGATTAGGATGTTTTACTAGGGAGTTGGATAGAGGGGCACAGACAGAGCTGTAACTCGATTACCAACTATTTTCCAGCTAGGCCTACCGATGGGATAGTGGAATATATAAGACTTCAACGGAGCTATAAAGTCAGCTCCGCGAGCTACCACCAAATCCGGACGATAGGGTACATCTACGAGCAAAGAAGTCTAAGCACCATGCTTACACTACGAATACTACTCTAACCCAAGAGCTACAAGGATTAAAGTACTCAAAAGAGTCGCAAACTAGTAAAACAAGATAAACAATGTTACTTACTTGAACTCAGAAGTCGATTCCAAAGTAGTCTCAGATACAAGCCGTAGAGGCAGCACCGACAGGCCGATACTCCTCCAAAACTCTCTCTTTAACTCTATCTCTCTATCTCTGAAGAACTAGCTTCTAGAGATATAGAACTAGCTCTCTCTTGGAATGCTAACTCGAGAGGCCATCCATTCAAGGGACACCTCCGAGGATCCTAACTAGGGTTTCTCGCTAAAACTTTTCTCTTCTCAATGGATCCTCCCTCCATGGGGGGTTGCCTCTCCTTTTATAGCCCTAGCGAATCAACATGAGCCCTTGGATCAAACCGACATTGGCGGATGGTGGAGATCAATCCTCAAAAGCGGTGGAGTAAACCGGGCGAACCGGGACACGAACCGGGCCCACCCCAGACCGGTCGGTCCAGGGCCAGACCGGCCGGTCTGGCCTGGCCTCCGCTGGCTCTCCGCTTCGGTCTCGTGTCTTCTCGCCTCTTCTGGAATGTTCTTGTATCGCCGTGGCGTCCAATCTTGTATTCTATGTTGCAGGGTAGCTAAAAAGTGTGTCATTTCCAGTTTTTACCAGCAAAACCATTGATTCACCAAAACTCATGGAATTTGTTAGTCAAAGCCCTACTTCTAGGTAGATGGATTGCTCTTATGTGATTTTGGAAGGTTAGTTGACGGTTGAAATTGAACGTTAAGGACCGTCAACAACCCGGTTTTAAATATCAAACCCAAAAGAACAGTAGGTGACGATGACTAAGTCTATAAACTTAACTCAATGCACAATCAAGCTAGAAAATAGCGAGAATAAGGAGAACAATGTGGATTATCTAATTCTGGTTTTTGAAAGTGGTTGTTTCATATCATATGATCATGAGCGATAACTTAATAAGATAGGAGTAGAAATCAGAGTTCTCTCCTACCAAGCACCTTTTGCTTGCCAAACCTATTAACGGGAAGTGGACTACAGAGGATTCAACGAAGTTATAAGTCACCTTCGTGAGCTACCACTATCTAAAAAATCAGGAGACATTCATAAGTAAATATAGTCCAAACACCACGTCTACGCTACGAATACTACTTCAATCAAGAAGCTATCAAGATCAAAGTACTCAATAAGAGTTACAAACTAGAAGAATAATATAAATAAAACACTTACTTTAACAAGAAGTTGACTACCAAATAATCTCAAGATGCAAACTCCGGACGAGGGAGGTTGATCTTGAAGAATACAGCGACGAAGAAGCACCGACAAGCCGTAACTCCTCCAAAACTCTACTCTTCAACTCTATCTCTCTAATCTCTAAACAAGAACTAGTTATAGATTGAACTAGCCTCTCTTGATTGCTAGCCTAGATCTACTAGATAGAAATTAGGGTTTTTGGCTCTTCAGCTCTTCATTGATCTGGCTCTCTTCCAGGGGGATACAGGTCCATATTTATAGTCCGGTGGGATGAACATCAACCGTAGGATCAAACCGACTTAATGTAAGGCCAAGATGCATCCTCAAAGACGGTGGAGAGGTACGTAGAAGCTGACAGGTGGGTCCCATAGGGGGGTGCCGACCGGCCTGGCTGGTGGGGCCGGCCGGCCCCTCCGCTTTATTCTGGTGTCTTCTAGATCCTTCCTGATCCTTCTGGTGATATTTTCCGTCACGGTTAAGTTTCGTGGCTTTTATGCACTTTAATCCTCAATTATGCACTTTATTGGATAACTCCCTGGAAAACAGATAATTCACTAAAACTCGTGGAAATTATTAGTAATAACCTCCTATTCTATGATATTGTTGTAAATTGTAAGGAGGATTGACGGTTAAAAATAGACGTTATCTACCGTTAACAAAGTACTCATAGAGGTAGGGTGTACGTGCGTGCGTTCATAGGGCTGAGTGTGCGTTCGTGTATATGATTATCTGCGTCTGTAACTGGGTCTTCGCAAAAAAAAGACTAGTCCAATTCGGATAAGAGTGTGTATGCACACATGATTAGCACATAATAAGATTCATCAGCCAACGACCGACAGTCGCAGGTAGAGAGAGGCAAAATTTTCTTTTTGATCAACCATACCTGTATTAAGTTATGGAAACAGTACAAAGAACGTACACATATAGATACGATAAATGGAATACAGAGGACAGCAGTTCCACCATAATTGCATGGAGGACCTTGAAAAACAGAAAAATTACAAACCAGTCCCTAGCACCTCCGCACACTGGAGCTTCCAGAATCTGCCACCGACCGCCACCGGAGGCCACCAGAAGCCATGGCCAGCATCCCCAGATCGGAAGGAGCTCCATCGCTGCATGGCTTTGACAAGAACCGTAGTAGACACTCGCCTCCGTGGACGAGATGAAGCCAACCCTGAAGCTGTATCGGTCGGGGACATGCCCTAAGCTCCATCGATCTTGGAGACAAGCTCGACGACGACAACAAAAGTCACCGCGGGATGACCGAGCCTGCTCCATTCTCTACTCATCCACAAGATCCATAGCCGTCTCTGCATCTACAGAGCAAAACGCCGGCAAAACGTACCGAGTTGCCGGACGCGCCAAAGAAAGCACCGCCGCACCGAGATGACGAGATGCTTGCCGGCGCCGACTCCTACATGAGCAGACAGGAACGGACTCCTCCAGATCTTGCTAGCTCCAACCTCGCCGGCCCATCGCCGCCACCGGAGCACGTGACGGCGAGGTGGACGAAGACCAGGAGGACCTTATTCCATGGTGGCCGCGCCGTCTCCACCCAACGAGCGCCGCCAGGAAACTTGCTCCTCCCGCCACCGTCAACAGCAAAGACAGGGAAACCGATGTCGGAGGAGCCCGCCTTGGAGAGCTCCACGATGCATCGTCGCCGTCGTCCGCCGGAGGAACAATCGCTGAGGAAAACGAACCCGCGCCGGACCGCCGACACGTGTAGACCTAACCCTAACCTATGACGCCTACAGCTAGTAGTATAGGGTATATATACCGGCCGCTCAATCCGCAGTTCCTCCCACCCTCCGGTGCCGACGAGGCCACCAGAGGTGGAGAGGAACTGATGGGTTCAGCGCCGGATCAGAGATCGCCTCTGGTTCGCCCGTTGGAACTGTAGGAGGAGGAAGAACAGAGGAGACCAGAAAGCTGGCCCGTTCCGATCCGGCCCCTTTGGGCTTGCCTCCAATGGCTCGCAGAGAGAGGCGAACTTGAAACATACTGGCCGGGTACTCTACTGTCATTTGCCTTCCAGCACCGGAAGCTGGCCGGACAGGCACCGCAGGAGATCGACACGTCAAGCCGGGATCTTTTTTTAATTGTGTGGGTAAACGGGCGGGAGGTGTGTCGACGTCCTGACCTGGGCGCGTACCGGCGTACGGCCTGCTGCTGTTGTTACTGGACAAATGGCGGGCGGCCAATGGAAACTCGACAGAGGAGGGGGTGACATGCTGGCCTGATGGCTACGGAGTACGTCCGTGGGTGACAAAAAGGACCTAGGACGACCCGGCAATCTATCTCTGACCTGGACCTAGGACTCAATCTCACCCAACTAACAGCAGTGGTGGTTGTCTGTCCAAACCGGCTAATGGAAGAGTGTCCATCCCTAGAGTAGTAAGTTAGCTGCTAACGTATGGACGTGGAGGTGGACACGTTGATGGACGGACGGCATGTCTGGTGGTGGTGTGGGGTCCTGGCAGGTCAGGCTCAAGGGGCAGCCATCCTGTGCCCTAGCAGCGGCACTGTCCTTGCTTTCCTAGATGAGCTAGCAAACAGCAGCCAGCAGCACGCCACGGACGGACAGTGCATTTCATTTCCATCTGACCGCCCGCTCCCCCACTCCGGCCTGAATTCCTTTGCAGTTGCAGCCAGCAGCCAGAAGAGTCCACCCCACCCGACTTAACGGATGGACGCCGGCCGCCCGATTCCCCCCACTTCAACTCCACTCGCCGCGGCTGCGCCTGCGCATCGGCGACGGACGACGACAACACGCTCCACAAACAACCCCCCCCCCCCCCACCCACCCCCCCACCCCCGGTCCAATTCCAATTAGCAGCAGCAGCTAGCAGGGGGACGACCACGGGCCCGCCGGCCGGGCCGGGGCCCGCTCTGCCGGCTACTGCTAGCTGCTACGACTGCTAGCTCGCTCATCAGTCGCGTGAGCAAATAGCCTGCTGAGCTAGCTAGCTAGCTCGCCTTCCTTCTTCCGGGACGGTTCTGGCGCCTCCTCTCTCTATAAGTAGAACCAGCAGCAGCGGCAAGACAAGAGAGCTCCCCTCCGATCCCCTCCGCAGCTGGGTCGTGTCGTGTCGTGCGTGGTGCAACGTGCTGTGCGCGCCGCGAGCTAGCTGATGCGGTTGGGTGGGGTGCCATCGTCGCCTCGTCGTCGTCGGTGACCCATTATTATATTGCTGGGCTGGCCGTGTGGCCGGCAGCCGGCTAGCCTGCTCTGGTCTCTGGAGGAGGAGCGAGGAAGAGTGAGCACGACGAGAGCTAGCGGCGGCAGGGAGAGTCGATCGTCGTCGACGTCGATCCAGCGATCGAGCGGCGGCACGCACTGCAGCAGCGGCGGCCATGCAGCGCGGGGACCCGCTCGTGGTGGGGCGCATCATCGGCGACGTAGTGGACCCCTTCGTGCGCCGGGTGCCGCTCCGCGTCGCCTACGCCGCGCGCGAGATCTCCAACGGCTGCGAGCTCAGGCCCTCCGCCATCGCCGACCAGCCGCGCGTCGAGGTCGGCGGAACCGACATCCACACCTTCTACACCCTCGTACGTACTAATACTGTGGTAACTCATTCATTCATTCACAGTCACAGCCAGCATCCAGGGTCGAGATCTCTCTACACTGCTGCTAGCTAGCTGCCCCTAGCTAGACAAAGCAGGCAGCTTGGATAATCGCATTCTTCACAGATTCACTGCATCTACTACTACATGCACATATCTACCATTCTAAGCCAGCAATTAGCTTAATCTGATTCTGATCGATCTGCAGGTGATGGTAGATCCTGATGCGCCAAGCCCCAGCGATCCCAACCTCAGGGAGTACCTGCACTGGTAATCTAGCTAGCTAGCATTAGTCCTAGTCCACTACTGCATGCTTCGTTCCTTACTTCTCTCTGCAAGCAGGAACTTGAATCTTTTGTGCACACATCTATATATCATCTTGCATATGGTAATGACCAGTAAGATCACGCTCACGCCATGTGATGCTCTTGCTGATGTCCTCTTCCCAGCCGTCTCTTTCATGGAAAGGCATACAACACACACGTACTGTCAGCATCTTTGTCCACATTCTCCACCTCGTACGGTGCTAGTGCTGTGTACACTACTACACAAACCGTTTCTCTTGACACTATCATTTTATTTCTACTGGCGATTTTTCTTGAGAACAGCCAGTAGAAATCGGCCCTATTTCTATAGGCGGTTCTCTTAAGGAACCATCAGTAGAAATATAATTTTTACTGGCGGTTTTCTTAAGGAACCGCCAGTAGAAATCGTATTTCTACTGGCGGTTTCTTAAGAAATCCGCCATTAGAAATAGTTTGGAATTAATTTTTTTTAGTTTTTCAAACTTCCTTGAATGGAGAAACTCTCAAAATAAAAGTTGTAGATCTCGAAAAGTTATAAAACTTTGTAGTTGATAACTTTTTCATTTGAAGTCATCTTTTTATGGAAAACTATGACCGAAATTTTTAAATTTAAAATTCAAATTTTACAAATGACCTCAGATGGAGAAACACTCTACATAAAAGTTGTAGATCTCAAAAAGTTATGAAACTTTATAGTTGAACACTTTTTTATTTGAATTCGTTTAGACCCTAAAATATTAAATTTACCATCGGTTTGGCATAATATGTGGGCAACCCGTGGGGATCTCCCCCATGGTCTTTTCCCTCAAAAAAAAATATATGGAGAATCGAAATGGGATATAGACACAAGTGACCTATGGGTGGAGTGGTAGAGGGGGCTACGTGCGAGGGGGAGGTCGCGGGTTCGAACCCCCACAGTCGCGTAGCACGTGATTTTACGCGAAAAATGCGCGACTTGCGACTTCAACGGAGACGGACGGACGGGTGCCTCCCCTGGTTTCAAAATATTTTTTGCTATTTTAAAAATATTATTTTGCTATTTTTTCATGTTTTCTGGGCGGTGATTTCTACAGGCGATTCTTTAAGAGAACTGCCTGTAGAAATCGATTTCTACTGGCGGTTCTCAAATAATCGCCAGTGGAAATAGGCCTTTTTCACTGGCCTCTCTCACTGACAGTTTGCAAAACCACCGGTAGAAATGGGTTGGCCACCGCCTGTATAAAGCATTTCTGTACTAGTGGTACTAATAATAATAGGCAATGCTAAGATACATTCTTTATTTAGTAGGAGGTAATACCTGAAATCAATCTGAGCCATTAATTTTTTAGATTTTATAAATTACTTAATAAATTAAAAAATTTAGAAAAACAAAAAAAATCCTCCACGTTCCCCTATTGACGGGAGGTAAGATCCTGCATATGCCTCTAATGACGGGAGAGGAAATCGTTCAAAAATATCCATCCTGATTCCCCTAATCACGTTCCAATAAAAGATTCCCTTAATCAATTTTTATCATTAAATTATATGTACATGACATGACACGTTATATGCATCAAAATGCTTATTGGATCCAAAAGTTACAAACAATAAAACGTTACCTGCACTAACACGTTATCCACACATTTTATATGTTACACACGTTCATCTAACATGTATGGATACGCTAACACGTTATCTGCACTCACATGTATGGACATGCTAACCATACACTAGCCACGTCCACACACTAAGCACATGCATATGCTAACTACGTACACGCTAACAACACACACCCTAACCACTCAACTAACATGCATGCACGTCAAAAAAAAAACATGCATGCACACGTAAACTAACCGCGCACACACTAACCACGTACACCAAAAAAATAAAAATCACGTACACTCTAGTAGCCGTGTAGTACACACGTATGTACACATGCAGATCTTACTACATACATACAAAATCAAGTGTATAAAGTTATATACAAAATAATCAAAATATATCAAATACAATGTAATAAATTAAAAAGATGTACTATATCAATCAGATCACACATGCATCAATCAAATCTAGAAAAAAGATTTGTTATTTCTAAAACTTTCCTTATTGATCCCATTTTATCAAATAAAAAATTAAATAAATATACATTTCATCTATTATTACCTCCTCCTATGAGGTTATAGGTGATTATAACCATCCGATCAAAATAAATAAATGGCTCACCGCTTTTTGGAGGTACCGTAACAAAGCCCAATAATAATATAAATTAACTACTACAGAGTCCAAAGCCTCCGTCCCAGTTATATATAGATCAAATCAATATCAATATAATAAGCAAATAGCCAAACAGGTATGCATTTTTCAGTACATATATATAATGTCATCACATTATTTTTGAGGGATGCACAGGCACACAACTGTTTTGTGCATTATTTCAGAATGTTTTTCAGCACCATCATATATTGTTACAATTACATAACAGCATATCCATCTAATAGATTTCTTGAACCTCAGTCATGATCTGATGATAGTATCCCATATACGAAGATGTGTGCTAAATCAAAATTACTTTGATCTTCTGTTGCAGGCTAGTCACTGATATTCCGGCGACGACTGGAGTCTCTTTTGGTATGTACAGTACTACAGACGAGCTAGGAACCAACATACTCAGTTTTTTTTTCTTTTTTTTTTCCATTTCTCTTGGGTACCTGCTAATGCCTTTGGACAATATTCATGCTTGAATGCACAGGGACTGAGGTTGTGTGCTACGAGAGCCCACGGCCGGTGCTCGGAATCCACCGCGTGGTGTTTCTACTCTTCCAGCAGCTCGGCCGGCAGACGGTCTACGCCCCAGGGTGGCGGCAGAACTTCAGCACCCGCGACTTCGCTGAGCTCTACAACCTCGGCTTGCCGGTCGCCGCCGTCTACTTCAACTGCCAAAGGGAGTCCGGAACTGGTGGGAGAAGAATGTGAGCTCGATTCGGATGAAATTAAATAAAATGATGAGTAGTATATTATATTGTGTATACATGTGACAAAATGGAGAAAATAACTGCAAAATGTCTGCTTAGAAAAAATAATAACTCAAAGATGAACTATATATTGTCTAATTAGTTCAGTTGGTCCATATGCTAGCCTTCGCATTGGCTATACATTTGGGTGGAGTGTATTTGATATAATTTGTGGCGGATTATTGGAGCATATTTGATAACTATATGTATTTATTTATTTATACATAAAGCAAGCAATATTATGCATATAGGGCCCAGCCGCATCAGACTAACTCCAACAGCCGATGCAAAAGGAGGCCCCGCCTGGATGAGCCGATGAGGAGGCCCCGCCTGTCCAGCACGGACCGACGCACGCCGTAGCCGTCCTGGAGGCAGTGGCTCAGCTCGCGGAGCGCGTCTGTGTGGCCCAGCGATGCCGCACGCACGCATAGCGCGGCTCTGGTGCAGAGGTTGTGGTCATCCTTGCTGCCGCCGCTGCCGTTGAACCAGAGAAGATAAGGTTACTTTTGCCTTTTGGGATGGCTGTTGGAGAAGATAAGGTTTGGTGACTTACCCATTTACTGTACCTGACCCAATATATGAAACGGGTGCTCTATTTGGGTGTCAATTGTTGGTGATAATCTCAGTCAGCATGATTACTGACTCTCAGAGATGATGTCTGTCTCTCCTTTATACTGTGACTACTTATCTAGATCATCTGGTGACTACTATATGCTTGCTAGCTGATTGGTCGAGCTGCTGGATGCCAGCTAGCAATGCATGCAGAGAAATGAACCCACAAACAAATGCCGACAGGTACAAGGGAGATGAGCAGCTGCTGCTTCTCATCATTTAAGGCTTGGCTAACCACGTGCTCAGAAAAAGGGTACATGGAATTTGTTGTGTGGGCACTTTACTGTTGTAAGCTAATCTGTGATGTGTGATCTGTCGGCAGCAGCAGTTCTGTTGAGTCTGTCTTCAGAAGTGGCTTGACTAACCACGTGCCCAGAAAAAAAAAAAAAAAAAAAAGCGCCACTGAATCGAGCAGACAGCTAAATCATCTAAAGGACAGCAAAGGCGTGGATCAGATGATGGATTGGGGAAGAACACATGTGTACCTTCTCCTTCCTTTCCTTTAATTGGAGGGAAACAAGCGGCCGTAGCTTTTTTTTTTTTTTTTTTTTTTTTGAGAAAACAGCCTCCCTCCTTTCATTGAGCACCAATTATATTACAAACTCCATATGGAGGAGAAATGAGCCACACATGCCTACCATAGTCTAAACTAACTGAACTCCTTGCTAATTGGTGCGCATCAAAATTCGATTGTCGCCCTTCATGCACAAACTCAACTCTGGCGAAACTTTCCATTCTTCTCTTGATCTCTAAGATGATGGGACCATAGCTTCCAAAACCCGTCCCTTGGATACTTCTTGCCACGTTAAGGCAGTCCGTTGCTACTCTTACAGCGTGGAGGCCTAGGTCTTCTGCCAGAGCAAGGCCCTCACGACATGCAAGGGCTTCTACCACTTCTGCCTCCCTCCAGAACTAGAGCAGAGGCACCTAGGAAGTTGCCCTCTCCATCCCTCGCTATCGCCACCACTGCAGCTCTTTTGATATTCTTTGACAGTGCAGCATCTACATTAATCTTCATAGCTCCATTGGGTGGCCGAATCCATGGCGGGCTGGGTGAAGTCATCTGTTTCTTCTTTGACTTTGGTTTGGTCAGTTCCAGCTCCGCAACAAAACGCTCAACAAAGCAGTGGGTAGATAGTGGGCTCTGAAATTGATCTTTATAAATCACCTTACGTCTCACGTACCAGATTGCCCACAAACGCACCACTACCCATATCAACTCCTCTTGTTGTAGATGTTGCAATAGCTCAGCTAGCCATCCCCGCACATCTTCTCTGCTGGCGTTGGACACTAGCTCTGCTATCTCAACCTTCTCTAAGCTCCATACACACCTTGCAACATTGCATTCAATAAGTGAGTGCCTCCAAGAATCCTGTTGCCCACACAGCGAGCAGCCACTGTGCGGTGCCATGTTTCTGCTATGACGAACATCCCCGGCTGGTATTGAGTTCCGGGCAAGCCTCCACAGAAACACCCGAATTTTGGTAGGCACCCCAATCCTCCAAAGCTCACGCCATTCTTTCCTCTCTGACATAGTATCCGATCGGCCTGCTGAATGCTCCTGGAAAGCCTTTGTTGATTCTCGAGTCTATGCCAGCATCCGATAAGCCGACCTCACTGTGAAAAGACCCGACTTCCCATGATGCCAAGCCCAATAGTCCTCCACTGGTGCAGTACACAACGGGATGTTCTCTATGGTCTCTATGTCCAGCGGGGTGAAAAATTCTGTCAAGATCTGCTTGTTCCATCGTCTTGATGTCTGATTAATTAACTGGCTAACCCACACTGGCGGGTTATTTTTATGCTACAAATAGGCCTCATGCCGCCTTCCCTAGGGAGCCAATTCATATCCCAAATTCTTGTAGATTCTCCCAAGCCAATACGGCGAATTAAACCTAGCTTCAACACTTGCTTGCCCTCGACGATCGCCCTCCAAACTCAGGATGGATTCAGGCCGACCACTGCATCTAGGAAGTTCTGTTGTGGGAAATACACCGCTTTGAGTACCCGTGCGCTTACTGACTCTGGATCCTGCAGCATCCTCTAAGCTTGGCGCGCAAGCATGGCTTGGTTAAACAGTTCAATATTTCTGAAACCAAGACCCCCTAGATACTTAGGCCTTGTCATATCATCCCACGTGACCCAACAGGTGCAGCGCTTGCCTTCCTTGCACCCCCACCAGAAGTCTCGCAGTAAACCTTCAATATGCTTACATAATCCCCTCGGTAGCTTGAAGCATGACATAGAGTAGGTTGGAATGGCTTGGGCTACGGCCTTGATTAGAACCTCTTTGCCGCCAGCTGAAAGACATTGTTCCATCCACCCTTGCACCTTCTGCCACACCCTGTCTTTGAGATATTTAAAAGCTCCATTTGGCAATGTTCCCACATCTGTCGGCATTCCAAATATTTGTCACTCAAAGCTTCATTTTGGACACCTAGAACCGCCTTTATCTCACTCCGAAAATCAGCACTACACCAGCTCAATCATAGGGAGGAAATTATGTGGAAGCAACGGTCCAGGATTACATGGCTTGCTGAAGGAGATAAGAATACTCGCTTTTTTCATCTGAGAGCGAGCCAATAGAGACGAAGAAATAAAATTGTTAGACTAAAGCGAACAGATGGCAGTGTCACAGAAAATGAGAATGAGATGGCTGACCTCGCTACTGCCTTCTACAAAGAATTGTATGCACACAGGTCATCCTCCACGGATCTCCCCCACTCTCTGAAAGAATTACATCGATGTGATATTGAGAGTACGGTAAGAGCTCCACTCTAGTATTATTATTCCAAAAAATACCAAGGCCACCGCTGCGGCCCGAACTGCTTACAGCGAAAGCATTATCATAACCTAGAGTACTTTCCAAACCTTCCACCCGTGCTTGGTGCACCTGAGTCTCGAGAACACAGAGCACAGTGGGGGCAACATTCTTCATCAAATCGTGAAGTTCCTCGGCACAGAAGCGGCTCGAGGCGATTGCCGGGCGATTCCCGTTCCTGCGGCCGTCGCCGACCGCAGCCAACCCGTTTGCACGCCCGAAGTCCGGCGGCCGGCGCGTCTTCCCGCAGCAGAGGCGGTGCGGTGTCCCCTAACCCCTCGCAGGTTCCTTCTCGCCCTGCCTAGGCGTCCCGGTGGCCGGCGCGTCTTCTTTGAGAAAGAACAAGAAGAAGGGCCACAGTTGCACTCGAGACCCCACCCAACAGCCTGCTACCGGCCTTTAATCGAACAGCTCATGAGTGTTGGTATTTCTTATGCATAATTAAAATATGAAGGATTCCATAAGCGCACAGAAAACCATTGTAGCATTTTACCAGGAGTATTCTAGGTATCGTTATTTATATTTTACCACTGGAAAACAATAGATAAAGACATTGATAGTTCACCATCATGTATCTACTAACTAATCCACCAACTAGACTAAAGTAGGGGTATATGATAGATGATAGGAATTATGCATATATGACACATACAGGAGAATTCTATGATAATAGAGTAAATAGCTAAAGTGAGAGGACAATGGGAGAGATCAAGGTTCCCAAATACTTCTCTATTACTGGGGTTCTATAATAACTGATTCATGGATAGATATAGCAATCACACAAGAACACTTCGGGACATTAGAACACTAGTTACGGAAACGGGTGAGAAAGGATTAGGAAGCTCTGACTACGGTCCTACAAACACCAACCCTAACATGGTGGAATACGTCGGCCGTCAGGGCTGTCACCACCTGGGGCTACCACAACTATATGTTGGATTGGGTGCAACCTCAGGTAACCTATAGTCTAGACGCCATGTCTATACTATGAATTACTACTCTAGTCATACGTAATAACTAGAGCACCCGATACGAGTGGAGATCCTATGCTAAGGTATGAAAACTATACTAACCATATAAATGAAAGGCATAAAAGTAAACAGAGAAGATAAATATATTAAAGCATAAGTCTTACAAAGAATAGATATAAAGACATACCAAAACTCCGAAGACTCCTCCAGAATCTGAGCGAAGCTCCGCTCTCCCTAACTCTCAACTAGAACTAATCTACTACATTAGAAAGTTTAGCCCTAATTCTCTAGAGGTGAGAGGTCATCCATTCAAGGGGCACCCATAATAATGTGGTGCCCCGGGGGGGGGTCTGGCCCTGCATTTATAGCCCGGTGGGAGAAACGTGAGCCCTTTGATCAAACTGACTTAAGGTACGGTGGAGATGCATCCTTGAAGACGGTGGAGGAAGGTTCCAGAAGACGGAGGCGAGAGGCCGTAGGGAGGTGCCGGCCGGCCCCAAGGCCCATGCCGGCCGGCCTGGGCCCACAACCATTTGGGCCCAGCTTCGAATGTGTGTTTTCTTGTTCCATTTTAGGGCCTAATAGCGTATATTTCGATCTAGAGTTGATATCTCCTGATTCTGGGCTCTGAGTATAGCAAATGATATGTCCGTTTCGATCGTCTCAACGAGCCCGCCGCAATGGTGTAGTCCAATTACTTATTTGAAATAGTTTTATTTGATAGAAAACTGCATACTTCTGCAACACAAGTGAGAACACCAAAACTCGTGGAACTCGTTAGAATCAAAACCTACAACTATGCTTTGTAATTCATTTTATATCAATTTATGCAATAGTTGATGATCATATTTGGTGTTTAATAACCATCAACAAGTTTCCCCAAGCTTAACCTTTGCTAGTCCCTAGCAAAGCTAACATTCAACTGATATTCATATGTTCTTAGCAACTTTCTTGTAGCCCATCAAAATATACGTGTATTTAGACAAAAATTCTCCTCCGGGTTTAAGCAAAACTGAGTTAACATTCAAACATACTCATATTACCCTTAACTATGGGGCTTCTTAGCTTTTACTTGGGTCTTGAGCAATCGAAAGACAGAAAGATCTAGCTAAATACTATGTCTCAAGCTCTTCATTCAACCATCATTCTAGAGTTTTTAGAGGTTTTTAAATAAAACTCAGAGCTTTCTTTACATGACACTCTCAAATCTCTTATCATATGTGGTATTTATGGATTCTCACCAAGGCAATAATGATGTTATGTCTTTCTTTTCTTCCTACAACTAAGGCATATGTGGAGCTCATAGGTGTGGAGAAAACATGAAAGAGCATACTTGCAATACATATATTGTAAAGTCGAACAATGGATCCATAGAGAAATAAGTCATGCAATCGAATCAAGATGTGCAAGTGTATGGATATAGTGGATATTTGGTGGAAGTGGTGAAACCTAATTCTACTTTGCTCCTTGAAGACATATCTCTCTTTTGAATTTGGAACTTAGCTAGAGAGTATGAGCTATCTTATTCTTTACTTTATTTCTTTCTTCTTTTTTAGGGAGGCAGGCATCTAAGTACCCATTGTTCTTATGTTTCGGACACTTGTCCCTCTTTTCTAACTCTCCCTTTTTTTTTCTTATTTTTCTATTCTCTTTTTTCAGAATACCTTTTGCATAGCTCAAACCTCCTTTTGGCACTATAGATTTTTAAGAGATAGCAACAATAACTTGGAGCATTTATTTGGTGGCTAACCTAACAAGAATATATTTTTTTGGTGTTTTCTCCCAGTGTAGGAGTAAAATATTTTTTTGGGGTGAATCTAGGTGGGATGGCATGTTGTTGTGCCTACTCCAATATAGAGTAGTGCATATATAGGTGGAGTGTAAGTGGATCTTGATTCAATAGTATGACAAATCTCTCATAAGGGTCACAAAGATTGACAAAACTCAATGCAAGACAAGCAGCATATATGTAGAAGTTTATCTAGCCTAGATATCATGTTTGGCTTTGGTAGAAATGTAAGCTTTGTCATACAAGAGCTCATCATGTAAGGTTTTATATTTTCAAAAGAAATCTCTAGAACTTTAGTGTTACTCAGAACAAGATAAATAGTAGCTCAAACTTTTTCAATCATATCAATCAATCACCTAGACTTAGCTCAAGCATATGCAACCCACAAGTTTCAGGCTCAAAGTAAATATTCATGTCAAAGTCTAAGCTAAAACTTGAAAAAACTTAAGTCTAGCAACTAGGCACTTTAAGAGCTATCACATTTTTCTTTTAAGATCATCTCTAGAGCTTGCCTATTGACTTATAACTAGACACTTATTTTTATTTAGTTTTATATTTTAAAGACTCACAAAGACTCAACAAACATGGACCTTCATGTGCCCATATATTTTTATCTTTTTAGGTTTTCTTATGATACTATGGTGAACCTTCATGTGCTCATAAATTTTTGGTATTTTTATAATTATAACACAGACTTGATAATCACGTAGGTATACTTACCTGATAACTAGGGGATGCCTTCCCTTAAGCTAAATGTTTGCTATGGTTGAGCATTGAAACTGAGTGATCCTCACAGAGGAGCTCATGTTTATAAGAGCAAGTGTTGCCAGGAACATCTCTATCTTCATCCTTCAAGAAGTTACTTCCCTTATATAGTGGGTAACTATATGTCGGAAAGGTGTACAACGAGGAGTGAAGATGAGGGCGCCTAGGTAACTAGCTCTTAGAGTCATCCTGCAGAAAGCTCTCGCAAAACAACAAAACTTATGGAACGGATTAGAATAAAACAATTTGTGGTTAACCATTTCGAGGATTGAGTGTTATGGAGCTTTAGAAATTTTCCAAGTGGCAAGGTTACAGCAGGATGCTCATCTAGTATTTTTGGATTTTCTATTTTTATATACAGAAAAGCAAAACATGTATACATGATATTTTTGATATTTTTATGCCACCATAGTAAAAACTCCTATAGGCTTTTATACCGCAAGGAATTCTCATGGGGCTTCAAGTTTTTTTGATGAATTCAGCCTAATGCATGCCTATTTATTTTTGTTTGTTTTCCATGCAATACTAATATAGAAAAGTAAACATGCTAAAAAGAGAATAAATCATGTAATGCAAGAAAAAATATGGATAACTACCGATGTTACCTCCCGGTGAGGGTTCGATATTTTGAGTCATTCGAACTAGACTCCTCCTTGCAGTAGTTCATTAATCGAGTACTTCGGGTTGCTCCTAAGGATAAGGATTGTGGTGGTGTCTCCACTAGTGGCGCTTCTAATGGTGGTGCCATCTTTTTCTTTTCTTTTTGTTAGCATCTCAAAGCCAATCTTATTGCATCATTGTTATTGGTTTAGAATTCCCATTTTGGGAATCTCCTCATACTTTGCTTGAAGTATGTTCTGCTCATAAAGACAAGGTAGAGATCAAGTGCATGTGCTCTATTGGTGGGAAAATACCAATAGAACCAAAATTTATTCGTTCACTAACCTTAGGCATAATAAGATTGATGTCTTTTCACATTATCCATAATTTACATCTTGGTGAGAATATCAAAAGTATAAATATGGCATTTAAGTTTATTTGATAAAAGAGTGGAGTTACTTAACCTATGGAAGGATTGTTCATCTTTATAAGTTATCAAGATTAACATGATGGCAAGCATCTTCAAAAAATAAGATATATCATATTTGAGCTCATTTGGTTAAGATTGAGATCAAGAGAATGGTGCTATGATGTGTACTCCAAGATCAAGGGAAAATGATGACCACTTACCTTTAAGATGTTACCTTTATTACTGGAGTGTGATGACACCATGTGGTAAAAGGTAGATTGAATCTCAATGGTCTTTTCCATCTTTGTATCTTGAGTTGTTCATTAGCATCTTGTCTCATATGTTGTACTCCTTTCTCACTCTTCCAGACTTCTGCTTCTCTCATTATTTCTTCTCTCATGTCTTGCAGGGTGATTTGGTCCACTATCATGGTGAAGTGTAGAAGGTGTTGAAGTGTTCTTTCATCCATTTCTTTCCATCTTAGTCCTTTCAATACACTTGTTCTCCTTTCTTTTCATTTTAAACCATAATCAAACATTCATTATTTCTTTCCTGCATAAATGTTAGTGGACACATACCCGAAGCATTGCAACAAGTTTGAAATGTAGGTTATCGTCCATATAATTCATGCGAATTTCATCTATGCTAATGAAAGGATGGGCTTTTAGGATTACTTTAGCATAGATTTCTTCTACAAATTTTATTGGTAGCTGCACTTTTATATGGTTCAAGATAATGGTAACTTACGACAAAAGATTAAGTGAATAAACTTTGATACTTACAGCTCTTCCATGGAGAATGAGCTGTGTCTTTCTTTTGTACAAAGTTATTAAACTTCATCACACGCCTTGATTCATCTCTATTGTGAGTACTGTTGACACCTGTTAGCGTCAACTTTTACTAGGGCTTTTTATCAGATGGACAACAAGATAACACACTAGTCTAGGGCTTTATCTGACAAATTCTACGAGTTTTGCATATTCTGTAATTTCCAGGGTGATTTCCAGAAAAGCTAAAAAAGAGGGATTCTAACGCAAAATAACCACGAAACTTATCCGCCACGAAGGACATCACGGGAAGACTCAGGAAGACTCCAGAAGACACCGGAAGGAGCGAGGGGGCCAGAGGCCGCCAGGTGGGGGGGCCGGCCCCACCATGGCGCCGGGCGGCGCCCCCGTTAGGGTTTGGCTCCCCCCTTCGGAATGTTCCTCCACCGCCTTCAAGGATGCATCTCGGCCCTATGTTACGTCGGTTTGATCCTGCGGCGCACACGCATCCCACCGGACTATAAATATGAGGGTAGACCCCCCCTGGAAAGAGCCAATTCATTATTCATCAAGGTCTCAAGCCATTAAGCATTAAGAGCCTTCAAGTTCATCAAGAGCCTTCTAGTTCATAGGATTAGCTAGCTAGATTAGAAGTAGAGGAGATCTAGTTCTTCATCGGATCTAGAGCCCCTGGCGTCTGGCTGGAGCGCGAGAGTTCGGTAATAGATCTAGTTCTTAATTACTTTATTGTATTCATTATTCAGAATAGGGAGTCTTTACTCTAAATATATTCATATGTTCTTAATTGCAATAGTCATTGTTTACTTTGATTATATGTCTAGTTTAGTTACTTCGATCTTATTGAATTCATGTAATTGCTCGTATAGCGTTTATCCATATGTACAATGGGTAGATGATAGGCGATATATAGACGTGGTGTCTAGATGTCTTGTTTATCTGCAAGTGCACCCGATATGCCGGGACATGTGATAGTCAAGTAGGTGACAGCTACGTTAGTTCCTCTGTAGTCCACCCCCATATGTAGGACTAGCATGGGCACCACGGTCACGAAGGAGGTGACTTAGGTCTTAATACCTTCATTAGTTGATGCCTCTTTACATGCAATGATGATTTAGGGTTGATTTAGCAATGATTACTAGATGTAGTTGCACTAATTAGAGTTATTCAATTGACGTAGTTATAGACCTATCTCCGTAGTTTATCCAATGGCTAGCTATGATTATGACTAGTAAGATGCTCTGATGATTATCTTTAATTATGATATTTGATGATTATGCTATCACCCGCATTTATTTTTATTTATCTTGTGACCTCTCGCCTTGTTATAAGTAGAGTATACGACTTAGGTATATCGTTTATCATGTCCACATAGTTTCGCATCAATATGATAATAATAGTTTATTACATAGCTTTCCCGGAGGTATAATTATAAATCGACAACCCGGAGACTTCCCTAAGTAAAATGCTACAACGGTATAATTATCTGTCCGCTTGCGTAACCCATTAGTTTACATTTATATCTTATTCATATATTTTATCTGCCTAGTCACAATAGTACAATATAAATCTATGTTAATTTCCTAGCAATATAATTGGGGATGACAACCTACTTCATGTTTAGGAATGTTAGTAATTCAAGTGTGACTAGTTGCTAATGACAAGTAATTATATACCAACCATTTCTAGGGTCATTGCTAGGAGTAGGGTTTATCTCTGCTTTTTAGTAGTGACGTTAGAAATGCCAACAAGTATATCTCTTGACTTACCTGAATTAAATTTAAGAGTTTTCTGAAGGGGTTAGTATAACAAAATATCCAGTGTCTACTAAAACATACTTTAAGTTCAAAAATCAACCTAGACACTACGTCTAATTTAATTTAGAAAAGCATTTTAACTAAAGCACCACGTTTAATTTAAAAGCTTTTTAGAAGTAAACTCAACACACCTTATGATTCAAAAATAAGACTAGACACCATGTCTAATATAATTTAAGAAGGCGGTTTAAACCAAGCACCATGCTTAATTTAAAAGGTGTATGAACATACTTCAAAACCTAAGCATACAATAGCAAAGAAAGGTAGCATAAAAGCACTTAGAGGTTTACTTAAATAGAGATGAAAGCATGATCATATATGGTGAGAATATATTTTTTTTATTTTTAAATAGAGATGAAAGTGATATGCATATGTGCAAGAAACTGAACATGCTGTGGATTTGATATGAGATGGGGTAGATACATGGATTATTCAAAGTAAACATACAGTGGAATGCAACAGGATAACTACTCATCAAATTTAAAGTCCATAAGCAAGACTTTCTCACCTTTCTTGATCAAATTTACCATGACTCACTATAGAGTTTGTGAGTTATGCAGCGTCTTTTCTTTATCACATGTGATGAACTTTTAAATTCATGTGATGATGACTTTTCTTCTCCATGATATATATGTTTATACATATCTGTGAGATGGCAGGGTTCCATTGTTGATGGATCATGAATGTTTAGGCACCCTAGGTTCTTCAATATCTCCCATGTCTTATTCTTGCGGAATTTCACCAGAAGATTAAAACAGTTAATATCCTGATTATTTCACAACCCAATAAAATAGGGTTAATCCTACTAAAGCTAATAGTAAACTAGATTAGCAGATATCAAGATCATTGTCAAAATCTTTATGCCAATTGTTTCCCCGGCAACGGCGCCAAAAATACTTGTTGGTATTTCTTATGCACAATTAAAATATGAAGGATTCCGCAAACGCACAGAAAACCATTATAGCATTTTACCGGAAGTATTTCAGGTATCGTTATTTATATTTTACCACTAGAAAACAATGGATAAAGACATTGATAGTTCACCATCATGTATCTACTAACTAATACACCAACTAGACTAAAATAGGGGTAAATGATAGATGATAGAAATTATGCATATATGACACACACAGGAGAACTCTATGATAATATTGTAAATAGCTAAAGTGAGAGGACAATGGGAGAGATCAAGGTTCCCAAATACTTCTCTATTACTGGGGTTCTATAATAACTGATTCATGGATAGATATAGCAATCACATAATAACACTTCGGGACATCGAAACACTAGTCACGGAAACGGGTGAGAAAGGACTAGGAAGCTCTGACTACGGTCCGACAAACACCAACTCTAACATGGTGGAATACGTCGGCCGTCAGGGCTATCACCACCTGGGTTACCACAACTATATGTTGGATTGGGTGCAACCTCAGGTAACCTATAGTCTAGACGCCATGTCTATACCACGAATTACTACTCTAGTCACACGTAATAACTAGAGCACCCGATACGAGCGGAGATTCTATGCTAAGGTATAAAAACTATACTAACCATATAAATGAAAGTTATAAAAGTAAATAGAGAAGATAAATATATTAAAGCATAAGTCTTATAAAGAGTAGATACAAAGACATACCAAAACTCTGCAAGACTCCTCCAGAATCTGAGCGAAGCTCCGCTCCCCCTAACTCTCAACTAGAACTAATCTACTACATTGGAAAGTCTGGCCCTAATTCTCTAGAGGTGAGAAGTCATCCATTCGAGGGACGCCTCTACATCTCCATAATAATGTGTGTTCCTAGGGAGGGGGTCTAGCCCTGTATTTATAGCCCGGTGGGAGAAACGTGAGCCCTTTGATCAAACTGAATTAAGGTACGGTGGAGATGCATCCTTAAAGGCGATGGAGAAAGGTTCCAGAAGATGGAGGCGAGAGGCCGTAGGGGGGTACCGGACGGCCCCAAGGCCCATGCCGACCGGCCTAGGCCCACATCCATTTGGGCCCAGCTTCGAATGTGTGTTTTCTTGTTCCTTTTAGGGCCTAATAGTGCATGTTTCGATCTGGAGTTGATATCTCTTGATTTTGGGCTCCGAATATAGCAAATGATATGTCTGTTTCGATCGTCTCAACGAGCCTATCGCAATGGTGTAGTCCAATTATATGTTTGAAATACTTTTATTTGATGGAAAATTACATACTTCTGCAACACAAGTGAGAGCACCAAAACTCGTGGAACTTGTTAGAATCAAAACCTACAACTATACTTTGTAATTTATTTTGTATCAATTTATGCAATAATTGATGATCATATTTGGTGTTTAATGGCCATCAACAATGAGCACACAAAATTAGGCCCAAGTTAGCGCAACTCACGGGGCTGGTCGGCCCAGCACACTCCAGAGTCTATCTAAGAAGGAAAAAGTCTACTTTTCCTCCCCCAACTTTCGCCAAAGTCTGTTTTTCTTTCTAAACTCCAAAACCGGACAAACAACTTCCCTCAACTTTTCAAACCATGCGCTTTACCTCCCCCCCCTGAGTGGTTTTGACAAAGGTTTTTACTACGATGACAATGGTTTTATCTTTTCTTTTTTATTTATTTTGGCTTAATTTTTAAAAAATCATAGTAAATCACAAAAAAATTATAAAATAAAAAATCTAATTTTATTAGACTTCACATGAGTAGATCTACATAGTGAATATATAATATGGTATGCATTAGTATAAAGTTTTTGCTAGTCTTTTCTATTTTATTTATTTTGACTGAATCTTTAAAAAATCATAATAAATCATAAAAAATTATAAAATAGAAAATTTAATTTTGTTGGACTCCACATAAATAGGTCTACACAGTGAATATATAATATGGTATGTTTTAGTTCAACAAAATAATTATAGAAGCTACAGTTATAGATTATTTCAATTAATTATAGAAAGTATAGATCAAAAGCTATAACAAGAATTTTGTACTAAAATATATCATATTATATGTCCATTTGTTGATCTACTCATGTGGAGTCTAAGAATTAGGTTTTCTATTTTATGATTTTTCTGTGATTTACTATGATTTTTTTAAAATTCAGCCATAATAAATAAAAAATAAAAAGACTAGTAAAAACTTTGTACTAAAGTATGCTATATTATATATTCACTGTGTAGATCTACTCATGTCGAGTCTAACAAAATTAGATTTTTTATTTTATAATTTTTTATGTTTTACTATTATTTTTTAAAATCCAACTAAAATAAATAAAAAGAAAAAGGCAAAATCACTGTCACCACCATTAAAACCACTCCGGAGAGATAAAGCAAAAGAGGAAAAATAGACTTTTCATTAAAACCACTCGTTTTTGTGGTAAATATTGATAAAGGCGCATGGTTTGAAATGCTCCATATATATGGATAGAAATTGATGTGATGGAGGAGAGTTGAAAAAAATGTTGGAGAGATTAGAATTTCCTGTAGCACTTCATTTTTTTTGTTTATTGTCCGATTTTGAATTTACAACTAAACTATGTAATTAGTTATTTTTTATTAATAAATGACTCCATATATATGGGTAGAAATTGATGTGATGGAGAGAGAATAGAAAAAGTTGGAATTTCAATCACCATCCGAACAAGGCCTAAGAACTGAAATTCCTAGCACAGCTTCATCATCAAACAAAGAATCGAGTAAAAAAAAACAGAGCAGAGACTCCATTGCTCCTTCTGGAATAAGAGAAGTTAGATTAGTAACACCAAGACCATAAGTACTTGCATCCGAGTTATGTACATTCTATACTGTTCAATCTCTAAGGTCTGAGTGCACATGGAAAGATGAGCTATCCTATCAAGCGGCCTGGGTCGGCCAGTCATCATAGCATGGCAGCAATAGTCTTAAGTCTTGACGATCCAACTGAAGAGTAACTCCCAAAACAGTCCAACTTCAGCTTGTAGCACTATGGCAGCACCTGACAGGTGAGCCATACTTCTGATTGGGGCCAAATATCGGACGAAAACTGAGGTAGGAGCAACCAGGGGACAAATACTGAAGTTATCATGAAGGGAATGGAGATGACTCTTCAATTTGAAGCTGGTCTGTGGGCTTTAGTTCCCAGCTACGTAGGTTTGTGTCTTGCGAATCAGACTTCGAAATGTACAGGGCCTTGTTGTGGAACTTGTGAAGTGTTTTCCGGTGTCCAATGCTTATGTAAGTAATGCCAGCAGTTTCAATCTGACTCTATAGATGAGCCTGTGGCACAAATAAAACTAGTTAGAGTTGACACCGAAGTAGGTGTGGGTACACTAGTTCTTCATCCATACAAAGGTATGGCCTGAGAACACCAGCCCCTTCCTTTTCTTCTACCCTGTTATGGGGTGAAAACATTTGTGCCACTAGGTAGGCTATGAATCTAAGCCTACAATATTTCATAATAATCAAGCAAAAAAAGTACAGTAGCGTAACGGGAATCAGTTACCTCATTTGCCTCATCAAGTACGCTTGTCGACTCGTCCAGTAGGACCAAAGTGGGTGTAGCAAGTAACAACCGGGCAAATGCAAGACGCTGCTGCTCCCCCAGCGAAAGAACACTGGCCCAGGCATGCATAGAGTCCAACCCATTGAAACGAGGCAATATGTAGCCCACGCCTTGTTCAGTTGCAATGCAACTCGCAACTTTTTGCAATTTTTTCCAATCTCTCTCCATCACATCAATTTCTACCCACATATATAGAGCATTAAATGTTAGTAAAAAAAATAACTAATTACACAGTTTAGTTGTAAATCACGAGATGAATCTTTTGAACCTAGTTGGACCACGATTGGACAATATTTGTCAAATACAAACAAAACGTTACAGTGCAGGGAATGTAAGTTTTTCACCAACTAAACAAGGCCCCAGTTTAACAACCTCAAGGACTTCGATTAGCTCAGCCGTTGTGGGCACCTCAGATTTCGCACTGACTCCATCTGATGTGGAGATTTCAGACAGAAAAGGAAGAGGATCTGCTATTCATTTTGAAAGAAAAACGATTTAGGATAAATGCATATGCATACGTCAGGAAAATACTACCATGAGCACTTTTACATGTACACTTAATAGGTTTTTTTTTCTTTCCTGAACACATTCCAAACAGATTTAAGTAGTTTTGTTTGACATCCTACAACTAAAAATTTTGAGCAACTTAAGGAGAGCTACCTGAATTTTGAGCATCATTATCTGGTGAGTGATGAACCTCTTCAGTCCACGTAGGATAGAGCAACTATTGACGAAGTGTTCCCAAAACCATATATGGTATTTGTGGGACGAAGAATATGCTATTATCTCTTCTTTGCTTAGAACTTTGCAACAGTTCTTCACCCTCTAAATTCACGTTGGATGGCTCATCAAAACTTGAATTTGATTTTTGAAGCTGCATAGAACCTCTCACATTTTATATGATCTCCCCACTCCCCAGTACCACTAGTATGAAATGGGACCCTTCCGTAGGGCGTGCCAAATCTACCTATACCCTCATTTCCGTATACCACCAGCCCTCTCTCATATCACTGTAGAGGAACAGTGCTCCTCTCACAGAAGCAATGTTACTGCGACAGTAACGGGCTAATAAACAGTAACACCCGTTATGAACAGTACCGGGTTTATAAACAGTACTTGCCCGGCAGCAAACAGTAACGGGTCTATGAACATTGCTCGCCCGTTAACAAAACAGTACAGAACCCGCAACCAACAGTACCGGGCTAAAAATGAACAGTGCACGCCCTATAAACAGTTCCGTGAACAGTGCACTTTCGCCTTCTACCTCCTTTTTATCACCACACCACCACCCCCCCCACAACCCAACCCCCCCCCACCCCCAACCCCCCCCCCCCCCGCGGCAACGCCGGCCCCGGCTAGTTCTGGAATTCCCCTTTCTTCCACCTCTGCTCCGCTTGTTCATCTCCAGCTTCCCCGCCCCGTCACCCTACCCGAGCCAAGACCCGAGGACTGCCACCGGGCTTGGCGACCTGAAGCTGCTTCTGCTTCTTCCAAGTACCACTCATCGGTCTCATCACCGCGGGTTCTCTTTTCCACTCGATTTGCTTGCTCGGGCTACCAGGTTCGTCGCTACCATCCTTGCCGCGGCAGCGGGTGACGCCGGCGGAAGTCAGGTGAGACTGGTAAGCCCGCAGGTCGTCCTTTTTACTCTTTGCTTCACTGCTACTCTCGGGGCCCCAAGATCTGCGGCTGCTGATCATCTCTTATCCCGCAGCGTCGACGCACGCCGCCTGTTCGACGGAATGCCGCCACGGAAAAAGGGCAAGGGAGCGGTGCCTCCGGCGTCTGGTGGTGGCGGAGGAATAAACACCCTACCGGACGAAGTCATTTATCGTATCCTCGGCTTCCTGGATGCGAAGGAGGCTGTGCAGACATGTGTGCTGGCACGCCGCTGGCGTCAACTCTGGCGATGCGCTTCGAGCCTGCGCATTAAGTGCGGGAATTTGGCGGACGTCTGTGCCTTCCTGGAACATGTTCTGCTCCTCCGTGCAGCCTCACCACTTGACGAATTTGAGCTCATACAACTACAAGCAGCGTGTGCACCTCTGGGTCCGGTACGCTCTGTTGTGTAAAGCTCGTGTGCTCAAGCTCAGCTGCTATTTCTCAGCTGCTATTTGTTCCCTTTTCAGCTTGACGACCTGCCTCTGGTCTCCCAGCACATGAGGATCCTAAAGCTTTTTGGTGTAGTGTTGCAGAACAGAACCTGCGATTTCTTGAGCTGTCCATCACTGGAACATCTAGACATTACCGACTGCCCCTTGTCTTGTGTCAGGAAGATATCGTCCAAATCACTGAAACATCTAAGCTTCACAAATTGTGACTTCGATGACCAAAGATTCCGCACTCTTATTTATGCTCTGAGTCTTGTTTCCCGGGATACCTAGATTTCAGATTGTTCAGGACTCCTGTTCTTTACATGATGCCGTTGTTAAAGAATGCATTTGTCAGGCTCAGTCATCTGACTGTGGACAGTTGTGCTCATGCTGACTCTTGGAACTGTGGTCATGATAATTGTAACGCTTGCTATGGTATTGAACATGACAATAACAGCAGCTGTGTGCTTCTGGAAGGCTTGTCAGTAGCTGAGAATTTGTCAATGATAGCAGAACCCAAGTCGGTACGCATACAATTCTGTCTCTAACTCCTAAAATTTCTCCTATAGTTTCTCTTGTTGTATCTATCTTCTCTTCAGCACTTTCATAAAGGCACCTGTATGGACTTTTTGCATGCATCGACAACAAGTTTTTATCTTACTAGTTATATTCACAACTAGTATTAGTTGACCTTTTTTGTCTACATTTTTATCCAGTTTATTTCAAAAGGGATTTAAAGCGGTGCCCTACATTTAGCAAGTTAAGGACATTGTTACTCAATGATTACTGGTGTGTGCCACCTGACTTCCACAAATTAAATTGCATTTTGAAGCACTCACCAGCTCTAGAAACGCACGCTCACTCTTCAATTTGTCTCCAAGGTATATACATTTTCTGAATGAAACCTGCTGTCGTGTAAATTACATTATTATTGATCTTTGGAGAAATGTTTTTGTAAACTGCAGGGATCTAAACCTAAGTTTAGAATTAAAGGATGCTGGAATCCACCAGAGATTGCAGCTGCAATATTGGGCCACTTAAAGACAGTTGAAGTCAAGTGTCGGGCCACTTAAAGATAGTTGAAGTCAAGTGTGAGGTCATTGATGATAAAGTTATCAAAGTCGTGAAGTTCATGAGCTGTTTTTACATAAGTAAGTTAACCGGCAACATCCTAATCCTTTTCATCAATTTCTCATATGTGGAAGTGGAGTAGGAATAAAGTAATGAAGAAAATGTAAATTTATTGGAAAGCGATTATTAGTGTATGACTAGTGAGGTCATGGTTTTTCTATACTTGTAAGTTAAAAAAACAGTGACTAATTCATTAGGGAAACAATGAGTACTGTGTGACAGTTTTTGAGTTGTTGGAGAGATGGTGAGTTCACTAGAGGCAGGGGCGGATCTACCCTGTAGGCGAGGTGGGGCAGCTGCCCCAGCTACCGGACAGTGATCCTCAGAGGGTTGTGTACCTTGGTGCATGGACAGAGAACCAGGAGTTAGTGACGAAAGACGGTGATTGGAGAAGATAGCCGGCTACTGGGTTTCTGTGGAAATGTGGGGGAGCAATGGGTTTAACTTTTTTTTTTTTTGAGAAACACTGCTCTTTATTAAACAGTTTGGACAACAAAATTATAAATGCCTTCGGGCGGTGATATCAACCAAACTCTTCTACCCAAATCAAAAGATACAGGCCCTCTAGCTATAGAATGAGCATCCACATTGGAGGTTCTACTCTCATGGACTAAAATAAAAGATTCAAGAGATCCCGCTCTCGCTCTAATTTCTTGAGTGATCTGGCCATAAGATTCGAAGCCCTCTCCTTTATAGCTATTTACCACATTGCTATTATCACACGCCAGCCAAACTCTTTTTAGCATCAGGTCATCTGCCAAAGCAAGCCCTTCTCTGCAGGCAATTGCCTCTACTGTCTCCGGGTTCAAAACTCCCTCGAGCACGAGGACTGACGCTCCCCTAAAAGCGCCCGTCACATCTCTTGCTATAGCCGCAGCTGTTGCTCTGCCTGTGTTCTTTGAGATAGCTGCATCAACATTGATCTTGAAGGTCCCCTCGGGTGGGGGGATCCACCTCAGCACTCTCTGTTGTGCCACTCTCGAGCAATGGGCTTTACTGGACCAATGGGAATTAGGCAAATATGGGCCAAAAACCACACTGCAGCCCAGCTGGCTAGTAGGCCAGCTGGCCAGGAATGAACTTGCCTTCATCTATCGCCACCAGTGGCGATGGAACGGCTTCCAGGCCAGCAGCATCTCAAATCATAACTCCAGCATCTCGAATCAGAGTCCCAATGCAGCACGGCACCTGATGGAGGAGGGAGAGGTGGAGCAGCCACATCTAGGCACCAAGCTGTTGGGACCGCTCCTGTTGTAATATTCATGTAATACTCCTCAATATTCAAGGCATATGATCATCTCACTAGCGCCCACTTTAGATCTTTATGAAATTTGCATGGTTGATTTGCTTTTGATGTATTTTGGTGAAAAATAGTACTCATTGTTCAAATTAGAGGTATTTTTCTTACAACAGGTGTTTGCTCCTTGTTTAGCTATAATTTTATGATTGCGATAAGTGTATGTGCTCTTTTTTTAATCGCAAACTCTCATGCAATGGGTCTTGCCTGAGTGCAGCCCATGACCCATCCCCATGCTACTCGCCACTCGCTGGGAGGAAGAAGAAAGGGTTCTGGGTTCCACTCACTGCCAGTTGTAGAAGGCTTTGTTGGTGGTGGTGGTGGTGGTGGGCGGCTGGGGTTTGGTTCGTGACACTGTTGTGGCCGTGGGTGAGACGGCAGCTGGGTGGGTTGGCCGGGGTGCCACCCACCGTGGCAGTGGGAGATGGCGGCCAGGCAAAGCTGGTGATTAGGGGACGGCGGGGTCGCGGGGTGGAGGCAGGTGGCGCGGCGAGACAGCGGGTGCTTCCATCCACAGGTGGTGGAAACCGGGGGCGGTTGTTGGAGCGAGGTCGTGAGCAATAAGATGGCCATATATGTATGTAGTTACATAGAAGTATTGCAGTGCCTGTGTTCCATTTGTTCTCAATGTCTACATATTCTGCTAGGATTCTGTACATATTCTGCTAGGATTCTGTATTAGAGTCCATTTGATTCTGATAATGAATTGGATATACTGTTATTTTTTATACTAGTATTGAATTTGTAGCCGAAGGTACCTCTTACTTCATTTTAGTTAAACATTTGTCCAACCTTGGCATGACTACATTCTGCTGCAGTTTGGTGAAATGAAAAACTAATGCACTGAAGCGAATTCTTTTTTATTGATTTAAGGAAAACTGAAATGAAGCCTATTGGTTTATGGCATCCTCATCCTTGCCCACGGCTGAAAGTTTTCTAATTTCTCAAATGAAACCCCTTGGATCTTAATTCTTATTTTTATATTGAACAGGTTTCAGGTTAGATGAAGTGGATATTTTGGAAGATGAAGTGGAGATTTTGGTGGAGTAGAACCTGGAGTCACAAGGATGCTTTCTTCTAACTTGGTTCGCAAAAGATTAACTTGGAGTTTGTAGTCACTTGCTTCGATAATCTAAGTCTGGTGCCATAGGATGTTGTCTACCTTCTTTTGTTCATGTATGCTGTTTTGCAGCTTCCTAGTCTTATTATAAGCTGATAAAAGAAGATTGTCCAATTTCATATTAGGCCTTCAGGCTTCATCATCTATGTCCAGTTTAATTTGACTTGATACATGCAGAATTGCGGATATCTCTTGCTATTAGTAACAACCTTGTTGATTCCTTGCCTGGTTGTATATTTAGCCTTGAAGAAAGGGTTGTGATGATGATTTGCTTGATCTGAGCGGCATTGTGGTTGCCTGAAATATCTTCAATCTTGTTGCTGAATTGCTGAGTTGGATCTTGCTATACAACATTAATTAATAAATTGTGTTGACTTGTGCCCATGTCTTGTTGTCTAGCTGAACATTTCTGTTCTAAAATATATTCAGACTTGGCCTTGTGCCCTTGTGTGAGAAATCCGATTAAAATGAAACGGAGAATGACGCACAATGTGTACCTGATATAAAATTTATCACAAACGATTAGTTATGAATGAAGAAACCTCAGATGCGATGCTTCTAAAGCTCAAGAACCATGCGAAAACTTTAAGAGACTGGTGCTTCTGTTTCAACAAAGATGGTTTAGTGAGATTTTATCATAGGACTGAGGATTGATTAGAATACTGTGCAGTCACGTTGACTTTTCTTCATTGACGGTACTGCTACATATTCTTAAGAAATTTGAAATAATTTATGAAAAAGGTTTTGGAATAATTCAAATGGTGAAGCTTCAAGTAGGAACGTGCTCACAGTCCGGTGGTACCTTCTCCCATCATGTAGAGCTCGGGCTCGAGCTTAATTCCTAGTTGGTTGTTGTCATATCTAGAAGTTTTCCTAGAGTGGATCCAGCGTGTGTGTAAGCGGTGTGTGCACTAGACCTAATCATAAGCCATCTGATCTGATCCGTCCAAAAAACATGATCCGATATTCTGTCGGGTCAGGTTTAGGTTTAGTGACCTAACCCAAAATGTAATAAGCCGAGAAAAAAAATGTAATCTAACCCGCTAGTGTGTCGAGTCATGCTAGGACTAAAGATTTTGATCTCACATCTTTTTCCAACCTGACCTGACCTGATGTTTTGATATCTACCTGCCGAATGGATCATTATGATTTTTCTTGGGTAGTCTCACATGCATTTAAACGCGTGAGTGTCACACTGTCACTTCTATTCCCTCCGTCCCTGAAAGAAATGATTTCTAGAGTTGTCCAAAGTTAAACTTTTTAAACTTTGACCGAATTTCTAGAAAAAGGCATAAAGGTTTATGTTATCAAATTAGTATCATTAGATTTATCATAGAATATATTTTCTTAATATACTCAATTTATGTCATAAATGTTGTTGCTCTTTTCTATAAAGCTGGTCGAAATTTAAAAAAATTTAACTGGCACGGTTTATAGGAATCACTCTTTTGGACGGAGTGAGCAGTTAAAAAGCCTTCAACCACGGACTAAAAAATTGGGTAGATGGTCTTCAAAATGTGAGATGTAACTAAACGGACTGGGATGAGCTCTAATGATGCAGCGATTTGTAGGTTTTGCCACCATTCTTTCGTTCACTGACGTGCGGGGCCAAAAAAATATGGGCCCACCTGTCGGTGTCTGGTTTCCCACAATAGTGGCTGCGTACCCTCACACCGGATGAGTAACGGTCGTCTTCCTTCACCCTTTTCCCCCTCCCCACTACGCTCCACAGTTCTCCAGACCTCGGGTTTCCTGGCCGCGAGATCGGAGACCAAGCTGCCGCCGGTCCGGACGTCAGGTCATCAGGTGAGGTGGCCGCGCATCCAGTCCTTTTGTCCTTGCTCCGTCTTCCTCCTCTGGTCGGTTTGCACCCTCTCCTCTCGCAGTCTCGCTTCTCCTCTCGCGTCTGATGATATCGTTTCTTGGTTCCGCAGCATCTTCGCCTGAAATTTCTGCTGATTCGTCCGAACTACACGTCCTGGGGTGGCCGCCGCCAAGTTGAGGTGGCCATAGGTCGAAGCCCCTCCTCCTGGTTTTGGCTCGCCGTTCGCACCCCTCCATTTGCATCTGCTAATTGTTTCTTGGCCGACGCCCGCCACCTGCTCGGAAGAATGCATCCAGGGGAAAGTAGCAAGACAGCTGTGCCTCCAATGCTCGGCAGCGGAGGCAGCATCGACGCCCTGCCAGACAGCGTTCTGGAACACATCATTGGCTTCCTTCTGGCGCCGGAGGCTGTGCGGACGTGCGTGCTCACCCGCCGCTGGCGCTACCTCTGGGTGTCCTCGGCGATTGATACCCCGCCGCCGGTGAAGGAGTACCGGGTACCGGGAGTTGGTGGACCGTCTGCTGCTCCTTCGCGGAGATTCACCGCTGGACACGTGCGACATCAGGTTGGGTGAGTCTCAGTACGGCGACGGGCCACTGCTCAACTCCTGGGTCTGGCACATTATATCGTGCAAAGTCAGGCTGCTCACGCTCCGTAACCATTGGAACTATTTTAACCTACACGATCTGCCTCTTGTCTCCAAGCACCTGACCAGGCTAGAGCTGCGCTGTGTATGGCTCCACGACAGCAGTCTTGACTTCTCCAGCTGCCCGGCCTTGGAATATCTAGAGCTGCTTGAATGTAGTTTCATGATGAGCAAGAAGATATCGTCCGACTCCCTAAAGCATCTATGCATCATGGGCTCCCAATTCTGTTGTGATTTCCACACTTGCATTTATGCGCCTAATCTGGTTTCACTGCACCTAGGCCTTTGGTGCTCAAGTCCCATGCTCGACAGCATGCCATCATTAGTGGAGGCATTTGTCTGGATAGCCGAGGATTATTGGAACTTCTCTGACAATTCCGCACCAGACCTTTTGGATTGTCTTTGCGAGCCGTGTAACAGTGCTCGTGCTGCCATTGGAAACAGTTGTGTGCTTTTCAAAGGTTTATCAAAAGCTAAGGATTTGCTGTTAAAGAGTATTACATCTGACTCGGTACGGTATACTTACACTTTGCCTTTTTATATTGATAAGTGATTGCTGAGTCATAACCTCATTTCCAAAGCATTGTCTACACCGTTGATGCACATTGATAGATGTCAGTTAGACACAACTTTCCTTTTCCGTGCATTGCTACCAACCATGTTTATTAAACTCAAACCATATGCTCTCAATGAACATCATTCCATCCTCTTTTCATGCTGTTTTTCCAGGTTCTTTTCAAATGGGATTGTGCCCTGTGTTTAGCAAGTTAAAGACCTTGGTGCTCAATGGATATTGGTGTATGCCTGATGACTTTGGCCCATTAGTCTGTATTCTTCAACACTCACCTGTTCTTGAGGAGCTTACTCTTGAACTTTTTTCTGAGGTACATACTCTATAAATGGAATGTTGCTATATAGTATTAGAACATTTAAACTGCTGATTGATGTTGGACATTTATTTTTGTTCACTACATGGGCCTGACTATGAAGTGGAAATGAAAGGAAGCATCAGTTCAATGGAGCGATCAACAACAATTTTAGAACACCTTAACATAGTCGAAGTCAGGTGTCAGGCTGTTGATGAGAGAGTTCTCAAAATTTTGAAGTTCCTGTGTACCTTCAACATACGTAAGCTAATTAGCAACTTTCCTCATGCACTGCAAAATTATTGACAAATGAAAACTGTGCACTGCTGCCACTGCATAAACATTGAGTTTGGCAAATAAAATCTCAAGGTATACATCGAGTTATCTAGTTGAGCATATTGCATAGATATTGAGACATTTATGTTGACTTCTAGAATAGTTCTGACTGTTTGACTTTGTTCTTACCATGTTTGGCTCATTTGTTAGTACTGAGCAACATAACAAATCTCAGTTTTTAACTGTTCCACACTATTGTTCTGCGGCCTCTCTTTTTTTTTTTTCTTGAAGGCTACTTAGTTATTACAGTTTTTGATCGGTTATATGCGCTGCCACTATTGCCTAAATCAGGTTTCACTCAATCCTTTACCAAGCCTGTTCATGCATTTGATTATCCAAGGAACTATTATTGCTTCTCCATACTTTTGATGATTAAGCATACATTCGTTACTCACCTCTTTCAGATATATCATCTTATTCATATGTGTCACAATCATTTCTGTGGTATCTTTACATTGCAGCTTTTCTTCAGTCCTCACTGTGACTAAAAGTTTGTTCATAGCTTGTAGTAATGTACTAATGTGCCAGATCTATTTTTGCTTTTCTTTTATTTTTTTCCTTTTGGCACCTTTACCATGTTTTAAGAGCGTAGAAATCTACATGTTTTCGGTTTCAATTTGTCTTGTTTATTTGCACAGATAGCAGGTTGCACTCATCTGAGAATAATAACATGTGTCCTCACTACCCGCTAGACCTGAAAGCAAGCTATCAAATGTTCTCTTGTTCTGAAAATGCAAACTTTCCGTTTTCAGAAAATATGCGTTTTTGGCATTCTTCTGAAAAGGGTAGTTTGCCTAGATGGATTCTAGTTTGGAGTTGATATTGTTGAGTGTATCATGGTTAGATCGAAAACTATGTGTCAAACAATTGATCCTGTTTTTCATTCATTGTCAGATTATATGAACATTTCTATCAGACTAGGTTGACTGTTGGTATTGAATTTCCTATTCAAGGAAGCTTTTTTCTGCAGTTTTAAGATTCTGTCTAGTAACTGAATTTTTGATCTTATAGATAACAATTAACTCTAGGTACTGCCTTTCATTTTTGTTCAGGTTTTGATTTCTGAATGAGGCGCTAGAAATTTTTGGTTGTCAAGGGATTTACCATCTTTCACTTCCAGGAAATGCAAGGCTAAAGTTTCGCTGCCAACAAGTTTGCCACCTCTTGCATTGCGTGTGATTGGGTTTGTATTTATAAGCTTCTAGCTCCACACATGTGCGAGAAATGGCAGCACAAACTGTTCGGGAACTTTAAATATCTAGTTTGTATCTGGCATATCATGTCACTGTCATTTCTTCTGCACAGAGATGATGAGCGTTTGTTTGATAATTTGCACCGTTAATATCCCTTTAGCATATACATACTTTGGTTTAGGCCTTTACGGTTGAGCTGGTAAGGTGACCAGTTTTCTTGTAGCACAGTCAGTTCCATATCTCTCCGTGTTATTACGTGCAGAGATTGAAAAGAACACTCAGGTAGCAAGAATTGGAAAAGAAGAGATGACATGTCTCATTGGACATTTGGCAAATTTATATCCCGAAAAGACTGCCCTACACGCCAGGGCTTTACACTTTTTACTGTTAGTGCTTATAATTGGATAATAATCGGATAATAAAAGTAAAAGAGCAGTGGACAGCGGTGGAATATATGGAAAAGATATATTTCTGGCTTCAGACCCTAAAAGCTAAGACCACGGTTATTTATCATGCATGCTTTTTAGCAATATAATGTACTTGGCAGTAGATGCTACGTTGTAGTGGCATGTATTGGCGTGCAGAAAATCCAATTTCCAAACAAAGCCTAAATTAGGTAGCAGTTAGAAAACTTTATTATACATCTTCCAGTTTTTTTACTCCCTTTGGGGCACAAGAAATTCACAGAATTTTTATAGGATTTTTAGTAAGATTTAGTTTATTTTTATAGAAAATATACACAAAATAGGACAATTTCCTATTTTTCAAATGGGCCCAGTCGGACACCCACCGACAGTGCTCTTGGCATTGTGTGCCTCCATGAGATCCATGATCTTCCTCTCGCCTTTATGTAAGGGTGTGTTTGATTAAACTATGACTTCTGAAATGTTGTCGTGAGTTGTGAGCTGTGAAACAGATATAGACAATTTGGTTTAAACAAGTACAAAATTTACCTCCTACCTTTGTTTTTCTTCAAAAAAACTTTGAAACGGCTATCTATTTTCACCATTTCAAAAGTAGAAAGTCAAAAGCCAAAAGCAGAATCCAAGATACTTTCAAAAGTAACTTCTAAAAAAGTAGCTTCTGATTTTTACCCTTTGGGTTTTCACCCCTTTGTTTGTCTTTTCCAGCAAAAGCAACTCCCAAAAGCCTAATCACAGGCACCTAAGACTGTATTTCTATATTCGGTTCACCTTCTAGAACAGAAAATTTCTTCCCTGGTCCTAAAAGAGTAGAGCTTTCTTTCTAGCCTATATATAGATTCAAAGTTTCCTATTTTAGATTTTTTTTTTATTTTTCAATTCCTATACGATTGCAAGTGATATGCAACTCCAATCTTATATTTTTCCTATTCCTATATTTTGGATATCCTATGTTACAAAGAGGCCTTTATCATAGAATCCTACTTTGATTTCTTATATGACCAATTCGTCGGATTAGACCTCTAGCAATGTTAAGTGGGGGATAAAATGATGATTTATCCTTGGAAAAATAGTTTTGTTCAGTTTTTATATACTCTCTTCATCCTTGAATAAATCAATTCCTAGAGTTGCCTGAAGTCACTTTTTTAAATTTTGATCGGATTTTAAAAAAAGCACCATGATTTATGATGCCCAATTCATATAACTAGATATATCATTAAATATATTTTCATAATGCGCTTATTTGGTGTCACAAATAGTTGTACTTCTTTCTATAAAGTCGGTCAAATATTAAAAAAATTGATTTAAGACAACTTTTGGAATTGATTTATTTAGCGGCGGAGGAAGTATTTTACTTTGATGATTATTAAAAAAAGATCAAGTCCATTTTTGGCCCTTTGATTCTTGTCTTTATCTAATTTTTCACCCCAACTATAAAATTGTTTAACTTTAACACCTCAACTATCAGCAATGTGAAAACCACTCAAAACTGCCTTGGATGTCATAATCGAATGGTTTTAATAGTTTAGGTGCAAAATTAGACAGAAAGCAAGAGTCAAGAGATAAAAATGGACTTAATCAAAATACTTTATTTTTAGATATTTATAAACAAATTATATATCTAGACTTACTTATTGATAAATATTTATGTATAGATAAATATTTATGTATAAGAATCCACGACACTCAAATGTGTGGATAAATATTTTAATTCACATAATTATTTATTAATAAGTAAATCTAAATATATAATATTTTGATAAATATCTAAAAAAGCTAAAGCACTTGATTAAGGCTGTTTAAATGAGCTAGATCTATCTAGTTGGGCTAAAAATTAATTAAAGTTAGCTAAGATTGGGTAGCTAGCTCGCAGCTCGCTGTCGAATAATTAGTGGAAGATTTGGCTAAAAAATTAATCCTCCTGTTTAGATGCACTATATCTGCTAAAAAAAGGATGTACTATAGCTAATTTTAGGTAATTTTTAGTTTTTAGTTAGCTAGCAATTAGCTCTTGTATCTAAATATTGCCTACATATATTTTTGTTACTCGACTCTTTCTTTTGTCTAATTTTTGCACTCCAAATATCAAAACGCTCAATTTTGACCCTAGAGGCAATATTGAGTGGTTTTTAGATGGCTCTGGAATTAAAATTAAATGAATTTTGACTGTTGAGATTTTGAAACCTAGACGAGGTTAAAATTGGACAAAGGCGAGGGCAGAAAAGGCAAAGGCGCTACAGCTAAGCTTTCATGGTTCGAGAATATGACATGTGGGCCCGCTTATCACTGTGGTGACTCGACTCCCACAGTCTCACTGCCTCGTGGCTCGTGCCCGGCTTCGCCTCGACGCTTCCGTTTCCCCACCCCACCACCCCTCTCTCAGATGACCACCGGCAGTCCGGCACTTGCGGCCTGAAATTTCTTCTGCTTCTCCCAGGCTCCACACGTCTCGGGTGAGATCACAGCTAAAGCAGCCGCCGCAGAGTTGTGGACTTGTGGTGGCCGCCATCCGAATCCACCTTCCTTGTAAGCTTCTGATCGTTTCTTTGTTCTTGGTTCCGCAGCGCAGCTCGGCGCCCACCACCTGCTCGACAGAATGCATCGGGGAAAAAGAAGCAAGAAGGCTGTGCCTCCGGCGGATGGCAGCGGATGCAGCATAGAAGCCATGCCGGACGGCATCCTGGAGCACATCCTCGGCTTCCTGCCGGCCCCGGAGTCCGTGCGGACATGCGTGCTTGCTCGGCGCTGGCGCCATCTCTGGAGATTCGCCACTGGAATCCGTGTCGGGTGCGGCCCTGACGACGATTTCCAGACGCCGGTGAAGGAGCGCCGGGAGTTCATGGACCGCGTGCTCCTCGGTGGAGAATCGCCCCTAGACACGTGCGATTTCAAGCTCGGTCAGTTCGAGCACGAGGACGTGCCCCGGGTCAACCTCTGGCTCCGGCACGCCATGATGCGTAAAGTGCGTGCGTTCAGTCTCCGTGTGTCTACAGAGGGGTCTCCAACGTCATACCTCGAGCTAGATGATCAGCCGCTCGTTTCCCAGCACTTGACAAGGCTAGAGCTCTCTTGGGTACAGGCCCGTAACAGTTTCCTCGACTTCTCGAGCTGCCCGTTGGAGAACCTAGTGCTGAAATACTGTGAGTTGTGGTCTGCCACCATGATTTCATCCAAGTCACTGAAAGATCTAGCCATCATTAACTGCGAGATCACCCCATCCGCATTTGAGCATTCCCGCCTTCAAATTTGTGCCCCACATCTGGTTTATCTTGTCATTGATGATATTGAGGGGAGAACTCCCGTTCTTGACAGCATGCCATCATTAGTGCAGGCATTTGTCCGAATAATTGATGATTGTGAGGATGACTGTGACAAACTACTGGATAACTCACAGTGTGATTGTGAGTTTTGTACCACTTCTGGTAATGACGGTGATGATAACAACCATTCTGTGCTTCTTAAAGGTTTATCAGAAGCTAAGGATTTGGAGTTGTTTTCTTCACCCGAATTGGTACACCTACATTTTTCCCTCAGTTATTTATGACAAGTTGTCCCCTTTTTTCTGTTGCAATGTCTACACCATTGTTGAACATAGATAAACGTCAACTAGACAGATTTTGAATTTTAGATGCATTCCCACAAACTAGGCTTATTTCAGATCATTTCATCTTATTTGCTTGCAACTTCTCCAGTATATCTTCAAAATGGATTTGAGAGTGTGCCCTACATTTAGCAAGTTAAAGACTCTGTTTCTCAATGAGTACTGGTGTATGCCTGATGACTTCACTCCGTTAGCTTGTATCCTTGAACACTCACCAGTTCTAGAGGAGCTCACACTTGAGCTCTTTTCTGAGGTACATGCTTTATTAATGAACAATTGCTGCCTATCCGAATAGTTACACTGCTGATTGTTCCTGAAAAGAGAATGTTTCATTTCATTGCAGAGTTCTAAGTATGAAGTGGAAATGGAAGGAAGATTTAGTGCGGAGCGACCAAGTACAATTTCAGAACACCTTAAGATTGTTGGAGTCAAGTGTCAAGATGTTGATAAAAGAGTTCTCAAAGTTTTAAAGTTCCTGTGTACCTTTAACATACGTAAGCTAACCTGCAACTTCACTCATGCTTCTGTCCATAGAATCACTAGAAAAATCAGGAATGGTAGAAGCAAAGATTCAAAATTGTTCACCATGATATGGAGTTATGTGTGTTATCTAATTAAGTTGCATTGCATAGACATTAAGACAGTATATTGATTTCTAGAATAGTTCTAGACCTTTACATAATGAGTTTGGAATGGACACAAATGACTCAATTGACTTGTTCTGACTATATTCTAGCTTTCTGGTTAGTACTAGTGAACAATAGCACCAATACCATTGTTTAGTCGTTTTCTAAGCAATAGCGCAACATGTTGACTTGTCTTCCCTTTTTCTTATAGTCTCCATCCAATGAATTGCTTCTCCATTTAATTGATTGCGGATACATTTACTCACCCTTTTCAGTAATCATCTTATATGTATGTGTGTTATTGTTTCATGTCTGAATTGATTGCGGATACTTATTGATCAGTATAATATTGTTGCATGTCTGATTTGTTCTTTTACCTTTTTCTTTGTTTTTTATTTTGAAGTATCCTCTGCTCTGCAACTGCTTATGGCACTAACCTAGCCTTGCATAGGATTGTAGAAACATGTACTCACATATGTTTTCTATGTTGATCTGAATTTTCTTGTTTCTATGTTTTGCACATTTCTGAAAATAGTCCGTGCCCCCTTTGCTCCCATTGTCCATCCATTGCCTTGCACCTGAACTATACTCCGTATCATTTAAATGTGTTCTTCGTTTTGAAGGTTCAAATTCAGTGTTCAGAAAACATGTACTCTGCATTCTTCTTTAAGGACAGTTTACCTCAATGTGTACTAGTTCGAAGTAGAAACAGTTATGTAGTGTGTATGGCTAAGGAACTGTCTGGCAAACAGTTGGTCATTGTTTTGGTTTACTGTCAAGTTAATTGAACATGTTAATCAGATTAGGCTGAATGTTTATCAAGTGAATTGACTTTTCGAGGAAACATGTTTCTGCACTTTTTTTAACCTGTGTCAAGTAATTGAATTTATGTTTCTATACATATAACAATCATTATAAACTTATTTTAACTTTCACCTTTTTTTGTACAGGTTTCAGTTTTTAATCACAGGTGCAAGAAAATGTGGGCTGCCGTTTGATTGTCTGCTGCTCACTGTTAGGGATTGCAAGGCTGTAGTTCGCTGCAGCAAGGCTCTGCCATATTTTATATATGGGTAACTGGGTATGATATGTCAGTTTTAGATTTGCAGTCCCACCAACGTGTAAACTGGCATCATATATCGTTCAGTACTTCAAATGACACAATGATGTTCCACACCTTGTGACCTTAATCATTTTGCAATCAGTTCACGATGATTTGTTTGACAATAAGATCCAAATAGTGTGCTTCTAGCATACTTTGATCAACGTGGTCACGTGGAGCCGAGCTGGGAGCTGCCACACGTGACCTCATCTGAGGGCCATTTGGGCTTCGATTGATGTTCGCTGCAATCAGTTGAGTTACCTGTGTTATTGTGTGACACGATTCAATGGTCCTCACATAGCAAGATTGAAATGAAAAACAAAAGGGCATGCTTATTCAACGTAGGGAAATGAAAAACAAGACCGTAATTGCACCAATTGCCTAAACGATTTTCTTGATTTTGATAGACTATTTGAAGTAGGGGAGTAATTAAAAGGACATTGTAAGAGTTTTTTTGGGGAGTGGTGAGCCTTAACAAAAAGAAAAGAAAAAAGGCTGTTTGCAGCCTTCATCTATGGGCTGAATCTAATTTTCAATCCTAAAATGTTGGTTTCTAATCCTCAAACATCAAAACCGTTCACTTAACAACCTTGGGTAAATGATCCTAAAAAAACAACCTTGGGTAAAATATAGTATGTTTCGGGTGACATGGTGTTGAGATGGTGACATGATCAAGGGGTAAATTTACCTAAATAACTTCTAAGAAGTACAAAGAATTTAATAGTAACACCCAATTGGACAATTTTTTAAGCTATAAAAACTAAAGCAAGTTCATTATGCCGATCCAAGAAAACTCCATTCCAAATTGATTTAGGCTCTAATAATCCTATTCACAACTCCTTTTTTTTATAAGGTCAAAACATTTGTAAACTACTCCCTACATTCTAGATTATAAGTTGGTCTAGCCATTTTTAGATGTAGCTTTTGCTATATATATATCTAAATATATTGTATATTTATATACACAATAAGGGCTTGTTCGGTTGCAAGGGATCGGAGGGGGATTGGAGGGGATCGAAGGGGATTTTGACTTATAGGGGTTTAAATCCCCCTCAATCCCCTTGGTTTGAGGTGTAACCGAACAAGCCCTAAAAGTTATGTATCTAGAAAATCTCAAGCGACCTACAGTTTGGAATAGATGGAGTACCAAATTACGAAAACAATGCCTCAATTTGAAAGATAGTATTTTGACGTTAAAAAACTTTGAAAATGCCAAATGCATGTACGACTATTTAGTTACAAGATAGATTGTATTTTGATGTTAAAAACATTTAAAATGCCAAATGCATGTACGACTATTTAGTTACAATATACAAACTTTTCTTATTCAAATAAATTATATGTAAAGTTGTAAATACTCTATAGTGTGAGCGAAAAAAAAGTTGGTTTAGGTACTCATCTATTGTTAAATGCAATATCTTTTTTAGCCTTGGCAAGGTCAGCCAAGAAAACCCTAATTTTTTGCTCCATTCTGGAGCCTTTTTGCAGTATATAGGACCTGTTTGATATCAAGGCATATTGTTAGATCTCGTTTGGCACGGCTTCTCCACCTAATCCTGAAGCTGTTTGGAGCCATTTTATGCCAAATGGGGTATAACAAAACGGCTTTACCTAAGGAGTCCTTTAAATCATGCTATCACATTGAATATGTGGAGGGTGGAGCTAAAAATAGTGATTTTTTTAATTTTTAATCCTTTTTATTCAATATTTTAATAATAATCTCATCTAGAAAAATTTTGCAAAAACAATCCTTTTGGTCACCCCAATTCCGCTAGCGTGACCCATTAACATTGTCACGCCACATGTATTTGGCTTGATAAAATCTTCTATGTTGGACGATATTTCCAACGTGGAAAACAATATTGTTCTGTTGTGTCACTGGGAGTGGTGTGACAAGATTGAACTTTCAAAAAATCATAATTCTTCAATATGACGTTAGATGAAGATGATTTTTATATAAAAATTATAGATCTCGACGAGATTTACAACTTTATAGCTTTGAATTTTTTTTTGTTTGTTTGAGGATGTTAAGATGCTCATAAAAATAATATAAAATTTTGGCACCATAATAATTGTGTATTGATGCTTACCACATTAGAAAAATAATTTTTTTTTTCCGTATAGAGTCAAATGAAGATGATTTTTATACTTTTATGGTTTTGTGATTTTTGCATTTGAGGTTGTTAAGGTGCTGGAGAAAATAATATAAAGTTTCCGCACCATATTAATCGTGTACTAGCGCTTATCGAGTTGTCATATCAGAAAAGTAATTCTCTTTTTCGTATTGAGTCAAATGAAAATACTTTTTATATCAAAGTTGTAGCTTTCAATGAGATCTACAACTTTACAGTTTTTGAGTTTTTACATTTGAAGTTGTTAAGATGCTATAAAGTTTCACCAGCAAATAATATAAAGTTTCACAAAATATGCTGCTAAAACTTTATTTATTTTTTCAAGCATATTAACCATCTCAAATGAAACCTCTCAAAACTAAAAAGTTGTAGATCTTATCGATAGCCACAACAAGAAAAATATAATTTTCCTATTGGGACAAGCTCTCATATGCGATTAATATGCCGCTGAAACTTTATATTATTTTCTCTAGCATATTAACAACCTCAAATGTAAAACTAAAAAGTTATAGATCCGATTGAGAGCTACAACTTTGGTATAAAAAGTATCATTATTTGAAACCATACAAAAAAGATATTATTTTTCTAAAAACAGAAAAGCGTCGATTACACGATTATTATGGTGCTGAAATCTTATATAATTTTTATAAACATATTAACATTCTCAAATGAAAAAACTCAAAATTACAAAATTATAGATTTTGTCGAGATCTATAATTTTTATATAAATATTATCTTCATTTGAGACATTGTATTGAAGAGTTATGATTTTAAGTTTGTCTTGTCACGCCACTCCTGGTGATATGTCTTGTCACGCCACTCCTGGTGATACGATAATATTATCAGGTTTTTCATGTCAGAAACACCGTCCAACATGGAAGATTTTGCTGCAACCATGTTATTTGGTCGCCACTGGCGAGACTAAAAAGGTCAAACCTGCAAATTTTTGAGTGGTTATTATTAAAATATTTTGTAAAAATGGTTAAAAAGATATTTTGTAAAAATGGTTAAAATTTTGACGGTTTCATATGAATGTGGGGCCCGCTTAATGACTGCGGCGACTCGACTCCTACAGTCCTACTTTCTCGTGGCTGGTGCCCTGCTTTGTCTCGACTCTTCTGTTTCCCCACCCCACCACCCCTCTCTCTCAGATTCGAACTCCGATGACCACCGGCAGTCCAGCACTCGCAGCCTGAAATTTCTTCTGCTTCTGGGTTCCACAGACTTGAGGTAGCCGCCATCCGAGTCCGCCTTCCTTTGTAAGCTTGCTTCGCACAGCTTTTGATAGTTTCTTTGTTCTTGGTTCCGCAGCGTCAGGTCGGCGCCCACCACCTGCTCGACACAATGCACCGGGCAAAAGGCAGCGAGACGACGGTGCCTCCGTCGGATGGCAGCGGAGGCTGCATAGAAGCCATGCCGGACGGCATCCTCGAGCACATCCTCGGCTTCCTGCCGGCCCCGGAGTCCGTGCGGACATGCGTGCTTGCTCGGCGCTGGCGCCATCTCTGGAGGTTCGCCACGGGAATGCATGTCGGGTGCGGCCCTGACGATGATTTCGAGACGCCAGTGAAGGAGCGCCGGGAGTTCATGGACCGCGTGCTCCTTGGTGAAGAATCGCCCCTCGACACGTGCGATTTCAAGCTCGGTGATTTCGAGCACGACGATGTGCCTCGGGTCAACCACTGGCTCCGGCATGCTATGATGCGCAAAGTGCGTGTGTTCACTCTCAATATGTCTCCATGGGACTCTCCAACTTCATACCTCGAGCTAGATGATCAGCCGCTCGCTTCCCAGCACTTGACAAGGCTAGATCTCTCTTTTGTACAGGCCCGCAACAGTTTCGTCAACTTCTCGAGCTGCCCGTTGTTGGAGAATTTAGTGTTGGCATACTGTGAGTTGTGGTCCGCCACCAAGATTTCGTCCGAGTCATTGAAACATCTAGCTATCATTAGCTGCAGTATTACAGCATCCACATCCGAGCATTCCCGGCTTCGAATTTATGCCCCACATTTGGTCTCTCTTTACATAGATGATATTGAGGGGAGAACTCCTGTTCTTGACAGCATGCCATTATTAGTGGAGGCATTTGTCTGGTTAGCTGCTTGTTGTGAGGATACCTGTGACAAACTGCTGGATCAGTCACAGTGTGGTTGTGAGTATTGTATCACTTCTGCTAATGTCGGTGATGATAACTGCTGTGTGCTTCTAAAAGGCTTATCCGAAGCTAAGGATTTGAAGTTGATTTCTAATCCAGGATTGGTACACCTACATTTTCCCCTCAATTATTTATGACAAGTCATCTACACCATTGTCGAACATAGATAAACGTCAACTAGACAGGTTTTGAATTTTAGATGCATTCCCACAAACTAGACTTATTTCAGATCATTTCGTCTTATTTGCTTCATTTTGTCCAGTTTGTCTTCAAAATGGATTTGAGACTGTGCCCTACATTTACCAAGTTAAAGACTCTGTTTCTCAATGAGTGCTGGTGTATGCCTGATGACTTCACTCCGTTAGCTTGTATCCTTGAACACTCACCAGTTCTAGAGAAGCTCACACTTGAGCTCTTTTGTGGGGTACATGCTTTATTAATGAACAATTGCTGCCTATCCGAATAGTTACACTGCTGATTGTTCCTGAAAAGAGAATGCTTCATTTCATTGCAGAGTTCTATGTATGAAGTCGAAATGGAAGGAAGATTTAGTGTGGAGCGACCAAGTACAATTTCAGAACACCTTAATATTGTTGAAGTCAAGTGTCAAGATGTTGATAAGAGAGTTCTCAAAGTTTTAAAGTTCCTGTGTACCTTTAACATACGTAAGCTAACCTGCAACTTCCATCGTGCTTCTGTCCATAGGTTCAGTAGAACAATCAGGAATGCTATAAGCAAAGATACAAAACTGTTTACCAAGATATAATGGAGTTATGTGTGTTATCCAAATTAAGTTGCATTGCATAGACATTAAGATGGTATATAGATTTCTAGAGTAGTTCTAAAAATGGGTTGGAATGGACACAGATGACTCAATTGACTTGTTCTGACTATATTCTAGCTTTCTGGTTAGTACTGGAGAACAATAGCACCAATACCATATTTGTTTCTTCAAATATGTGTGTAACTTATTAATCAGTATAATATAGTTGCATGTCTTTTTTTTTAACCTTTTTCTCTCTCTCTCTTTTTTTATTTTGAAGTATCCTCTGCTCTGCAACTGCTTATGGCACTAACCTAGCCTTGCATAAGATTGTAGAAACATGTGCTCGCATATGTTTCCTATGTTGATCTGAATTTCCTTGTTTCTATGTGTTGCACATTCTGAAAATAGTCCGTGCCCCCTTCTTTTTGCTCCCATTGTCCATCTCTTTCCTTACACCTGAACTATAGCATTTAAATGTGTTCTTCGTTTTGAAGGTTGAAATTCTGTGTTCAGAAAACATGTACTCTGCATTCTTCTTTAAGGACAGTTCACCTCAATGCATACTTGTTCGAAGTAGAAAAAGTTTTAGTGTGTATGGCTAAGAATGTGTCTGTCAAACACTTGGTCAATGTTTTGGTTTACTGTCAAGTTAATTGAACATGTTAATCAGATTAGGCAGAATGTTTATCTAGTGAATTTCCTATTCGAGGAAACCTGCTTCTGCATTTTTTGAAGCTTGTGTCAAGTAATTGAATTTATTTTTTATACATAATAATCACTATAAACTTATTTTAACTTTCACTATTCTGCAGGTTTCAGTTTTTAATCAGAGGTGCAAGAAAATTTGGGCTGCCCGTTTGATCATCTGCCGCTCACTGTTAGGGAATGCAAGGCTATAGTTCGCTGCGACAAGGTTGCCATCTTTTGTGTATGGGGTATGATATGTCAGTTTTAGATTTGCAGTTTCATGAACGTGTAAACTGGCATCATATATTGTTCAATACTTCAAATGACACAATGATGTGGCACACTATGTGACCTTAATCATTTTGCAATTAGTTCATGATGATTTGTTTGACAATGTGATCCAAATAGTGTGCTTTTATCATGCTTTTATCAAGCTTTTATCAACGTTGAGCCGAGCTGGGAGCTGCCACGTGACCTCATTTGAGGGCCATTTGGGCTTCCATTGATGTTCACTGTAATCATTCGAGTTACCTGTGTTATTGTGTGACACAATTCCAATGGTCCTCTAGCAAGATTGAAATAGAAAACAAAAGGGGCATGCTCATTTTTTACCGTAATCGTTGGACCTATTTCTCCTAGTAAATTGTTCTTTATTTTGATCAAACTATTTGAAGTAGGGGAGTAAATGACATTGTACGAGTTCTTTTGGGAATGGTGAGACTTAATAATCAAAAAAAAAAAAAAAAAAAAAAAGAAAAAGGCCATTTACAACCCTCATCCACCTATCGGCTGAATCTAATTTTGAATTCTAAAATATGTAGTTTTTAATCCTACCTAACTTTTTAGTAACTTTTTAGAAGTATATTAATACACAAGTTTAAAACTAAACTAAACCCATCATTTTATTCCGATCCAACAAAACTCCACTCCAAATTGATTTAGGTCGCCTTTATAATAATTGTAACACCCCATGTGTTATTTTGCACTAATCTACTAACATTATATGTCATGAGCATCATTCCATCATCACACATAAGCATAAGCATGTCAAGTAATTATGCCCTTCTTTGTGTTTTGCTACCTAGTTGCCATTTCATGCTTGTGACTGCTTGCTAATGTATGTCATGACATGTATGATTTTCTTTTGAACTTTATAAATAGTTTAACTATACTTAGGATACCTAATGGAACAATGTTTATGTTGATCATTTTATCTAATTAAGCTTCTAAGTCATGGTTTGACCTAGGTGACTCTCTAGGACTGATTTGTTTGACTGATTAAAATGTGTAACCTAGAAACTTTGCATGGCTGAGCACCCTTAATCAAAGTTGTAGGAAACTTTATAAGGAACAAACTTTATTTAAAGGTCAAGTCTTGAAAATGTGTAGAACTTACTCAAAAATGGACTGCAAATCAGATATCCTTGCTGAAATTCATCTTTGGTCACCCATTCCTTCTCTCCTCCTATAAAACACCACCACCAGCCCCCCCTCCATTCCCCATGCCACTTCTTCTTCTTTCCACCAGCACAAACACAGCAGCACCACCTCCATTCCTCCTCCATCTCCCTGCTCATGGCGCCCTACCCTCCTCCATGAAGGGCAGCTGCTGCTGCTCCTCTTCCCTTCCATCAGCAGCAAGTGCAGCAGCCCCCTCCCTCTCCCATCTCTGATTTCGGCCAGCAGAGAAAGGGAGGAGCAGGGGAAAAGAGAGAAGGAGAGGAAGAAGAGAAGGAGGAGGAGAACGTCCAGCCCTTGATGGAGGATGACGGCGACCTGCTGCTGCTCTTCCCCACACCATCACCCTCGCCGGAGAAGATGAGGACAGCCCCAAGTTCATCTCCTCCAAACCCTAGCCATGGAGGAGCCCCATCCCGATCTCCTTCCTCACTGCATCCCTGGCCGAGCTGCTACTGTTGGAGCACCCCAAGACCATGGTGAGCAAGTCCCAACCCATCTCCCTCACTTCCCCCAACCCTAGCAAGCATCCCCATGAAAGCCCCCTTTGCTTGTGTGCTGATTTGGGCTGCTAGAACAGTTTTGGTGGTAGTGATGTTTATGTGATGATAATGATGTTTTCTATGGATGTGGTGAATACAAAAGTTGTAGCTAACTTCTTTATCTTGTTTGTCCTAAAATTTCATAATCCATAGGTCTGGTTGTTTAGGAGTTATGAATTTTAGAAATTTGCTGTCAGGATTAGCATGTCCTCTGGACAGATCTGAATGTGTGGCTTGTTTGACTTGTGTACTTTTGGAATCATGTCTTAGGGATAATATATTAAGTGTAGTACTTTTGTTAAGCTTTCCAAAATGTCTAAGTACACTACTTTTGGTGGGCTAAATCTCTAGTTATGAGCTTGGAAAGTGGAGTGACTGAATCTGTCCAAGTCTGGACAGAATTGTGTTTTAGTATGGTTTGGCCTTTTAAATGTGTGAATTAGCCTTGGACAATAATAAGAGAGTTGTAGACGATTACCTAAGCTTTCTAGAAAGTCTAGGTTTACCTCTTTTTGATGTATATAACTCTAACTATGGTCCAAAGATGTGACTGCTATGCTGCTGTCCAGAACTTGTGTTATACTTGAAGTGTTTGTCTCCACTTGGTTTGTTTTGTATGTGTAATAATGTTAGTTCCTAACTTTCAGTAGTGATAGTTAAGTGGACTTAAGGCACTTTGAGCATAATTAAGTAATGTGCAACTTAAACTTATGATGGACCATCAATAGCTAATAAATAGTTATGTATGCAAGTGCCTGAAGTTGGTCTTGATGCATACTCTATTAGTACCTTATAAGCATATTCGTGTGACTTGCTTCTACATGAATGGTCTAAATACATAGGTAACCAACTTTACATACTCTAACCTACTGGTTGTATATGAGCTATTATAGACTACTATACACTGTTGGTATACGTTGCATACAAGTTCCTTGTTTGACCGAGTTATATAAATAAATGGAAAGGGGTATGAAAATAATTTAATTAGGAGTGATCATTATGTTTTATGGTGTTTATTCAATATATGTCAACTGTTGATAATGTTGATTGTGCCCAATTTGAAGTTTGAGAAATATTATTTTCTCTATTTATTCCATTTAGAGGCTTTCTGGACAGTTTCTAGAGGTTTGATGATTTCACCTTGTTAATGATGCTTTCTGTAAAACTTGTCTATAACAAAGTTGTAGATAACCTATATATCTAGCTTGTGTTAAATTTTCATAGCTATAGCTTTTATAGTTTGTGAGTTATGGTTATGTAATGTTCAGCTTCAGAAATGGCTTCTCTCTTAAATTTCTAGACCTGATCCTGTATATATGTAATTTCGACTTGCTAAACTTGTGAATCATACTTTGATGATTAAGGATGAATTGTAGGCAATTTCATAAGCTTTCCAGATTGTCTTATTGTAAGTTATTTGGAGTTGTGGAACTCTAGATATGATTTATTTACTCAGCTGCTACATGTATGTCCAGAAATTGGTTAATTCTAGTTCTAGTTGTTTGCTTTGTGTGTTGCTAAGTGTGACTCATGTCTTTATTGATGGTTAAGTAATATACATCTGAGATCCTGTATATTGGTGGCATGTTTGATATGCTAGCTATACCAATATTTGACATGATTGTGATTAGTTTGCTCTCTAATTGCTCATATCATCTAGTGTGGCTTGATGCTCGTCTTGCATGCTTGGGGGCTGCATTTTTTTTATTGGCACTCTTCATATTCATGCACTTGCATCTTGCATCTCATCTAGGTACGTTAGATGAACTACGTGAAGGACGAGGTGTGCGAGCCAAACCCGAAGATGGTGTTTGGTGGACTCATCTCAAAGACGGAAGGACCCGGGAGTGCATGCTTAGAGTGGAGATGTTCCACAAGATGGTGCAAGCTAACTTGACTGACTTTGGGTCATATTCCAGGCAAGCCCCGAAGCATTCTAAGTCTCCCATCTTTTATAAAATGCAATTGAGTACTTTATATTGTTTATTGCATTAAGTTATAGGAGTTGGTTGGAAACACTTGTTGCATATATACCCTCTCCTTGTCCAGCAAATTATACCTTGAATCCTATTTAAGTTCAGGAATCGAGATAAATGTTTAGCCATGCTTAGACCGGTAGAAGTCGAGTGATTTCCTGTCATCCGCGAGATATAGGTTGTTACTTCTCTGGTCACGGTTGGCTATATGTGCTATCGTGGAAAAGAACCATGTGATAAATTAAAAGAAGACCGGGCAGGGGCAGTGGACCCTGTCTGAGTCGATTAAGGACTGGAGTCGTTGTTTCACTCTTGGTCATGTTGAACGCAGCCTAACACATAGTTGGCCCGGCCCTGTGTGCCAAGTGGCCACGAAGCTCGGTAGCTCAACTCAAGCCGGGATAAACCGGGAGACGGTTGGGCAATTCGTGGGATAGCGGCATACTAGACCAAGGGCAAACATGTCTAACTGATCCTGGCGTCATCCTTGAGTTAGCATGGTTTGAACATCCTGGCTATCCGACTTTCCAGTTTTGCCGACGTATAAATCGGGCCCGCGCCTGAGTTGTACCAAGAGTAACCTAAGACGACCCTAGCTAGGTCCATGCGGGTGTGTGTTAGGAATACCCCCGAGCTCGGTTGAAATCGATTCGAATCACCGTCTCTCCCGGATAGTGAGAACTTGACCTTGCCTGGCATCGTAGAACTCACTAAATAATGATGGTTCTAATGTTGATGATAATCATGATGATGGTAATGTTGATAGCTGGAATAAACCTGATATGGTTATTAATGTTTGTATATAATCAAGTGATTGCTTAGCACAGGTGCTAATCTAGATGAAAGGTTGATTAATAATAATCTGCTGCTAGTATAATAAAATAATGCTCTCATATCACTTATGCTTTTATGCAAAATGTTGTCAAGCTAGCCCCACCTATATAAAGCCTTGCATACTCCTTGGTGTCACTTTATTTCTGGTTTATGACGGGTAAGTCTAGCTGAGTACATTCTCGTACTTAGGGTTTATTCCCACTTGTTGCAGGTTGTGATGTATCATGGCTACTGCAAGAATTGGATGACTCCTACCATAGCGGTGGAGTATGATCAAGGGCATGATCTGTCTTATCTCTCTTGTCTCTAATGCTTTTGTTGGAGTTGACCTTGGTACTGGCATGTATTTAAACTAAGAATAATGTTAGTTTCAAATTACTTTGCTTTTACTACTTTTGAACTTATGTTGTAATAATTATTTTGCACTCTGATGTATATTGAACTACTTATGAAAAGAGTGTAACAAGTGACTTGTTTTGTTGAATCAGTACGATCTTGGCTTATATGTTGGTTGGTTTGAAGTCCTTCGTGACTTCAGTGGACTACCGGCATTATATGGGCTCAAGTGTAAAAATTTAGTCACTTTGGTGATTGTTTTTATACTTGTGCTCTTATAATTTGAACGGTTCTGTTACAATAATCCTATTCACAACTGTTTTCTTCTACCAGGCTGGAACATTTTTATATAGCAGAAGTTACATATACCCGCAGGCCGGCCATGGCCCAAATTGATGATAGATATAGGCCGGTGCTTGTGAACCCTAGCCAAAATTTCATCCTCCTCTTCCGTTCTCAAATAAATAAATAAATAAATAAATAAAATCCTCCTCCATTGTTAACGACTCTCAGCCTTCCGCGACGAAGGCGGCGGCGGCTTCTTCTCCGTTCTTCATTTCCCCGGCGACCTCACCACCCCCAACCTGAAACAAATCTGCGTAATGTTCTTCCACGCTCAGACACCAATCCCTGCTCTTCCAACCTCCACCTCCATCTCCACACGAGGTTCCTCTTCTTGTTCTCATTGAGGCCTCGACACCTCGCTGCCCGGACAACCTAGGCACACGCCGTCGGCGTTCTTGTTGCAAACCACTAACCACCGCTAAAGGCTAAAGCCATTGGAGACAAGGTAAGGTGGGCTCCCCTCCGCGCGATGCGGCTTCGATTTCTGGCTTTTCCTGTTCAGGTATTCCCTGCCATTGCGTCTTCTGATCGTTTCTTGCCTCTGCAGTGTTGGCGCCTGTCACCTGTTTGATAGAATGCGTCCAGGGAAAAAGAACAAAACTGCGCCTTTGGCGAGCAGCAGTGGCGGCATAGATGTCCTTCCAGATTCCATCCTGGAGCACATCCTTGGTTTTCTGCCCGGGAAGGATGCCGTGAAGACTTGTGTGCTGGCTCGGCACTGGCGCAACCTCTGGAAGTCAGCCACATCCTTTAGTGTCTCGTGTATTGGCAAGTTCAAAGAGGATCCAGCCTCCGTGATTAAGCTCCAGAGATCTGTCGACCATCTGCTACGCTGTCGCGGCTTCATGCCTCTTGAAAAGTTCAAGATTAGCTTCGGTTCCCTGTATGATGACGTCGACGACGACACGTCTTGCCTAATCCACTGGATCCAGTATGCTGTAAAGTGCTGTGTTCGGATGCTCATTCTAGATTGTGTTTCCAGTGTTGGTGATGGGCTACACAACCTGCATCTTGTCTCACAACACTTGACCAAGCTAGAGCTCACTAGGATAGTGCTAGGGAACAGTTTTGGTGACTTCTCAAGTTGTCCAGTACTTGAACATCTTGAGATTGATGGCTGCTATTGGTGGACTGTCGAGAAGATCTCATCAGAGTCACTGAAACACCTAAGCATAAAACATTGCGAGATAATGGGAAAATTTCACATTCTTATTTCTGCACCGAGTCTTGTTTCACTAAGGCTAGATTGCCATTTGTTCCAGGCTCCTGTTCTAGTTGGAATGCCTTTGCTTAAAGAGGCTTTTGGTGGAGTTACCCATTGGAATGCATACACTGGGGATTGGGGTGATTACTCTGGGGATTGTGATTTTGAGGATTGTTACTCTTGTAATGGTCTGCTAGGTGATAATGACAATAAGTGTGTGCTGATGGAAGGTTTATCAAATGCTGAGAACATGGCATTGATGCCAGAATCCATAGCTGTTGTTTCGGGTAAAGGAACTTGTATTACCGAACTGGAGAATGTATTACAACAAGTCGGAGTACCAAAGTGGCAGGCTAAAGCGCACTGAAAACCACTTAGGGCTCCTCTGCCTCTGCTGGGGTCTGCGCCCCATCTATTTATAGCCACCAGCCCCCAGGGCCGGACAGTTCTACCCTCTCATCTCTAGGCCTCGGCGCCGGCCGACATGAGAACCCTAAGGGCGTTCCCGTACTTTACACGGCTGCCCTCAGAACCGCCTCACCTAGGCGCCGCCAGGCTGTCCTCCAACAAGTGGGCCCGAGCCCCCCGTCATTGCGCCTGAGCAGGCTTGCTGCGCGAATCCGATCCCTTGATTCGCCGATGCGGGCCGTCTGATCCTGCCGAATTCGCCCTCCGAATTCGCTGATCCGCCGATGCGGGCCGTCCGATCCTGCCGAATTCGCCCTCGAATTCCGCCGATCCCCGATGCGGGCCGTCCGATCCCCGCGTCGCCCTCGAATTCCGCCCTGGTTCCGGTCGATCGTCCGAGCCCGCCCCAGCGGCGCGGCTGCACCTGCTCGCCGCCCGAATCCACGTTCTGGAATCACCACATCGAGGCCGATTGTTTCGGCGTCCAGATTCGCCCTGCGGCTCAGGTAAGCCAAACGGTCGGCCGATGCCGCGGCAATGCGCCATTGCGCGAATTCATTTCCTGAATCCGCGCCCTTGGAGCCTTGGTTTCATTCTACACTCTCGCATCTCCGAGAACGAGGTCTGCTCGTCGCACGGCATTCGCTAACACTTCTACCTGCCGTGCGAGTTTTAAGCGCCTTTGCGCCGCGGTAGGCGAAAGGGAAGGCTGGATGAGTATCTTGCCCCCAACAATAGCCCCTTGAGGCGCGCTTCGGAGCTTTGTCCTCTGAAGGGCGGATCATTCCAAAAGGCGCCACTCGCGCGAAGGCGAAGTCTGGCGAATGTCGTGCTCGGTTTTTCTTCTTCTTTTTTTTCTCTCTCTCTTTTTTTTTCTTTTTTTCTTCTGAAGGTTTTTTTCTTCTTCTTTTTTCTTTTTTTTGGGACGTGCCCTTTGGTGGCCGCGCCCGTTCGAATTCCTTGAGGCGCGCGCCCGTGCCTGCTGAGGGGCTATATAAGCCCATGCGGCCTGGGGGGCATTCACCCCTGCCATTTGAAATCCTGCAGCTCCTTTGCACATTCGCTGCTCCTACGGAATTGGTGGCTTTTGGCGCGTGCCTTTGCTTGGTTATTGTAACACCCCTGGTGTTATGATTCAATTCACAAACTGATCATGTCATCATCATGTATAAATATAAAGCATTAAGCCATAAATGCATTTCATGTTTATTTTGGCATGTGATATTGCATGTCCTGCTTAAGATATTTCATGAAATAATGTTAATTATAGTAATTAAGTTCAATTCTTAGAATTAAATTCTTAGGATTTAATAATAAAGGGATTGTCATTAATAAAATTGATCCAACTTTGTGCCATTGATTGGGATGATGTTTGTGCTATAAAACTGTTGTATTGGTTGAATTGTTTGTTAACTAGTTGACCACTAATTAAATTCCAAAGTTGGCTAACCAAAAATTAATTTTCAAATTCTATTTCTTTCTTCCTAAATTCAAAACTTTTCAATCAGTCCGAATCAGAGGATGGACCTTAAAGCAAAATTGAAGAACTCATCAAGTTGGACAACTTTTATTTTTGGAAATTTTGAAGTGGCTACTTTCCATCTCACCATGTGTCCTCCTTTGTCATGGTAGAGAATTTCAATTTATCTTCTCCACTCTCCTTCTACCCTCATGAGCTTGCCACCTCTTTTTCTTGCACTTTCCCATGCCACCTATTCCCCTATGAGTCATGGTTCTTGACCCTTCTTTTATTTTCTCCATGCCACCTATCTCTCCATGTGTCATGATTCATGACACTTCTTGCATTTTCTCCATGGCACCTATCTCTCCATGTGTCATGGTTCATGACACTTCTTGTATTTTCTCTATGCCACCTATCCCCCCCCATGTGTCATGGTTTGGTTAATTAAAGTGGAGAGATCAAACTTTTCCTCTCTTACTCCCCCTTCCTATATATATGTCCCTTGCTCTCCTTTGGAAAGTAGGAGTAGAACCAAAGCAAGCAAGTAGTAGGCAGCCATCACCCCAATTCTATTCCCTGACAGTGCTGCTCCTCCCTTGCTCTTTCATCAAGCCGACCACTACTACCCTTTCATCACACTGCTACTCTGGCCGAGCACAGCAGCTCTTGTAAGTGATTATTTTCATGTAGTAAACCAAGTTTTCTATGGATAAGCTAAATATAAAAGTTGTAGTTAACTTCCATATCTTGCTTGTCATAGAATTTCATGATTTTAGGCCTGATAGTTTAAGAGTTGTAGATTTTATAAACTCCCTGTCAAAATTCTGTTGATTCCTGAACAGATCTGAAAGAATGGATTGTTTGGCTTAGTTAGCTTCTGAATCACCTTTTAGCCATAATTAGAAAGTTGTAGTGTTTTTCATAAGCTTTTTAAAATGTCTTGGATCATTAATTTTGGTGGTCTATAGACCTGGGTATGAGCATGATTAATTCAGGGACAGATTCTGTCCTAATTCTGGACAGAGTTGATTCCCTGGGTTATTTGACTTGGTTAATGATTAAATCAATATGAGATGATAATAACAAAGTTGTAGACAAATTTATAATCTTTCCAAAAAGTCTAAGAACTCCTTTACTGGATGTCTAGATCTCCAGTTATAATTAAAAGAATTTGAGGCTTGCTACTGTCCTGTTTTATTTTTATATTTTGAATTGATTGCTTGATCTATGCAACCTTTGTGTGCTTAAGAAGTTTAGTAATACCTTCAATGGTAAAGCTTGTCATGACTGAAATATCTTGAATTTAATTAAATATTACCCAGCTCAAATTATTCGTGCTTCACTAGCTAATTAAGTTTGTTTACGTTCAAGCGTGCAATTGTATGCCCTCATCATGCATCATGTCATGCATCCATCTTAAAGCATGCATCATTTCGTTACGCGTAGTTCACGTGAGTGAGAAGGCCATGTTGATCAAGTATCGAAGAAGGTGTTTCCATCAGTGGTATTGGCGCCACCTGACATTGGTGATCCATCTGCGATACTAACCTTCCCTGCAACACAGGCAAGCCCCGGAGCATAAACCTCTTTTCCTTGTGTTTGTTTTGAAAAGCTTACACAATTGCTTTATATTTTATGCATGAATTGGATAAGTAATGTTGGTAAACCACTTGATGCATTACTCACCTTATCCTTGACACATTATGCAAAGATCCTTTTTAGTGGTCTAGGCTAGTGATGCTTAGCCCTGCTTAGTTAAAGGTTAAGTGGTAAGTTATCGTTTGCTATGAGCTTTGCTCAGGAAATGTCCTGAGAAGTGATGACTTGATCATTCGGCCGAGTACCTCTCTCAGGTACAAGTAAGTGAGATGGATGGTTAAATCGAGACCGGACGGGTGGTGTGCACTGTGTGTCGATCAGTGTAGTGCTCCGTCTGTGTCGATTAAGGACCGTTTCGTTGTAGGCTTGATATGTGAGCGAGATTTTGCAGTACTAGCCACATACTCCGGTAAGCCGGTGTATCTTGGCTAATCTAGTTTGGAATAGATCCCTGCGCACTGGGCGTGGAGAGATGGCGAGAGTAGCGTGTACCCACCTTATGAGTCCACAGGTAGGGATGGCACATGAGTCCTGAAGGGATGGCATGTGAGTCCAGGAGGGGATGGCATACGGCGGTGGTGTACCGTACTCTCGGGTAGCGCAGACCCAGACTCATTTGGAGGATCCAGGAGAAAGGGTTGATATATGTAGGTCAGGGACCTGCATATGTCGTGTGGTTTAGGAATCCCCAGCTGGGTTATTAATCGGTTCGAATCGTCGTTGCTCCTCGGTTATGGAGACTCGTTCCGCTGCCCTACATCGTAGTTAGCAACTAGAATATGATGGTGGCCATGAAAGGATTTGTAAAAGTGTGATGGTTATATATCATATTTAATTATAACTGGTGCTAATCTTAAATTTTGCTAATCCTCATTTTGGAGGTAAAATCTAAAATTAAGGATCAAATCTCTAGATGTTTTTCCGCAAAAATATTCTCTGGTTTCTGGCCCAGAAAACCCATTAAGCCAGCATGCCCTTGGATTCTCCCTCTATCGGGTAAGACTTGTTGAGTACCCTCATGTACTCAGGGTTTGTTAAACCCCTGTTGCAGGTACTAACTTGGGTTACAGAGCTAGGTCATCTCAGTAGGTTCGACATGATCTGGTTGCCGTTCTCGTAGATGTTCGTCAATCCCTTCCCACTTCCATATACAAGATAAGTTATTTGATAAAACCCTGATCATATTTTGTAAACTATTGTTATAAATCTTCCACACTCTGATAAATTATTTTATATCAATATTGTAATGTTGTGGTTCCTCCTATATTGATCCTGGAGAAAGGGTGATTCAGGGTTTCCGAAGTCATCCGGCAGAACACCGGAGTTATCGGGTTCCCGTGCATAGACGTTGGAGGGCTTTTGAGGCAATGGCGGGTGTATGTGGGCCCAATAATTCGGTGGTTCTGTTACAGAATGGTATCAGAGCGATACAGAAGATCGACTACAACATTACTTGTGAAAACTTTAAAATGGTTTTACAAACTAAAAGTTTTTGCAAGTAACAAATTTAAAAGGATCTTCTATCTTTCCTTATGCTTGCTGGAAGTTTCTTTGAAGATTTTCTGATAACTCAAGATGAAGGTATTGGAAGGTTCTTCATCTCTCATATAGAAGATCATGAGACGGACAAACTTCACTGATAATGTTTCATCAAGTGTCTTTCTACATACTTACCTAAATCTACGAAGATAGTATGTAAAGTATTGCCCTACGTATACTAACCAGCGTTGTGAGGACGTTTTGTACGAGCATGCATCATATCATTCATATAAGGTTAAGTAATATGTTAGTGAATGCTCCCTCTTTACAATCCAGCAATGGCTATCTTTTCTTATAGCCGTTGTGTTTGAATCAATCTCGTCCTGCACCAGGTTTTGCTAATAAACCTTTGATTAGCAAAAATCTAGAGTTAATCCTTGATTTCTCAACCTATGCATGTGTCACATTTTGATTTTTCTAACCTGACACATGCCGTTTGTTTGACCTTGTCACTTCGACTGGTGTCATATGTGAGTTACGATAGTTATGTTTTATGTTGAAACCATAATCTGAGACGTGACGCAACGTTGAAACCTAGGGTCTCCTGTGGATTGTGGTCACATGAGCTACTGCTGGGTACTCGATTGTATCAAGGTGTGAGATTATGATCCACCATAAACACAATGGATACGCTCTGTAATGGTGCCTTGACCCAAGACTATGGTGCCACGTCAGAACCTAGAGTCACTTGTGTGCCACAATCACACCGGTTTCTACGGGGTGTGCGTAGGTATCAATGTCTATGGTCATGAACCAATATAACCATAACTCAAATGCTCTCTCTCCTTTGTCCTTCAAATTATTTCTACTAAAGTAACCATCCCTTGATCTTGGTTGAAATTCTCAAACCCACCCTTGTTACTTTATGAACTTCTTACAAATAAAGGTGCTTGACACATTTTCTTTTCCATTACTAAACCCCACGGTTTAGTCTGTCTCGAAATCTCGGGACGAGATTTTTGTAAGGGGGGAGGATTGTAACACCCCTGGTGTTATGATTCAATTCACAAACTGATCATGTCATCATCATGTATAAATATAAAGCATTAAGGCATAAATGCATTTCATGTTTATTTTGGCATGTGATATTGCATGTCCTGCTTAAGATATTTCATGAAATAATGTTAATTATAGTAATTAAGTTCAATTCTTAGAATTAAATTCTTAGGATTTAATAATAAAGGGATTGTCATTAATAAAATTGATCCAACTTTGTGCCATTGATTGGGATGATGTTTGTGCTATAAAACTGTTGTATTGGTCGAATTGTTTGTTAACTAGTTGACCACTAATTAAATTCCAAAGTTGGCTAACCAAAAATTAATTTTCAAATTCTTTTTCTTTCTTCCTAAATTCAAAACTTTTCAATCAGTCCGAATCAGAGGATGGACCTTAAAGCAAAATTAAAGAACTCATCAAGTTGGACAACTTTTATTTTTGGAAATTTTGAAGTGGCTACTTTCCATCTCACCATGTGTCCTCCTTTGTCATGGTAGAGAATTTCAATTTATCTTCTCCACTCTCCTTCTACCCTCATGAGCTTGCCACCTCTTTTTTTCTTGCACTTTCCCATGCCACCTATTCCCCTATGAGTCATGGTTCTTGACCCTTCTTTTATTTTCTGCCATGCCACCTATCTCTCCATGTGTCATGATTCATGACACTTCTTGCATTTTCTCCATGGCACCTATCTCTCCATGTGTCATGGTTCATGACACTTCTTGTATTTTCTCTATGCCACCTATCCCCCCCATGTGTCATGGTTTGGTTAATTAAAGTGGAGAGATCAAACTTTTCCTCTCTTACTCCCCTTCCTATATATATGTCCCTTGCTCTCCTTTGGAAAGTAGGAGTAGAACCAAAGCAAGCAAGTAGTAGGCAGCCATCACCCCAATTCTATTCCCTGACAGTGCTGCTCCTCCCTTGCTCTTTCATCAAGCCGACCACTACTACCCTTTCATCACACTGTTACTCTGGCCGAGCACAGCAGCTCTTGTAAGTGATTATTTTCATGTAGTAAACCAAGTTTTCTATGGATAAGCTAAATATAAAAGTTGTAGTTAACTTCCATATCTTGCTTGTCATAGAATTTCATGATTTTAGGCCTGATAGTTTAAGAGTTGTAGATTTTATAAACTCCCTGTCAAAATTCTGTTGATTCCTGAACAGATCTAAAAGAATGGATTGTTTGGCTTAGTTAGCTTGTGAATCACCTTTTGGCCATAATTAGAAAGTAGTAGTGTTTTTCATAAGCTTTTTAAAATCTCTTGGATCATTAATTTTGGTGGTCTATAGACCTGGGTATGAGCATGATTAATTCAGGGACAAATTCTGTCCTAATTCTGGACAGAGGTTGATTCTCTGGGTTATTTGACTTGGTTAATGATTAAATCAATATGAGATGATAACAACAAAGTTGTAGACAACTTTATAATCTTTCCAAAAAGTCTAAGAACTCCTTTACTGGATGTCTAGATCTCCAGTTATAATTAAAAGAATTTGAGGCTTGCTGCTGTCCTGTTTTATTTTTATATTTTGAATTGATTGCTTGATCTATGCAACCTTTGTGTGCTTAAGGAGTTTAGTAATACCTTCAATGGTAAAGCTTGTCATGACTGAAATATCTTGAATTTAATTAAATATTACCCAACTTAAACTAATAGTGCTTCACTAGCTAATTAAGTTTGTTTACGTTCAAGTGTGCAATTGTATGCCCTCATCATGCATCATGTCATGCATCCATCTTAAAGCATGCATCATTTCGTTACGCATAGTTCACGTGAGTGAGAAGGCCATGTTGATCAAGTATCGAAGAAGGTGTTTCCATCAGTGGTATTGGCGCCACCTGACATTGGTGATCCGTCTGCGATACTAACCTTCCCTGCAACACAGGCAAGCCCCGGAGCATAAACCTCTTTTCCTTGTGTTTGTTTTGAAAAGCTTACACAATTGCTTTATATTTTATGCATGAATTGGATAAGTAATGTTGGTAAACCACTTGATGCATTACTCACCTTATCCTTGGCACATTATCCAAAGATCCTTTTTAGTGGTCTAGGCTAGTGATGCTTAGCCCTGCTTAGTTAAAGGTTAAGTGGTAAGTTATCATTTGCTATGAGCTTTGCTCAGGAAATGTCCTGAGAAGTGATGACTTGATCATTCGGCCGAGTACCTCTCTCAGGTACAAGTAAGTGAGATGGATGGTTAAATCGAGACCGGACGGGTGGTGTGCACTGTGTGTCGATCAGTGTAGTGCTCCGTCTGTGTCGATTAAGGACCGTTTCGTTGTAGGCTTGATATGTGAGCGAGACTTTGCAGTACTAGCCACATACTCTGGTAAGCCTGTGTATCTTGGCTAATCTAGTTTGGGAATGGATCCCTGCGCACTGGGCGTGGAGAGATGGCGAGAGTAGCGTGTACCCACCCTATGAGTCCACAGGTAGGGATGGCACATGAGTCCTGAAGGGATGGCATGTGAGTCCGTGAGGGGGGATGGCATACGGCGGTGGTGTACTATACTCTCGGGTAGCGCAGACCCAGCACTCATTTGGAGGATCCAGGGAGAAAGGGTTGATATATGTAGGTCAGGGACCTGCATATGTCGTGTGGTTTAGGAATCCCCAGCTGGGTTATTAATCGGTTCGAATCATCGTTGCTCCTCGGTTATGGAGACTCGTTCCGCTGCCCTACATCGTAGTTAGCAACTGGAATATGATGGTGGCCATGAAAGGATTTGTAAAAGTGTGATGGTTATATATCATGTTTAATTATAACTGGTGCTAATCTTAAATTTTGCTAATCCTCATTTTGGAGGTAAAATCTGAAATTAAGGATCAAATCTCTAGATGTTTTTCCGCAAAAATATTCTCTGGTTTCTGGCCCAGAAAACTCATTAAGCCAGCATGCCCTTGGATTCTCCCTCTATCGGGTAAGACTTGTTGAGTACCCTCATGTACTCAGGGTTTGTTAAACCCCTGTTGCAGGTACTAACTTGGGTTACAGAGCTAGGTCATCTCAGTAGGTTCGACATGATCTGGTTGCCGTTCTCGTAGATGTTCGTCAATCCCTTCCCGCTTCCATATACAAGATAAGTTATTTGATAAAACCCTGATCATATTTTGTAAACTATTGTTATAAATCTTCCACACTCTGATAAATTATTTTGTATCAATATTTTAATGTTGTGGTTCCTCCTGTATTGATCCTGGAGAAAGGGTGATTCGGGGTTTCCGAAGTCATCCGGCAGAACACCGGAGTTATCGGGTTCCCGTGCATAGACGTCGGAGGGCTTTTGAGGCAATGGCGGGTGTATGTGGGCCCAACAATTCGGTGGTTCTGTTACAGTTATTCGCCTTCGCATGGGCTCCACCATTCTCCTCGTGTTAGCTTCTGCAAGGTAGAGTCAGCTTTCGCTTCATATTCCGTCTCTCCCTGTTCTTTATTCCTTTCGCGCTAGTAGGCGCTGAGTTCAATTTCGCTATTTGCTTTCGGGGAGGCTTGTTCCGATTAGCTTTTCTTTCTCTTTCGCCTTTTGCTTTTCTAGATGTCTGCGCCAGAGACTTCTAGTGGAGCACTGTTAGAGGGTCAAGAGATTGTCTTGGTAGGCTATACCAAAACCAGGCGAAATCCTAAAAACGAGCCATCCTCGTCCGAAACACCCGGATCTACTTCACCGAATCTTCTTCTGGCTCTACTGCATCCGAATCGAATTCCTATGATGAGTTAGGTCAGGAAGACGCCGAGGCCAGTGTGTCTGGGGCAAATACGCGAAAGAGCGCGAGCGAAATAAGCGGCTCTGTCGACTTGGAAGGGTCCGACGAAACGGAGTCAGTTGGGACTTGCCCGGCGTCCCTTGCCGCGAGGGGGGTGTTCCACCTAGGCCGCTCGCTCATTGATAAAAAGGAGCTCGAAAGCTATGTTGCACGAAGGTTTCTGACTGCATCCGAACCTGCGCCCTTTCGGGCTCCGGGCGACGAGGAAGTTCCGCAACCGAAACCTTACGAGGCTGTTGTCTTTCGAGACTATTTCACCGCCGGGCTACGGTTTCCGCTCGACGATTTCGTTGCCGGTCTTCTCTTTCTCGCGTTGAAGATGCAAGGTTATGTTGCATCATTTGACGCATTCGTGCGCTTTTATACCACCGCAGTCCGGTCAAAACCGATGATGGCAACAGCATGGAATTTGGAGCTTACAATTTTGTGTCGAAATCGTCGAAGCGAATTCAGGGAATCACTCATACCTACAGGAACAAGTGGGAACAGTGGCCTTGCTTTTGGTTCTATCATCGTGGTTGTTCCGATTCGGATGTCGCTATGGCTCGTAGCGGGGGATTTTCGCGGGCATCTCGCCTTGTCTCCGAGCTTAAGCCGTGGGTCGGCGACAAGAAGCCGCGGTACTCCGCCGTGGCTAGCGGTTGCCGTGAAAGTGAGGAAGCGTTTGTTCGTACTGCCCGGCTTCAGACAAGTCGAGATCTAGTCGAGGAGTGGATCGCCCTGCGGAAGGCCCCTTTATGCGCCACTCATACATTCGCTGCCTTCATGGAAGTGGGCGGTTATCTTCGTCCGGCTCTGGTCTGCAGGCGCCCGGATCAGTTCTCCAGCGACGCTTCGCATGTACGGTCAATAGAGGAACGTGTGAATTTGATATGCGATCCTGTCACCAGCCGGGAGCTGACGGCCAAACGGAAAGCTCTTGGCGATCGCGCCCGCTTAAATCGCGCATTCGAGATGATGGAAGTGCAATATGGTGAGCGGGATGGGTCCACAGCTGAGCCCGGCGCCCCGAAAGTGCGGGATGGATCCACAGCAGAGCCTGGCGGCCCGAGTGTTGTTTTGGCGGTGCTGCTGCTGGTGGGTCTCACGCGGAGAAGAAGAAGAGCGCGAAACGGCGGGCAAAAGAGCCGGCCGATGTGCAGATTGGGCGAGATCTGGTGAGGCCCGTTAAACGGAGCCAAAAGGTCGCCTTTGACGACCGGGTGCCTGTTATCAAGATTGATTCTGAAGGAGAGGTTCGCTTGATTCGCATCTTTCGGGTTGCCATTTCGCTGCCTTTGTTTTGCTTTGTTATCTTATATTCGCCTGTTGCTTGTTTTCAGGATCCAGATCTCGGCGAGAGGATGGCCCCGACCAAGCCACGTGCGCCTCAACACGTTGCGAGTACATTCAACGACGATCTATCGTCTTTCGCACTCCCCACTTTCAACAAGTCGAAAAAGCAACCGTGGAAGGGGGATCGCGAGGCCGAAGAAGCCGTCAAGAGGACAAAGGTAGCGGTGTCGAAAAAGCTGAAGGCTGCTGAGGCTTCGAAAGCCCACGTGCCGAAAGAGAGCAAGCCTTCCCTGGTGAAAGACAAAGGTCCGGCTGCAGGTAAGAGTCGCTTCTATCGCGAAACTCTTCGCGTTACCCAAGAAATGCTTGACATGCAGCTTTTGGGATTCGGACGCTTGGACCTCTCCGTCATGCGCCGGGGATTATGGCGACCCTTGCTTTTATTCTGGTTCTGGCTCTTCCGGGGACACTGATCCGCGGAAGGAGCGGTTTTATCGAATTGCTCATGCTCTAGGTGCTTCGTCTCGGGCGAGCCTGGCCTACAACATCGACTGCAGCTCAGTTGGGGTACTGCCGGACATCGACGAGAGCTCGTCGAAATATGTTGAGTTCTGCTCTCGCTCGCTGACCCTCCCCGAAATGGAGCGTGACTTACTGAAGGAAGATAGCGGCACTCTCGCGGATGCGGCTGCCTTTCATGAGATCAGTGTGAGTGCTTTTGACTGTTGTTTCCTTTCAACGTTGCTTTCGCGTCGTTATGTTGCTTACACTTCATTCTCGGTTTTCATTTTGATGGCGCTCCTCATTTCGCGTACCCTTGCGAAACAAGGGGAGATTGTGAAACGGTCCCTCGAGCAGGATCTCGAGAAGAAAACTAAAAAGATTCAGGACCTGGAGGGGGGAATTGAAGGAGCTGCGCCGGGAGCGCGAAAATGATGCCCAGAAGAAGCGAGATCTGGAGGCCCGCGTCCAGGAGCTTGAAAAATTTGAGCGCCATGAGACCACCCGCAAGGCCGAATTCGACAAGATAGCGAAGGAAGCAATAGCCAAGAATTCTTGGATTTGCCGATCGCTCGGAGTCGAGGTTGTTCCCCCGAGCGATGATGAGCCGTCTACATTCGCCTCATGGATTCAAGGCGAATTAGACTCTCTTGAGGGAAACCTGCACCATGCTCGTGGTTTCGCTGCCACGGTGGTCTTTCGCACCCTATGCGCTGGCCTTGGCGAAGCAAAATGTGAGCACCTTGACTCGGTTGACCTCAGCAATGTGGACAACTTCTGGCGTGTTGCTCCGGAGGCAAACGACGCGGGCATTCACTTCTTCGAGCAGTTCTGGTGTCAGGGGGGCAGTGATCTCGCTCTTATGCGGGCCGCCTCTAGCCGTGCTAAGGTATAGTTTCGCTAGGTCCCTGCTTTTGCGTTTGGGGCTGGCTTGCTTTTGGGTTGCTTTAACTTTTGCCTCCTTGTTTCGCAGGACGATGACGACAAGGACCGCCTCATATCCTTGGTGAAGGACTACATGGCTGAACACGATGCTCGCGAAGCGGAGAGGCGCGGCCCGGAGGAGACAGGAACGCCTTCGACTCCCGGCCTCGTGGTTTCGCCCCCCGACGCCGAAGCGGCTGCCGAAGATGTAGTGGTAGATTCCTAGATTTGCTTGGCTGACCTAGGTATTCGGTGTGCATGAATGTTGCGCGTGAAACATGAATGTTTTGTAATAAATCTGGTTCGCTTTGACTGTTTGCGTAGGTTCCCAGTTGGGGGCCTGCGCAACCTGAATTTGTGTGGCCATTGGCCATAAATCATGACGGTCTTCACATGGGTGGTTCGTCTTGGTTTCGACATCGGCAGAACTTTCCGGATGCGAGTTTGTCCGACTTCATGGATTCGCGACTCTCGCGAGCCATGATTGCGGATCGTAGGATTAAAAGTTTTTTTGCTAGTCTTGATCCCGCGGTTGTAGGGGCGGCGCCGGCGGCTGAAGCCTTGCGCGTCGCCGCGCTGAGGGCACATGCCATGCGGCTTCGGATCTGGTGCTCCATGAGCCGAAAGAGGAGCCTTATGAAGAGGATGCAGCGGATGGCACACGGCGCTATTACTTTTACTCTCCTTCCTCGTAGTGAACTACGTCATATTTTGCTCTTGCGTTATACGCTGCAGCTTTTCATTTGTCTGAGATATCTTTTTGGTTTCACAGAACCTTCCGTATCATCAACTTCGCAATTATTAGGTAGTGGAGTGAAATGCATGTGGGCCCCTTGCACAATTCTGCCTTGAAACAATCGCTGAATGGAGCACAGCCAGCCCTTAAGCGACTTAGTTCCTTTTTCGTAGAAAAGGCGCCACCCTCACATTCGCTGGGGTGGCTGGTGAAATGGGATAGCAGAATGGAGTGTAGCCAGCCCTTTGGCGGGTTAGTTTCTTTGTCAAAGAAAAGGCGGCACCCCTCACATTTGCTGGGGTGGCCGGCGAATTTGAGTCGCGAAATGGAGCTTAGTCAGCCCCTTAGCGACTTAATTTATTTTTTGAAGAAAAGGCGCCACCCCTCACATTCGCTGGGGTGGCTGGCGAATTTGAGTCGCGGAATGGAGCGTAGCCTGCCCCTTAGTGAATTAGTTTTTTAAGAAAAGGCACCACCCCTCACATTCGCTGGGGCGGCTAGCGAATTTGAGTCGCGGAATGGAGCTTAGCCAGCCCCTTAGCGACTTAGTTTATTTTTTGAGAAAAGGCGCCACCCCTCACATTCGCTGGGGTGGCTGGCGAATTTGAGTCGCAGAATGGAGCTTAGCCAGCCCCTTGGCGACTTAGTTTATTTTTTGAGAAAAGGCGCCACCCCTCACATTCGCTAGGGTGGGCTGGCGAATTTGAGTCGTGGAATGGAGCTTAGCCAGCCCCTTGGCGACTTAGTTTATTTTTCGAAGAAAAGGCGCCACCCCTCACATTCACTGGGGTGGGCTGGCGAATTTACATTGTGGAACTCGCGCGTAGATGGATTCTCATTGAGGACTTTCAACCGTTTGCCATTGAATTGCACCGCAGCATTGCGCGTAGCTGGACTCTCATTGAGGACTCTCAACTCTCTGCAGACAAGGGGTTAGGCATAGGCTTGGCGTGCTGCCTTCACATTTCGCGAAAGGCGGCGGCCACTCATAGACGTTCCTCCTGTATGCCTCCCATGCCGACTTATCTCGGATGGTCTTGCCGCGTTCTCCCGGTGGGTGTGATTGTTGAGGGCTTGTGGTTTGCTTATTTATGGACGACTCTGCCGTCCTTTTGGCCTTTGCGCATTTATTTCAGTTCTGGGTTCACCTAGGGTGCACCATTAACTTTGTCCTTTCCCTGTTGTTGGCAGCCTGTTACATGCTGCCATATATAACCCGTCGGGAGGTCGGGTTCAAGTGCCTTGTGCCCTTCTTGCATTCTGGTTAACTGGGATTGGGAGGATGCCGGGTGGGTACGCTGCTTGTGGCGCAGCGTTGTGGTGCTGCTGCTTCTCGATGACCAATGTCGTGGATTGCCTGGGGATGGGAGAGCATCTGGAAAACAACGTGGCCCCTCGCTCCGTATTGGAGCGGGGGGCCCTGTTTGTCTACTGTGCTGTGGTTTCGGCTTCTCGCAGGATAGACAAGATATGTAACGTCGGTGCTGTGTGAAGGTTCCAGTTAATGTCAGTCCCGCGCATATGCCAGCACTGGGGTCACTGGGTGCTTGCTTCTCGGTGCTGAAATGCCCAAATCTCCCTTGTTACTCTCTTTTGGCGATCTTGCGATAGAGGTTTTGCGGGGTTCGCGAGGGTGTTTTGCCTCTGCCACTACCCGTTGTTTTGGGTGATTCATGTTGATTCCTTGTTTGTCGGAATCGCGGATGTACATGGATATTGTAACTATCTAGTGTTACAGGATACTTTAGTTTTGTCGGTTGAACGAAGGGTTGATGACTATTGTAACCTTCGGCCTTTCTGGGTTTTTGCTCTCTTATCGTTTCTCGAGAGCGTGATTGTTGCTCCATCACTGTGCGTGGTTGTGACTCTTTTGCTGAGGGAGTTAGGGCGCGTGGGCTTCTTTCGCCTTCGCTCCCTCGCCTTGTCGGTGGATAGAAGTGTCAGAGCGCTTAGGCTTTCCTATATTCGTCCCCTCGCATCCCCGGGGGATTGTTGACACCTCTTAATGTTATCTCTAATAACGGCGCCAAAAATGCCGGAGCAGCGCACCGCCACTAGAATGCCAAGTTGTCATCCCTAGCATAACACCAAGGGGTGTGGTATTAAATCATGCCACCATCTAGAATATAGAAATGTATCCGCAAGCGCACAGATCAAATACCATTGTAGCATTTTACCCGGAGTATTACGGGTTGTCATTTATATTTTCCCAAAGGAAGGTCTACATGGCTATGTAAAGGTAGTGTGTTGACCTAGAGTGTAACGAATAGGCATAACCATGTCCTTGCTACTCAATGCAGGGGTAAGTCACAAGATAATTGATAAGGTAAGTATATAATCATCAGCATAAACAGATAGAGACTCCTAGCTTTATCATTAGGGTTGCTAGTAGAACATCAAGAGATATTCCTGGGTTATTCCTAGCTACATGTCAATGTATATTATGGTTAGTGCAACACACCTAGTAGTCATGGCTAAGGTTAGCATTATATTTATTCATAGTGGACATACTAAGGAAGTTTGAGAACATAGCACGCCCTTCCATCGTATACAAGCCCTACTGTGCCTATAAACGGGGTTTGGATTACATAGGACTCAACAGGAATGTCACACCCGTGATCTACCAAACCCAGCCTATAGGGTGCATTCGCAGATAAACAATGTATAAGCACCACGCTAACACAATGCTTATCACTCACCCAACGATCAATTAGATGAGTGCTATACGAACCTATGGATAAGTATAATGTTAATCTTGCTATACTAAGCATATAACCACAATAGACAAAGAACAAAAAAACTATGAATATAAGTAAATAAGTATTCATCAATTCAATTGTGGCAATCATATAACTATACAATGAAAGAGAACAAAGGCGAGAGGAGGTAAGAACTACACCAAATCCAAGCTCTTGATGGCTCCGGAATCCAAGCCTGCGCTTGCCTCCCTCTAGTTCTAATCTAGCTATCTAGGCCCTAGCTAAGGAGTTCTGATTAGGGTTTCTGGCTGATGATCGGACTTCGAATGGAATGAATGAACGGGGGTCTTCCTCCCCAGGGGGTGCCTCTCCTTTTATAGCCCTGGGCGATGATCGTGAGCCATCGGATCAAACCGACATTGACGGGCGGCTAGGATCGATCCTTAAAGGCGGTGGAGCGAACTGGGTGAACCGGGACCCGAGGGGGGCCAGCCCCAGACCGGCCGGTTCGGGGCCAGACCAGTCGGTCTGGCCTGGTGGCCTCCGGGCCCCCGGCTCGGTGTGGTGCCTTCTCGTCTCTTCTGGAACATTGCTGTGTAGCCGTGGAGTCCATTTTCCGTTTCCTTGTTCCGATAAGCTTCTATGTTCGCGCCTTTTCCAGTTTACGCCTGTATAAATAGTGAAACACCAAAACTCGTGGAATTTGGTCAGTGTAAACCCTATGTCTACCTTGGTGATCACATTTGCATCCTTTTCATGGCTAGTTGACGGTTGAATTATTACAATAGTGGCCGTCAACAACTCCCCCAAGCTTAACCTTTGCTAGTCCCTTAGCAAAGAAAACCTAGAAAAGTTATTGAATATAACGTCGCTACCAAAAATAGAGATAAATCCCTATCTCCGGCAACGGCGTCAAAAAGCATGTTGATATCTGTTAACGCCCACTGAATGATCCGCAAGCGCACGGATACCGTTGTAGCTTTATCCTAGAGTATTCCATGTTTCGTTCCACTGAGAAATGTGTGAGATCAACTACGGTCTAACTTAACTAGGGGTAGCAATAAGGTGAAGATAGATACTAGATTAGGGTAGAACTAGGGTAGAACTAGGGTGGCAGTTAATGAGGTTGAGCGTAGCAATCAAGGTTGATGATAATAGGGGAGTAGAGAGGATAACTATAGTTTTCTCCTTCTAACTTAGGCAAGCCTATATCTTATATTGCTAACTGGGGACATTACATAAGGAGGGACATCGACATAGGATGTAGATCTCCTTAGCAACCTCGTCCTACTTGGCCTACAAACGGGATAGTGGGATACATAGGATTCAACAGGAATGTCACACCTGTGAGCTACCACCAAATCCGGAATGTAGGGTGCATCCACGATTATCCTAAGCCTAAGCACCATGCTTACACCTACGATAATACTCTAATCCCTCTAGAACAGGAATAAAGCACTCAAAGAGAGTCGTGATCCAGATAAATAATAAAGGCATAGAACTTACTCGCATTAGAAGTTGATCACCAGAGACATCCCAGGAGCAAGCTCAAGTAGAGCTTGATCCCGCCAAGGTACAAGCCATAGAGAGGGCACCGACAGGCCGGCACCTCCTTCTAACTCTTCCCTCACTCTCCATCTCACTATTATCTAAAGACTAGATCCTAGAGAGGACTAATCTTCTCTTGATGGCTGGCCCCAGAGAGGTTATCCATTCAAGGGACACCTCTCAATTAGGGTTTGAGAGAATTACAAATGAATGAGTGATGCCCTGGAGGGGTCCTGCCCTTCTTTTATAGCTCGATGGGATGAACGTGAGCCCTTGGATCAAACTGACTTTGGCGGACGGCTGAGATTGAAACCCTAAGGTGGTGGAGCATATGGGCCGAAGCTGGGCCTGATTGGAGCTTGGGCCAGACCGGCCGGTCTAGGGTGGGACCGGCTGGTCCCACTCTGGGCCCGCTGGTGGTCCGCTTCGTCGTGGTGTCTTCTCGCGCCTTTTGGAGTCTTCGAGTGCAGCCCCCGCGGTGGAATTCATATCTTTTCATCCGGAACTCCGAAAAAGGCAAATAATATGTCCGTTTCGATCATCTCGACGAGCTCTTCGCAATGGTGCATTCCAATTCATCATTTGAGGTGCTTGTAATCTGTCATGTTGGTCCTTTTTGATAGCTTTTCCGATGCATACCTGTAGAGACAAGGATTCACCAAAACTCATGGAATTCCGTTAGTGTAAACCCTAAGTCTATGTTGGTGATCGCCATTGTGGCTCTTTCAGGAGTTAGTTGATAGGTAAATTTTGTCATTAATAGCCATCAACAACACCCCCACACTTAACCTTTGCTAGTCCCATAACAAAGCTAAGCTCAGAAAGCTTATCAAAAGATATGTATAAGTTTAAGCATTGTAACCATCTCGATGTAACTCCTCAGAAGTATACCTGCATTCAGACAAAAATTCTCCTCCAAGCTTAAGCAATAACTGAGCTAACTTTCAAACTTACTCATGTTACCTTTGACCATGGGGCTTATTAGCTCTTACTTAGGTCTTGAGCAATCGAAATACAGAAAGATCCAGCCAAGCGCTATGTATCAAGCTCTTTGTTCAACTATCATTCTAGAAGGTTTAGAGGTTTTTAAACAAAACTCAGAGTTTTCCATGTATAACACTCTCAAATCTCTCAGTATATGTGGTATTTGTGGATTCTCACCAAGGCAGTAGTGATGGTTGCCTTTCTTTTCATCCTATAACTAAGGCTTATATAGAGCTCATAGGTAAAGAGAAAACTTGAAAGAGCAACCTTACAATGCATATGTTGTGAAGCCAAACAATGGATCCATGGAGAAATAAGTCATACAATCGAATCAAGATGTGCAAGTGTATGGATATGGTGGATATTTGGTGGAACCTAATTCTACTATGCTCCTTGAAGACATATCTCTCTTTTGGAATGTGAAACTTGGCCAGAGAGTATGAGCTATCTCTTTTTTTTCTTTTTTCATCAGGGAGACAGGTATCTACGTACCCATTGCTCTTGGACACTTGTCCATTTTTTTAGCTCCCTTAATTTATCTTTTTGTTTCATGATAACTTTTGCATAGCTCATAACACTCCTTTTGGCACAAAAGATTTTTTGAGAGATAGCAACAAGAACATAGAGTATTTATTGGGTGGCTATCTAATGGAAATGTTTTTGGTGTTCTCTCCTAGTGTAGGAGCAAAACATTTTTGGATGGGTGCAGATGGAATGGCATGTTGTTGCGCCTACTCCATTGTAGAGTAGTGCATATGAAGGTAGCGTGTAAGTGGATCTTGATTCAAGGGTATGATAAATCTCTCACAAGGGTCACAAAGGTTGACAAAACTCAATGCAAGACAAGCAGCATATATGTGGAAGTTTAACTAGCCTATCTCATCATGTTTGGCTCTGGTGGGAATATAAGCTTTGTCATACAGGAACTCATCATGTAAGGTTTTTGTATTTTTCAAAAGATAAATCTCTAGAATTTTAGTGTCACTCAGAACAAGATAAATAGCAGCTCAAACTTTTCTCAATCAGATCAATCAATTACCTAGACTTAGTTCAAACATATGCAACCCACAAGTTTCAGGCTCAGAGAAATCTCCATGTCAAAACAGTTGGAGCCAAAACTTGGGAAAACTTATGTCTAAAAACTAGGCACTTCAAAGGTGTTACGACAGAGCAGCTTCTCATCATTTTCATCTTTAGGGATCATCTCCGGGGCTTGCCTATTTATTGACTCTATCTAAACAAACATTTTTATTTGGTTTTACATTTTGAAGACTCATACTATATAAAACTCTAAAGACTCTAAAAAGCATGGACCTTCATATGTCCACATATTTTTGGTATTTTTTATTTTTTATGACTGACTCGATAATCGCGTAGGTACACTTACCTGGGTACCTAGGGGATGCCTTCCCCCAAAGTTAGTTGTTGTCGTGGTTGAGCATTGAAGCTGAGCAGTCCTCGCGGTGGAGCTCATGCTTACAAGAGCAAGTGTAGCCGGGAATCTTGATCTCATCCAACAAGAAGTTGCTTCCTCCACACAGTGATTAGCTGTGTGTGGGGAAGGTGTACTTTGAGTGATGTCGATGAAGATTCCTAGGTGGACTAGCTCTTGGAGTCATCCTGCAGCAAACATCTCATAAAACACCAAAACTTGTGGAACGGATTAGGGTAAGCAGTTAGAGGTTAGCCGTTTCACAGATTTGTTATTGTGAGAGGTTTTCAAAAGTTGTTATAGTATATACAGTGCAGCAAGTTGCTCAATGATTAATTTTTGGATTTTCTAATTTATTATGCAGGAAAGAAAATATGTATGCATGATTATTTTTGTTATTTTTATGCCACCACGGTGAAGACTCCTACGGGCTTTTACACACTATAGAACTATTCACATGGGGCTTCAAGTTTTATAATGCATGAATTATCTAACAAGATGAATGCATATTTTTTTTGGTGCAATGCTAATGTGGAAAAGTAGACATGCTAAAGAGAAAATAATTTATGCAATGTAAGAAAGTAAATATGGATAACTACCAATGTTACCTCATGGCAAGGGTTCGGATTTTAAAGTCTTCCAGACTAGACTTCTCCCTTCTTGTTGATTCCTCCAGTGCTGATGACATGGAGTTTCTTTGGTTGGGTGCATGGGAGTGCTTCTTCTCCAAGCTAGCTCTTTCGGTGAAGATACAAATTTTTATGATGATGCCCTTTATGATGTGTCACCTTCTTCTACCTAACCCGTCTTGATTTTGAGATTTGATTTTGCTTTGATAGGTCTAGGACCTCCACTTGTACAAAATAGGGAATTGACTCCCCCACACTTCACTTAAAGTGTGTCCTGCTCATGAAGACAAGGCAGAGATCAAGTGCATGGGCTCTACTGGTGGGAAAACACTAGCAGAACCAAAACTTCTATTCCATATTTCTTGTCCTTAGTCATGTTGAACAACATGAATTTGATGTTATGTGCTTTGTTCAACATATCATGAGAGGTAGGATCAAAAGGTTGAGCAAGGATGTAACATTTAAGTTCATTAGGCTACAAGAGTTGAGGTGCTTAACCCAAGGAAGGATTGTCCATCTATACATGATGTGTCAATTTTTACATGATCATGACTATCATCTTCCAAGCATAAGATGTGCAACTTTTTTACCTCATTTGGTTAAGACTACAAATCAAGATAGTGATGCTATGAACAACTTTCAAGAACTAGACATATTGAGTTAATCAAGATTGATCATGGATAATTATTACTCAAACATGTTAAGTTCTTTATTCATGTTCATACCAAAACCAAGGAGAAGCATTTTAAGTAGTGACTATTTACCTTGGGATGTTACCTTCATCATTGGAGCATGATGACACCATGTGATGAAGAGTGGATGACTCTTGATGGTCCTTTTGCTTTGCTCGTTGCTTTCCTTGTTTGGTCAACCTCATATCTCGCTTCATAGTTCCTCTTGTTCCTAGATGGTGCTCTTTTATCGTGCCATCTTTTTTTTCTCTTTGCTATTTTAGATTTTTATGCCTGCACAAGATTAGTGGACAACACATACCCGAAGGAATATACCGATTTGAACGGGGGATTGTTATCTCTAATTTATGTGCATTAATTAGAAAGATAGTTTCTCATATTTTATGCAAGCATGGTTCAAGGCAAAGGTTACTTGCAGCTGAAGACAAAGTGAATGATCTTTGATACTTACAGTCCTTCCCTCAATGATGAATGAGCTGTGTCTTCAATGTGCAAAGTTATTGGAGTTCGTCATGTGCCTTGCTTCATCTCTGATTTGAATTCATCTCTTGACTTTCCCAGTTTGAATTTGAGAATTGCCTGCATGGGTTAGTCCAACAAAATATCCAGTGTCTACTAAAGCATACTTTCAGTTCAAGAACCAACCTAGACACCACGTCTAATTTGATTCAGGAAGGCATTTCAACCTAAGCACCACGCCTAATTTAAAAGCCTTTAGAAGCAAAATCAGTACACCTCTTGGTTCAAGATCAAACTAGACACCGCATCTAATTTAATTCAAGAAAATAGTTTAAACTAAGCACCATGCCTAATTTAAAAGGTGTGTAAGAATACTTCAAAATCTTATGTATACTGTAGCAAGCACAGGTAGCATGGAGGCATTATAGAGATTTATTCAAATAGAGATAGAAGAGCATGATTGTTATATGGCAAGTTGAGCATGGCTTAAAGGTAAAGACAACCAAAATTAGCAACATGGCATGAGATTTTTCAGGAAAGCATATCCCCAAACTTGAATTCTTGCAAAGCAAGATCAAGTTTGGATGGATGTGATCTAATGTTGCATATTAATTGGTTGGACATACCTTGCACCATCATCCTTCATTTTTCTTGCTTCAAACCTGTAAGATTAGTAACAAGAATACCCAAAGGAATATTTTCATAATTATTTCTCTATGCTCATCTCATAAGGGCAATTCAGGCAAGAGTTCATGTTGTCTATCGAAAGCGCTAGTTCTTGGTCAAAAGCTCATTTTTGGGAAACCTCAGAATCACACTTCAAGATGGTGAAGTGGTTTCCCCTTCAACACCAATCTTTATCTACCTTCCTCAAGATCCACACATCGAGACTTGCAATATTTATGATAAACATATGCATCTACAACCACTCTTTTAAAGTTTCTATGGACAGGATGTATGAGGGGGTTGAAGATCTTGAGTGTGGTCATGGTAGAGAGACCAAGAGATTCAGGAGATGTGTCATATGAGCATGGTTTTGATGAGGTCTTTTTATAGTAGCTTCTATGCTCATTGATGTCATCTCCCTTACCAGTCTCTAAGGGTGATTCTACATAAATGTCTATAGGCGAAAATATTATCTCCTTTATTTCATGCCTATGAAATTCATCAATCATGTTACTGTATAGGATTTTCTTGGGATTGATGGCTCTCAAGTTGGTCTTATCAATGGCCTCCTCCAAACTTGGATGAGTCAGGAGTTTATCATTTGGATCTAGGCCTAGGCTAGATTCAATTAAGGCTTCTTCATGGTCCATCCATTTTACACATTACAGCCATTGTTGCAGCACTTCTTGGTCATCCTCGACTCCATCATGATTCCTATGCTCTAAGGGTCTTAGTGGATCTCTAAGGTCATCATGAGACTCAGAAGAGTGAGTGTCCAGGGATTCTTTGGGATCAAGGATGGATTCTAAGATGGGTTGAGATGAGACATCTAAGGTAGGCATAGAAGGAGATAAGATAGAGTTAGAATCAAATTGACTTGGCTCTCCTTCTATGGCATTATTAGACATGCCATCTTTGAATTCTTCCCAAAGAAGATGCTTTCTAAGAGATTTCCTTCTCAAGAGGATTTGAATTATGTTCACTTGAAGGTCTCTTATAGGACTGGAAGTTTAGGCTCTTCCCGTCATCAACACCAAAAAGATTATACTCCAAAGGTTAAATTTCTTCTTCCCTTGGTGGATTTTGGGGCATGGATAGTTCAGGACTGATAGCTAAATATTGGGATTGGAATAAGTGCGATTTAGCTATCGAAACTTCCTCTTGTCTAGGAAACAATTCCTTCTCTTTCTCGGGGGGTTCATATTGAATGCTAGGGCAAGGTGTCCTTCCACAAAGTTTCTCAATCAAAGACCTTGCTTCACTAGCAGTCACATGAAGAAAAGATCCTCTAGAAACTATATCAAGGGACTTCTTAGAATCCTTACTAAGGCCAAAGTAAAAGTGTTGAAGCAACATTGGGTCTGGAATAGAAAGTTCAGGGCCTGTAGTGAAGAGATCATTAATGCGATCCCATGATGTTTCTAGAGATTCTTCCTCTAGCTGTTTAAAGCTTAGAACCTCTTCCCGAAGATCAATCACCTTAGAGATAGAAAAGAATTTAGTTTGAAATTCAGAACATAGCAATTCCCAATCTCCTTGCATACTTCCTACGGTTTTGTTGTACCAATGTTTAGCTTTTCTAGTCAAAGAGAATGGAAAAAGCTTCCATCGTAGAGTCTTATCAGACATGCTAGCAATGCGAAAGCATGCACATCTCAGTAAGAACTCAATAGGTGTGAGTATAGGGTTTTCATCGTCTTCATCTGAGAAGGATTGTTTTTGGACAAAGTCTACCCAACACGGGCGCAGCTCATAACCAGATGCCAAGATAGGCTCTGAAGATTCTAGTGGCCTAAAGCTTGCGCTCATGGGTTTAGCATATTGATTGATAGGAGTGTCACTCATGCCAAACCACAAGTTGAAAAGAAAAGAAGATAAAAGGAATGAAGAAAGAAAGAAGAGAGGAGTAAAAGATAAGAAAGAAGGATAAAGAGAAAAAGGATAAAAGAAAAGAAAAGTTAAGCTAGGTTCATAGTCAACTCAGCAAACCGCTTCCCCGGCAACGGCGCCAAAAAGCTTGTTGACACTTCTTAACGTCGCCACCAAAAATAGAGATAAATCCCTATCTCCGGCAACGGCACCAAAAAGCGTGTTGATATCTGTTAACACCCACTGAATGATCCGCAAGCGCACGGATACTGTTGTAGCTTTATCCCAGAGTATTCCAGGTTTCGTTCCATTGAGAAATGTGTGAGATCAACTACGGTCTAACTTAACTAGGGGTAGCAATAAGGTGAAGATAGATACTAGATTAGAGTAGAACTAGGGTAGAACTAGGGCGGCAGTTAATGAGGTTGAGCGTAGCAATCAAGGTTGATGATAATAGGAGAGTAGAGAGGATAACTATGGTTTTCTCCTTCTAACTTGGGCAAGCCTATGTCTTATATTGCTAACTAGGGACATTACATAAGGAGGGACACCGACATAGGATGTAGATCTCCTTAGCAACCGCGTCCTACTTGGCCTACAAACGGGATAGTGGGATACATAGGATTCAACAGGAATGTCACACCCGTGAGCTACCACCAAATCCAGAATATAGGGTGCATCCACGATTATCCTAAGCCTAAGCACCATGCTTACACCTACGATAATACTCTAATCCCTCTAGAACAGGAATAAAGCACTCAAAGAGAGTCGTGATCCAGATAAACAATAAAGGCATAGAACTTACTCGTATTAGAAGTTGATCACCAGAGACATCCTAGGAGCAAGCTCAAGTAGAGCTTGATCCCGCCAAGGTACAAGCCGTAGAGAGGGCACCGACAGGCCGGCACCTCCTCCTAACTCTTCCCTCACTCTCTATCTCACTATTATCTAAAGACTAGATCCTAGAGATGACTAATCTTCTCTTGATGGCTGGCCCCAGAGTGGTTATCCATTCGAGGGACACCTCTCAATTAGGGTTTGAGAGAATTACAAATGAATGAGTGATGCCCTGGGGGGTCCTGCCCTTCTTTTATAGCATGGTGGGATGAACGTGAGCCCTTGGATCAAACCGATTTTGGCGGACGGCTGAGACTGAAACCCTAAGGCGGTGGAGCTTGTGGGCCGAAGCTGGGCCTGATTGGAGCTTGGGCCAGACCGGCCAGTCTAGGGTGGGACCGGGCGGTCCCACTCTGGGCCCGCTGGTGGTCCGCTTCGTCAAGGTATCTTCTCGCTCCTTCTGGAGTCTTTTAGTGCAGCCCCCGCGGTGGAATTCGTATCTTTTCATCTGGAACTCCGAAAAAGGCAAATAATATGTCCGTTTCGATCATCTCGACGAGCTCTTCACAATGGTGCATTCCAATTCATCATTTGAGGTGCTTGTAATCTGTCATGTTGGTCCTTTTTGATAGCTTTTCCGATGCGTACTTGTAGAGACAAGGATTCACCAAAACTCATGGAATTCCGTTAGTGTAAACCCTAAGTCTATGTTGGTGATCGCCATTGTGCCTCTTTCAGGAGTTAGTTGATGGGTAAATTTTGTCATTAATAGCCGTCAAAAAATGCTTGTTGACACCTCTTAATGTTTTCTCTAATAGCGGTGCCAAAAATGCCGGAGCAGCGCACCGCCACTAGAATGCCAAGTTGTCATCCCCAGCATAACAACAAGGGGTGTGGTATTAAATCATGCCACCATCTAGAATATAGAAATGTATCCGCAAGCGCACAGATCAAATACCATTGTAGCATTTTACCCGGAGTATTACGGGTTGTCATTTATATTTTCTCAAAGGAAGGTCTACATGGCTGTGTAAAGGTAGTGTATTGACCTAGAGTGTAACGAATAGGCATAACCATGTCCTCGCTACTCAATGCAGGGGTAAGTCACAAGATAATTGATAAGGTTAGTATATAATCATTAGCATAAACAGATAGAGACTCCTAGCTATATCATTAGGGTTGCTAGTAGAACATCAAGAGATATTCCTGGGTTATTCCTAGCTACATGTCAATGTATATTATGGTTAGTGCAATACACCTAGTAGTCATGGCTAAGGTTAGCATTATATTTATTCATAGTGGACATACTAAGGAAGTTTGAGAACATAGCACGCCCTTCCGTCGTATACAAGCCCTACTGTGCCTATAAACGGGGTTCGGATTACATAGGACTCAACAGGAATGTCACACCCGCGATCTACCAAACCTAGCCTGCAGGGTGCATTCGCAGATAAACAACGTATAAGCACCACGCTTACACAATGCTTATCACTCACCCAACGATCAATTAGATGAGTGCTATACGAACCTATGGATAAGTATAATGTTAATCTAGCTATACTAAGTATATAACCACAATAGACAAAGAACACAATAACTATGAATATAAGTAAATAAGAATTCATCAATTCAATTGTAGCAATCATATAACTATACAATGAAAGAGAACAAAGGCGAGAGGAGGTAAGAACTATACCAAATCCAAGCTCTTGATGGCTCCAAAATCCAAGCCTGCGCTTGCCTCCCTCTAGTTCTAAACTAGCTATCTAGGCCCTAGCTAAGGAGTTCTGATTAGGGTTTCTAGCTGATGATCGGACTTCGAATGGAATGAATGAACGGGGGTCTTCCTCCCCGGGGGGTGCCTCTCCTTTTATAGCCCTGGGCGATGATCGTGAGCCATCGGATCAAACCGACATTGACGGGCGGCTAGGATCGATCCTTAAAGGCGGTGGAGCGAACTGGGCGAACCGGGACCCGAGGGGGGCCAGCCCCAGACCGGCCGGTCTGGCCTGGTGGCCTCCGGGCCCCCGGCTCGGTGTGGTGCCTTCTCGTCTCTTCTGGAACATTCCTATGTAGCCGTGGAGTCCGTTTTCCGTTTTCTTGTTCCGATAAGCTTGTATGTTCGCGCGTTTTCCAGTTTACGCCTGCATAAATAGTGAAACACCAAAACTCGTGGAATTTGGTCAGTGTAAACCCTATGTCTACCTTGGTGATCACATTTGCATCCTTTTCATGGCTAGTTGACGGTTGAATTATTACAATAGTGGCCGTCAACAACTCCCCCAAGCTTAACCTTTGCTAGTCCCTTAGCAAAGAAAACCTAGAAAAGTTATTGAATATATGTATATGTTTAAGCATTGTTGCCATCTCAGAGCAACTCTCTCTAAATATACCTGCAGCCAGACAGAAATTCTCCTCCAAGCTATGCAATAACTGAGCTGACTTTCAAACTTACCCATATTACCTTTGACTGTGGGGCTTATTAACTCTTCCTTGGGTCTTGAGCACTTGATAGACAGAAAGATCCCATCTAAGCACTATGTCTCGAGCTCTTCGATCAACTATCATTCTAGAGCTTTTTAGAGATTTTCAAATAAAACTCAGAGCTTCCCATATATGACACTCTTAAGTCTCTCAATATATGTGGTATTTGTGGATCCTCACCAAGGCAGTGATGATGGTTGCCTTTCTTTTCATCCTATAACTAAAGCTTATGTAGAGCTCATAGGTAAGGAGAAACTGAAAGAGCAAACTTGCAATGCATGTGTTGCTAAGTCAAACGATGGATCCATGGAGAAACGAGTCATGCAGTCGAATCAAGATGTATAGGTGGACGGATATGGTGGATATATGGTGGAATCTAATTCTACTCAGCTCCTTGAATGCTTCTCTCTCTTTTGAAAACTGGCTAGAGGTTATGAGCTATCTTTTCTCTTTTTTTCTTCTTTCTTCTTTTTTTCTTTCAGGGAGTCGGGTATCTAGTACCCATTGTTTTGCATTGGGACACTTGTCCATCTTTCTTTTCTTCTCCCTTTTTCTCAAATATCTTTTTGCATAGCTCATGGCACTCCTTTTGGCATTGATGGATTTAGAGAGATAACACAGAAACATGGAGCATTTATTGGGTGGCTAATCTAATGGAATATTTTTGGTGTTTTCTCCCAGTGTAGGAGAAAAACATTTTTGGAATGGATGTAAATGGAATGGCATGTTGTTGCGCCTACTCCAGTGTAGAGTAGTGCATATGGAGGTGGATCTTGATTCAAGCGCATAACAAATTTCTTACCAGGGTCACAAAGGTTGATAAAACTCAATGCAAGACAAGCAGCATAAATGTGGAAGTTTAACTAGCCTATCTTATCATGTTTGGCTCTGGTGGGAATGTAAGCTTTATCATATAGGAACTCATCATGTTTTTGCATTTTTTAAAAGATAAATCTCTAGAAATCTAGTGTCATTTAGAACAAGATAGATAGCAGCTCAGACTTTCTCAATCTTATCAATCAGGTACCTAGACTTAGTTCAAGCGTATGCAATCCACAAGTTTCAGGCTCAGAGTAAATTCTCATGTCAAAACAGTTGGAGCTAAAACTTGGAAAAACTTTTGTCTAAACTCTAGACATTTCAGAGGTGTTGTAACAGAGCAGCTTATCATCATTTTAATTCATCATTCACAAGAGCTTCCTTTTTATTGACTCTAGACAGACAAACATTTTTATTTGGCTTTTCATTTTTCAAAGACCCAAACTATAAAACTCAAAAGACTCTAAGGACTCTTAAAAAGCATGGACCTTCATGTGCTCACATATTTTTGGTATTTTTAGGTTTTCTTAGATACTATGGTGAACCTTCATGTGCTCATATATTTTTGGTATTTTTTATTTTTTATGACTGACTCGATAATCATGTAGGTACACTTACCTGGGTACCTAGGGGATGCCTTCCCCCAAGATGGTTGTTGTCGTGGTTGAGCATTGAAGCTGAGCAGTCCTCTCGATGGAGCTCACGCTTGTAAAAGCTGGTGTAGCCAAGAACCTTTATCTCATTCAACAAGAAGTTACTTCCTTCATACAGTGGTTAGCTGTGTGCAAGAAGGTGGACTTCGAGTGATGAAGATGATGATTCTTAGGTGGACTAGCTCTTAAAGTCATCCTGCAGCAAACATCTCACAAAACACCAAAAATCATGGAACGGATTAGGATAAATAGTTGGTGGTTAGCCGTCCGTGGATTAGTTGTTTTTGAGAGGTTTCAAAGGTTGTTACAGTGCATGCAATGCAGCAAGATGCTCAATGATTATTTTTGGATTTTTCTTTTTATTAAATAGAATGAAATATGTATGCTAATTTTTATTTTATTTTTATGCCACCACGGTGAACACTCCTTTAACTTGCACTACATGTATGTCACATGGGGCTTTAAGGTTTTCCAAATGTTTTTGTGATTTTCTATAAAGATGATAAAAACTAACTACAAATTAAAAGTGTAAGAAAGTAAATGGATAACTACCATTGTTACCTTATGGCAAGGGTTCGGAGTTTAGAGTCCTCCGGACAAGACTTCTCATCGCCTTCACTCCTGGGGTGCTTCATCGGATCCCGAGGATGGGGACCCTGATGTTGGACCTCCTGGTGATGATGGCTCAGTTGAGGAGGTTACCTTTTCTTTCCATACCTTTGTAGGTTGTTGCTTTGGTGCTGTAGATTCTTCCTTAATTTCCTCCTCCTCAACATTGCTCTTTTGAGAGCGATTCCTCCGGCGCTGACGTCTCCTCTTGGACTGGGTAAAAGCTGCTAATCCAGGAGAGCTATAATCTTTAAAATAACAATGTACCTTCTCTCCTAGAAATTGGAAGTGGACTTGGCCTGATCCATTGTAGATGATCGCGTTGGTGGTGCCGAGGAACGGCCTTCCAAGTATGATGGGCGTTTCGTCTTCTTCTCCCATGTCCAGTATCATAAAGTCGGTCGGGACGTAGTGGTCCTGGATCTTGACCATGATGTCTCTTGCTACTCCCTCTGGAAATCTTGTTGTGTTGTCCGCCAGCTGCAGCTGCATATAGGTAGGGTACAGAGGTGTATTGAATAATAAATCATATACCTTTTTGGACATTATGTTGACAGCTGATCCGGTGTCGCAGAAGGCATTGTAGAATGAGCACTGCCCTATGGTGCAATCAATGGCTGGCGTGCCTGGATTCTCTTTCTTGGTTAAGAATGGTGAAGCTAAGAGGTGGTCATGCTTGTACTCGACAGCCTTGACTACTTGGACTTGCTTTCTCACTTGTCTTCTATGCTTGTTCTTCCTCTTCCCATTTGAATTTCTCTTGGTTCCTTCGTTTGTTGGCTTGACTAGGAAGTAAGCTCCTCTTGGATCTATAGGAGCTTCAAGGGTCTTGTTCTTAAAACTGAATTTCTCTTTATTGCCCTTGATAGTGAAACAAATCTTGACACTGTCCGTGTAGATGACAGCCTTTGCAGTACTCAGGAATAGTCGGCCAAGAATGATTGGAATCTTGGGAGCCGGTATCCAGGACTACAAAGTCTACAGGGACATATGATCTCCCGATTCATATGCACACGTCATCTAAGATTCCTTTGGGGTACTTGATCGTCTGGTCTGCAAGCTGCAAACACATATCTGTGTACAACAAAGATGCCCATGGAAAGAATTGGTCGAAGATTACCTTAGACATGATGTTGACACTGGCGCCTAGATCGCAGACAACTTCAGGAAAGTCATGCTGCCCAATAGATATGGGAATCACAGGTCTCCCTGGATCTCCTCTCTTAGGTGGCATGGACTCATCCTTCCATCCTGATGATGCTTGAACGTAGTAGCCTGCATACACATCAACCAGATTTGCGGTCTCGGGCTCTAGAGGTTGCCTTGGAATCTTACCTTCGTTGGTCGGTGGAACAGCGGTCGCCAGCTGAGCTAGTTGTTGTTCTACCATCTTATTAAAGCTAAGCTGGTTCTTAACAGCAGAGGTAAAGCTATCCATTTTGATGTTTATGTTTTCTAGCATTTTATTATTGGTTGCTACCTTCCTAGATAAAGTCTCTACAATTTTATTTTGGTTGGAGATCACTTCTCTCAAAGGCAGTTGAGCATAGTTATTGTAATTATTGCCTTAAAAGTTATCTTAAAAGTTACCCTGGTAGTTGGGCCTTTGCTGGTTCCATCCTTGATTTTGAGGACGATACTTGTTATTGTTGTTGATGAAGTTCACATCCTCATAGGTCTCAGGACAGCTGTTGCCTGAGTGTCCCATATTGCCACACACTTCACAAGTCATGCATGAATCATTAATGTGCATGACATCTTGTCTCTGACTTGTCTTATCTTCCAGCTTCTTCATGAGCAGGTCTATCTTGGCAGACAGCATGTCTACCTCCTTGAGCTGGTGCATTCCTCCACTCCTCTTGCGGGTGGTTTGGCGCTCATCATTCCAATCTTGGTTGGAGACCATCTTCTCCATAAGAGCAGTAGCTTGTGGTATGGTTAATGACATAAATGCACCTCCAGCAGCAGCATCGACATTGTTGCGGGTGCTGTTGGTAAGCCCATGATAGAAAGTTTGCATTAGAAGCCAATTCTCCATCCCATGATGAGGACATTCTGATATGTAGTCTTGAAAGCGTTCTCCTGCCTCAGGGACTGACTCATTATGTTGTTGCTGGAAACTCGAGATCTTCCCCCTTAGGGCACTTGTCTTGCCCATAGGAAAGAATCTTGCTAGAAAAGCTATGGAGCACTTGTCCCAAGTTGTATGGTTGTCTTTGTTGGCGTAGAACCATTGCTTTGCCTTTCCCAACAGTGAGAATGGGAATAGACGTAGCAACACGGTATCCTTTGGTACATCTTTCAGCTTGAAAGTGCTGCAAATCTCCAGGAAGTGTTGGAGATGAGCACTTGCATCCTCGTGTGCCTTTCCACAAAACAGGTTGGCTTGCACCATGGTGATGAGAGCCGGCTTGAGCTCGAATCCATTCTCCCCAACTTTGACGTTAGGTCCAGTGCGGATGTTGTTGGTGTTTGGAGCGGAGAACTCGCGTAGTGACTTATTAGCCATTTCTTCGAAAACTGGTGCTAAGTTGCCCTCTTGTTGCTCTTCTTCTTTTTCTCTTGTAGGAACTTGCTTCTCCAAAGAACAAACCTCAGCAGTGGGTGTCTTTGATGGAGATTCAAAGATATCCCTTGCTTGCTGGAATTTCTTTCTTCGAAAGAGACTCTCTGGATTTTCAACGTAGTTATCTGGCAGATCAAAACCACTCATTCATTACCCTGCATAAGATTTCACAAAGATAGAAAACACAAGGGTAAGCCTGCATTGAGTAGGGGTCTATGGTTTCCTCTAACTCATCAGTTTGTTAGGTCTATCACTATCCGTTTTAATTGCCAATTGCCTTCCCCGGCAACGGTGCCAAAAATGCTTGTTGACACCTCTTAATGTTATCTCTAATAACGGCGCCAAAAATGCCGGAGCAGCGCACCGCCACTAGAATGCCAAGTTGTCATCCCCAGCATAACACCAAGGGGTGTGGAATTAAATCATGCTACCATCTAAAATATAGAAATGTATCCGCAAGCGCACAGATCAAATACCATTGTAGCATTTTACCCGGAGTATTACGGGTTGTCATTTATATTTTCCCAAAGGAAGGTCTACATGGCTGTGTAAAGGTAGTGTATTGACCTAGAGTGTAACAAATAGGCATAACCATGTCCTCGCTACTCAATGAGGGGTAAGTCACAAGATAATTGATAAGGTAAGTATATAATCATCAGCATAAACAGATAGAGACTCCTAGCTATATCATTAGGGTTGCTAGTAGAACATCAAGAGATATTCCTAGGTTATTCCTAACTACATGTCAATGTATATTATGGTTAGTGCAATACACCTAGTAGTCATGGCTAAGGTTAGCATTATATTTATTTATAGTGGACATACTAAGGAAGTTTGAGAACATAGCACGTCCTTCCGTCGTATACAAGCCCTACTATGCCTATAAACGGGTTCGGATTACATAGGACTCAACAGGAATGTCACACCCGCGATCTACCAAACCCAGCCTATAGGGTGCATTCGCAGATAAACAACGTATAAGCACCACGCTTACACAATGCTTATCACTCACCCAATGATCAGTTAGATGAGTGCTATACGAACCTATGGATAAGTATAATGTTACTCTAGCTATACTAAGTATATAACCACAATAGACAAAGAACACAATAACTATGAATATAAGTAAATAAGAATTCATCAATTTAATTGTAGCAATCATATAACTATACAATGAAAGAGAACAAAGGCTAGAGGAGGTAAGAACTATACCAAATCCAAGCTCTTGATGGCTCTGGAACCCAAGCCTGCGCTTGCCTCCCTCTATTTCTAATCTAGCTATCTAGGCCCTAGCTATGGAGTTCTGATTAGGGCTTCTGGCTGATGGTCGGACTTCGAATAGAATGAATGAATTCTTTCTCCCCAGGGGGTCTTTCTCCCCAGGGGGGTGCCTCTCCTTTTATAGCCCTGGACGATGATTGTGAGCCATCGGATCAAACCGACATTGACGGGCGGCTAGGATCGATCCTCAAAGGCGGTGGAGCGAACCGGGCGAACCGGGACCCGAGGGGGGCCAGCCCTAGACCAGCCGGTCCAGGGCCAGACCGGCCGGTCTGGCCTGGTGGCCTCCGGGCCCCCGGCTCGGCGTGGTGCCTTCTCGTCTCTTCTGGAACATTCCTGTGTAGCCGTGGAGTCCGTTTTCCGTTTCCTTGTTCCGATAAGCTTGTATGTTCACGCCTTTTCCAGTTTACGCCTACATAAATAGTGAAACACCAAAACTCACGGAATTTGGTCAGTGTAAACCCTATGTCTACCTTGGTGATCACATTTACATCCTTTTCATGGCTAGTTGACGGTTGAATTATTACAATAGTGGCCATCAAACAGGGATCGAAGTGTTTGAGCCCTTAGGTCTTCTTGTCTTCGTCTCCTCGCCTTCTCGGGGGATCAAAGTGTTTGAGCCCTTAGGCTTTCTTGTCTTCATCCCCTCGCCTTCTCGGGGGATCGAAGCGTTTGAGCCCTTAGGCTTTCTTGCCTTCGTCCCCTCGCCTTCTCGGGGGATCGAAGCATTTGAGCCCTTAGGCTTTCTTGCCTTCGTCCCCTCGTCTTCTCGGGGGATCGAAGCGTTTGAGCCCTTAGGCTTTCTTGTCTTCGTCCCCTCACCTTCTGGCTATGTTGTTAGTTGAGACGAACTCCAACCTTGCCGCGTATCTCAATTTCGGTCCCGTTGGCGGGGAGAGGATGGCGGTGATTCCCGCGCCAGCCGCTCCCCAAGCTCCGTCGCAGAATATGGTCCACTCCGGTTCTTCGAATTGCACCGTGGTGTCGTAAGCTGAAGGTGTCCAATCCGTGATGAAATCTACTAGGACTTGGGACTTGATTGCGGAACGATGCTCGTAATCAATGACGAATTCATTAAGTTCGGTGGCCCACTTCGCGATTCTTCCGACCGCTTCGGTGTTCCTGAATAGCGCCTCAAGCGGTTGAGAGGACTCGTAACTTGTGCGCTTGGAAGTATGGTTTCAACTTCCGCGACGCCATGACAACCGCGTAAGCTATCTTCTCAAGTTTGGAGTAGTTCAGCTTGGCCCCCGACAGGGCTTTGGAGACGAAGTAGATCGGGAATTGCCTCATCTTGTCCTCGTGTTCCTTTTCCTCGATCAAGACGGCGCTAACGGCAGAAGGGGAGGCGGCAATGTAGAGGAGAAGGACCGCTTTTGGTGAGGGTCGTGATAGTGTTGTCAACTTGGTGAAGTAAGTCTTTAACTCGTCGAATGCTGCTTGCTGCTCGGGCCCCCAATCGAATAGATTTGAGTTCTGCAATACCCGAAAGAAAGGGAGACCCTTCTTGGTGGATTTGGCTATGAACCTGTTGAGCGTCGTGAGTTTTCCAATCAGCTGCTGGACTTGTCTTCTCATTCTTGGGGGTTGCATATTTGTGATGGCTTGTATCTTATCGGGTTTTGCTTCTATTCCCCTTGCTGATACCAGACAACCAAGCATCTTCCCCTGGCGGACACCGAATACGCACTTGGCCGGGTTTAGCTTTAAACCGCTACTTTTGATGTTCTTGAAAGTCTCTTTGAGGTCCGCAATGTGGTCGTCCTTAGCCTTGCTAGTGACTATGACGTCGTCAACATATGCCACCAAGTTCTGACCTTTCTCCTTGCCAAAAATGACGTCCGTCATTCGGGAGAAAGTGGAACCCGAATTTCTTGACCCCTCCGGCATTCGGCGGAAACAGTAAGTACCGCACGGCATTATGAAGCTAGTTTTCTCCTCGTCTTCCGGGTTTAGCCATATTTGGTGGTAGCCCGAGAAGCAATCCAGAAGGCTCAACATCTCGCTGCCGGCTGCCTTGTCGACGAGCGTGTCAATTCTCGGTAGCGGATAGGGGTCCTTGGGGCAGCAGCTGTTTAGATCTATGAAGTCGACGCACATCCTCCACTTTCCATTTGCTTTCTTGACCATGACTACATTCACAAGCCATTCCAGGTATTGGACTGGTCTTATCACACCTGCATCGAGTAGCCTCTGAACTTCGGCTTTCGCCGCTGCGGCCCTCTCCTCGGACATTTTCCTCAGCCTTTGCTTGCGAGGCTTGGCTTCTTTGCTGACGTTTAGGTTGTGCTGCACAAGGTCTCTGCTCACGCCCTGTAGGTCCTCGGCTGACCACGCGAATACCTTCTCATTCTCGCGGAGGAATGTGATTAGTGCGCCCCTTTCCTCCTCGGAGAGATCGGCTCCGAGTCTGACTGTTCTATCCGGCATGTCAGGGTGTAATGGGACTTTAATTGCTTTTTCCGAGGGCCGTGCTCTTCTAGAGTCTTGGTTTTTATACTCTTCCTGGTTCCGGCTCTTTGGTTGCGACTTCATTTATCAAGCTGTATCCTGGCATGGGCTTGCCTTCGATTCGCCTTGCGGCAACTTGGTCGCCATGCACTGCTATAACTCCGAATGGGGACGGCATTTTCATGCATAGGTAGCTTTGTTTTATTACCATCTCGAACTTGTTTGTTACCCCTCTGCCGAAGATTGCTGTATATGGGTAGTCGATAGCCATGATGTCGAAAGTTATTGATTCTGTCCTGACCCTCTCGCCCTTCGTGAATGACACAGGGACGACTTTCTTGCCGATTGCGTTTATCTGTTTTCCTCCGAATCCGTACAACGGGTTTCCTGCCGGTTCGAGTGTCCGAGCGTCGAGGCCCATTGCTTCAAATGGCTTGATGAAAAGGATGTTAGCTGAGCTGCCAGTGTCGAGAAGGATGTTATGTAGTGTGAACCCATTCACATTTGCGCTTGTGATGAAAGCGTCGGTGTGAGGAAAATCACGGACTTGGAAATCTGATTCGTCGAATGTGATTGAGACTTGCGACCACACCGGTTTGTTGAGAGGCAGTCTCGGGGCGATGGTCAGTACCCTTCGTTCATAGTCCCTTCTAGTTCTCTTGGTGGTGTGCTCTTGGTTTGATCCGCCGGTGATGGTGAAGATGTGTCCTCTCGATGGGAGGATGTTGTTCACGGCTGGCTGCTCCTGATGCGGGTGCTGGTACTGATTCTGTTGACTGGATTGCGGCTACTCTTGGTGGTGACTAGATGACATTGCCGCGGATTATGCCAGAAGCATTAGGCCCTGCTGAGGGGCGAAATGCGGGTGAGACCAAGTGTGTCCCGGCTGAGCGTATCCATGCAGCGGCGGTGCGGAAGCCGCGGGGTGGTACGCCGGTCTGTACATCTGGCTATCGACCATCACGTTGTGAAATATGTGCTTGGGGCCTCGCTTGCTCTCGACACGTCGTCTTTCTCCTTGAGGTCCTTGGCCAGCTTGGAGTATTTGCATTCTCGGGTCGTGTGCCCAGCGTTTTTGCCGCAGACGAAACAGAATGGTGGTCTCTGAGGGTGGTCCCCACGACCGTGACCCCCTCATCCCCCACGTGGGGCTCCTCCGCCTCTTCCTCTTGGTGGGCCTTCAAATCTGCGAAAGTATGGCTCATTATCACGGCGGTCGATTTCTTTGCTGGAGCTTCCCCATTCCTCTCAGAGGTTGTTTATCATGCGGAAGGGCTTCACATTTCGCTGATTGTATTGTGGTTGTTGTTGGGTAGGTCTTGGTATTTTTGGGGCCTGTCTGGTGGAATTTTGGTTTGCTTTGAGTCGCTGGAAGTCTGTGTCTGATTTGGCGTAGTCGTTCATGATGCGGAAGAGATCGGCAACTAAACCTGGTGGGGATCGAGCCAGAAATGAAGCGCACTGGCCGGTGGCGAGACCCTCGGTAGCTGCAGCGATCACAGCGGCTTCTGGTACATTTGGAGCTTGCGCTTTCACTTGTATGAATCTCTTGATGTAATCGGCGAGGGGCTCGTCATTGCGCTGCACACAATTCATCAGATCTCTTGTCATCTTTGTCTCAGGCTGGTAGCCCTAAAAGGTCGCCAGTAGCTCTGCCTTCAGCTGGTCCCAGGATTCAATGGAGAGCGGCTTCAGAGTGATGAATGTTGACGGTCTTTAACGTCCAAATTCAACCGTCAACTAACCTTTCAAAATAACATAAAAGCAATTCATCTACCTACAAGTAGGGCTTGAACTAACGAATTCCATGAGTTTTGGTGAATCAATGGTTTTGCAGGTAAACACTGGAAATGACATACTTTTGAGCTACACAGCAACATAGAATGCAAGATTTGACGCCACGGCGGTACAGGAACATTCCAGAAGGGACGAGAAGACACGAGACCGAAGTGGAGCGCCAACGGTGGCCAGGCCAGACCGGCTGGTCTGGCCCTAGACCGGCCGGTCTGGTGTGGGTCCGGTTCGCCCGGTTTACTCCACCGCCTTTGAGGATTAATCTCCACCGTCCGCCAATGTCGGTTTGATCCAAAGGCTCATGTTGATTCGCCAAGGCTATAAAAGGAGAGGCAACCCCCCATGAGGAGGATCCATTCTAGAGAAGAGAAGAGCTTCAGCGAGAAACCCTAACTAGGATCCTCAGAGGTGTCCCTTGAATGGATGACCTCTCGAGTTAGCATTCCAAGAGAGAGCTAGTTCTATACCTCTAGAAGCTAGTTCTTTAGAGATAGAGAGATAGAGTTAAAGAGAGAGTTTTGGAGGAGTATCGGCATGTCGGTGCTACCTCTACGACTTGTATCTGAGACTTTGGAGTCGACTTCTGAGTTCAAGTAAGTAACATTGTTTATCTTGTTTTGCTAGTTTACGACTCTTTTGAGTACTTTAATCCTTGTAGCTCTTGGGTTAGAGTAGTATTCGTAGTGTAAGCGTGGTGCTTAGACTTCGTTACTCGTAGATGTACCTTATCGTCCGGATTTGGTGGTAGCTCACGGAGGTGACTTTATATCTCTGTTGAATAGTTGGTAGCTGAGTATAGCTTTGCCTGTACTTTTCTATCCCACTCCCTAGTAAAACATCTTAATCATAACTTGCTTGAGCCTAAACTAGAAGACTTAGTTGTTCCCTCTATATCCCTACCTTCTACAACCTTGTTTGCTACTCAGGTGGTTAAGTGTAGTTTAGAAGACCCTCACACATCTTCCTCTGGGTTCGATATTAAAACTGGGTATACTTATCCGGTGAAGTGCTACAGCATATCCGTGCGCTTGCGGAATTATTCAGTAGGCATTAACAGATACCAACAAGCATTTCTAGCGCCGTTGCCGGAAGACGTCGCTGAGATCACTCTGAACTTATCTTAACCTGTATTATAATCTTATCTTTTCTTTGTAAACTATCACTTTTTACCTTTTCCATTTCTCTTTACCTTTTCTATCCTTTAATGGATCAACTTGATTCCACGCCTATCTATAAATATAACTTCATGAGCCTACGCTTAAAGCTAGAGCCGTCCTCAAAGCCTATCATAGCCTCTGACTATAAGCTACGCCCATGTTTAATAGACATGGTCCGAAACCAATCTTTCTTAGGAGAAGACAATGCTAGCCCTTATTCTCACCTCAATGAATTCGAACAAACCTGTGCGTGTTTGCGCATTAAGGATATGTCCAATGAGACTATCCGATGGAAGCTTTTTTCCTTTCTCTTTGACTGGAGAAGCTAGACATTGGTATGATCTCCACGTTGAGAGTGTTAAAGGTGACTGGAGAGCATTATGTACTGAATTCTGCCTGCAATTCTATCCTATCTCTAAGGTAGTAGACCTTCGCTTAGAAGTTCTCTCCTTTAGACAAGAGAAGGAGACTTTGACCGAAGCCTAGAAACGCTTTAACTATCTTACTAATTCTGGACCTAGTCTATCCTTGCCAGACCCCGTTCTACTTTAATATTTCTATAAGGGTCCAAATAGAAAAACTGCTAAATTCCTCAACCTTGCTTCTGGAGGATCATTCTTGCATATCACTCCCGATGTTGCAAGAAATGTCCTTACAAAAATCCATGAAAATGAAGCACCTTTAAAGAAGCTAGTAGAGGAAGAAGATCTGATAGTTGATCAGAATCCACACCTATCACATCCCAACCTACAACTATCAGCGAGCTTGAACCACAGGAGGAGGGAGAAATTCCACTTCCAGACTTCATGCTCGAGATCGAGGATGATATATTCGCTGATTATGGAAACACCTCGAATTATTACACTATTAGGAAACCACAGAAGTCAAAGAAGTCATTACCTAGTGATAAAGTTTTAGATCCTTCTGATGAGGCCTTCCTTAAGCAAAATGCTAAAGAGCTTGTGTCGATTATAAGCAATGATTGGTTGGAAGAATCAGAGCTTTCCTCTGATGTCATCCGAGTTGATTTCACATCAACTACCATACCTTGCCAAATCCACAAGGGTTCTTTCGAAGCATTATACAATCCTGTTGTGGGAGTTAACATCATGTCTGCGACATATGCTCAAAATCTTCTAAAAGACATGCCCTTAACCCCAACAACAAAGTTTTTGAAAAGTCCTTTAGGCTATGTTCTCCCAAGTTTGGGAATTCTCTATGTCTTACCAATTTGTATCAAAGGGATAAGAGTTCATTTGAGCTTCTATATCTTTGATGTCATAGAGTTTGACGTATTGATTGGACAGCCTATAGAGAGACTTTTACAAGAAGGACAAGAAGGGAATTTAAACATTAGCCTTGGGAAGAACTTTAATTTGTCTATATACATAACTCGTGTTCTCAACAATGAGACTGAGTCACTTCCTGAGCCTGATCCTATGGAAGAAGTCTTAGAGACAACCCTTGAATCATCTTTTGAGCACGATTTCGAGGATGGTCCCGAATCACTAGAAGAAGGAGATAGTACGCTAGAACCTGACCCTCTAGATGAGTCTGAGGAGCCACCTAAGCCTCCCATAGAGCTTAAACCCCTGCCTTCTGGTCTTAAATATGCTTTCCTAAATAATGATCGAGAATCTCCTGTGATAATAAGTGATAAACTCTCTGAGGAGGAAACTTTTGATTGATTACAGTCCTAGAAAAGCATAGATCTGCTTTTGGCTATTCACTCCAAGATCTTAAAGGAATCAGTCCTGTTCTTTGCACCCATCGCATCCTTACAGATCCTGAGATAACACCTTCTAGAGAACCGCAATGTAGGTTGAATAATGAGATGAGAGAGGTTGTTAAGAAAGAGGTTTTAAAACTGTTACATGATGGGATCATATATCCTGTGCCATATAGTGAGTGGGTAAGCCCTGTGCAAGTTGTACCTAAGAAGGGAGGCATGACAGTTGTTAAGAATGATAAGAATGAATTAATCCCACAAAGAACTGTCACTAGATGGCGGATGTGTATTGATTACCGAAAGCTAAATAAGGCAACAAAGAAAGATCATTTCCCACTTCCCTTCATTGATGAGATGTTAGAAAGGTTGTCAAATCATTCTTTCTTCTGTTTTCTTGATGGGTATTCGGGATATCATCAAATACCGATCCATCCAAATGACCAAAGCAAAACCACTTTTACATGTCTATACGGAACTTATGCTTACCGTGGAATATCTTTTGGACTATGTAATGCTCCAGCTTCATTTCAAAGATGCATGATGTCTATATTTTCTGATATGATTGAAGTGATAATGGAAGTTTTTATGGATGACTTTTCGGTATATGGAAAAACTTTTGATAAATGCCTTGAAAACTTAGATAAAGTTTTGTAAAGATGTAAGGAAAAGCACTTAGTCCTTAATTGGTAAAAATGTCATTTCATGGTTAGAGAAAGAATAGTGCTTGACATTTAGTGTCCGAAAGGGGGATAGAGGTAGACAGAGCTAAAATTGAAGTGATTGAACAACTACCTCCTCCCATTAATGTTAAAGGAATTCGAAGCTTCCTAGGTCATGCAGGTTTTTATAGACGGTTCATACATAACTTTTCATACATTGCTAGACCTCTAACAAACCTGCTAGCTAAGGATGCTCCCTTTAAATTTGATGATGCTTGTTTGAAAGCTTTTGAAACTCTTAAAAAAGCACTCATCTCTGCACCAATCATTCAATCCCCTGATTGGTTGCTGCCTTTTGAATTGATGTGTGATGCAAGTGATTATGCTGTGGGGGCAGTTTTGGGACAAACTAAAGACAAGAAGCATCACACAATTGCATATGCTAGCAAAACTTTGATAGGACCTCAACTTAATTATGCAACTACTAAAAAAGAGCTTCTGACTATTGTTTTTGTTATAGACAAATTTAGATCTTACTTAGTAGGAGCAAAGGTAATTGTTTATACCGATCATGCTGCTCTTAAATACCTGCTCACTAAGAAAGATGCTAAACCCCGACTCATAAGATGGATTTTGCTACTCTAAGAATTTGACTTAGAAATAAAAGATAAAAGAGGAGTAGAAAACCCTGTTGCCGATCACTTGTCTAGAATGCAGTTTAAGAATATGCAGGAACTACCAATCAATGACTCCCTTCGAGATGACACACTTTACGCCATCTCCAGGTCGGATCCCTGGTACGCGAATATTATTAATTTTATGGCTGCAGGATATGTACCACCAGGGGCAGACAGGAGAAAGCTTATCTATGAAAGTCGTCTGCATGTAAGGGATGATCCTCATCTCTTCTGAGTATGTTCTGATGGACTACTGTTGGTATAAATTAACTGCACCCTAAATAATGATTATAATTAGATTATCCGTAAGCGCACAGATATATACTCATCAGCATTTCACCAAGATCAACCCGGTTTTAATATCGAACCCAAAGGAACAGTAGGTGAATTATGACCCAGCCTAATACTCTTAATCTAAGGGGGTACAAACAATCTAGAAAACTATTGAGAATGAGGAAATAGCTAATGTACTCTAGTTCTAACTACCGGTAAACTTTGTATAATATCGTCTTATCGGACAAGTGACCTGAATAGGAGAAGAAACAGAGTAATCTACCTACCAGACACCTATAAGCCTATCAGTCCTATCAACGGGAAGTGGACTACAGAGGATTCAACGTAGCTATAAAGTCAACTACGCGAGCTACCACTATCCGGCTGATTAGGGGACATTCACAAGCAATCATAACCCAGACACCACGTCTATGCTACGAAAACTACTCTGACCTAGGAGCTACCCAAATCAAAGTACTCAATATAATATGAGTTGCAAACCAAAGAACGAATATAAACAACTGCTTACTTGAATCAGAATGGTAAATACAAAAGTACCTCAGAACGCAGCTCCGGGCAAGGGAGCCGAATCCAGACGAATACAGCTCCTGAGGATGCTCCGACAGGCCGGGGCTCCTCTGAATCTCTACTCTTCTACTCTATCTCTCTAATCTCTATCTTGATTGCTAGCCTAGATCTAGTGGATCTCTATCTAAAGCTCTGACTCTTCATCTCTTGATCTGGCCTCCTCCAGGGGGGTATGGCCCTCCTTTTATAGCCCGGTGGGATTGATATGCGCCGTTGGATCAAACCGACGTAGCAAGCGGCCGGGATGACTCCTCGAGGCGGTGGAGGAAGGTTCCGGAAGGGGGCGGCAAACCCTAACCCTAGGGGCCGCCCGGCGGGGTGGGGCCGCCCGGCCCCACTTGGCGGCTGCTGGCCCCCCTGTTGCTTCGGGTGTCTTCTGGAGTATTCCTGAACCCTCTGGCGATGTGCTTGCATCGCGATCAAATTTTGTGGTAAATTAGCACTTAAATCCCTCTTTTAGGCTTTTCTAGAAAATTCCCTGAAAAATACATAAATCACCAAAACTCGTAGAAATTGTTAGTGGTAACCCTATTCTTATCATATATTCATGTCTCGGGGAGTGGTAATTGCTAATAAATTTTAGACGATAACAGGTGTCAACAATTACCCCCCCACTTAGGCTTTTGCTCGTCCCGAGAAAAAGATTGGTTTTAATAAAATAGGTACACATTCAATGCTTAACTTGAAACTTAAATTATATAGCACTAGTCTAGTTACCATGCATTATGAAATTTTAAAGTGTCTATCATGAGTTCACAAGTGATTGCGGAGTAAGAGAGCTTAAGATTGATCACTCTTTCTTTAATTATGCCTTTTGGAGTGAAGGTGTATTTTGTAAAAACATAGCTTCGACCCTCTCATTTGTAGTGGCACCAGTAATAGTGACATAAATTGGATATTTTTATAGCGAGGGAGAGAGATATCATATTCCTAGGTCAGGAAAAATTCTCACTTCTTGGCATATTATGTTGGAGGAACCATGAGCTTTTTTTTTTTTGTTGAGCACATGCTCATATTTCTTTCTTTTTAAATCGAGGTTTCGGACACTTGTCCCTTTTTATTTCCTCATGATCTATCTTTTTGAGGTTTCGGACACTTGTCCCTTTTTATTTCCTCGGAATCTTTTTGAATAGCTCATGCCTCCTTCATAATATTGCTCAAGACGGTGAATTTTATTTTTATTTAATTTAATTTTACTTTGGGAATATGATAAACCTCTCGACCATGGCTATTAAAGTAGATTAATATAATTATTATTAAGTTCCATTACAAAGAGGAGTGAAGCTAAGTGTTTTTAAATTTTCGAAATAACATCTCAAAGACAAATTATCAGAAATTGAATGATCATTATCTTTGCTATCTTACTTCCTACAATAACTTAGACAATCATGAAGCACTTGTAAAAATTCATAATAATCATGAATCTAGAAATGTGTCATATAATTTATTCTTCTCAAGTCATGGATTGAATGGGTTTATTATTTCTTGAAGCATTTAATATAAAGAATTGAAATTTGTATCGAAATTCAGAGTATAAAACATGCATTTGAATTGTAACTAAGTCGAACCCGACCGTGACCGAAACGAGGGGGCGAGAGGTGGCAGGAGGGCGCCGCCCGGCCCAGGGCGCCGCCCGGCCCCACCAGGGCACCGCCCGGCCCCACCTTAGGGGTCCTGCAGGTCCCGCTTCGCTTGGCGAGGTGTTGGGTCGATGTCGCTCAATTACGCTTGTTTTTTTCCGATCGTATTTTCGCCGTGATTAATTGTGCTTCCCCACACTTATTTTTCTGCATACTTTCTGCGCAATATGTGGAGACAAAATATTCTAAAAATAGAGAGTAGAGTAGATAACAAACATTAATATAAAATAAGGCACTTTATTCATTTATGGCGGTGGTATAAAATAATTCAACAGACGCTTTAATGACTGTGCTAACGACTGCCCTAGCTCATTAGGCTTTTTCCTAAGAAAATGACTCGACTGACTCCATTAACTAATCGACTAGCGGAAGTGTGCCTTATTGGGTAACTAGGCAACTAATGCTGCCCTTCATTATTGAGGCCCTGAATTATAGCTTTGAGGGCTGCAACCTCTTCTTTAAGCTTGTCTTTGTCGCGCTTGAGGCTGCGGATTAACTTGAGGTTAACCCCAACCTTCTTTTCTACGTCTTCTATGAGCTTGTCCCTCAGCTTGTTAGATGTTTCCATCTCCTTGACAAGGTTGGAGAGGCCTTCAAGCTTCTCGTTGAGAGTGCGTAGGGTTGGTACTGGCTGCTTGGGAACTTTCTCCAGTGCTGATGCTGCCCTCTTCCTCTTAGGCTTGGGCTTAGGTGCGATGGGCTCGGTGTAGCATACTTCATCAGGGTTTGCATGAATTTCTTGAATAGAAGGACGAGCAGCATTGGTGTACTTAGCGCATATCAGCTTGCCCTTCTTGTTGGTCTCGACTGCCATGAGTCGCTCATTAGCTCTAGGTGCAAGGAGCTGGGTACCCTTGGGGATAGCAATCTGCTTTCCTTTAGCACCTCCTTCAAGCAGCAGTCTTGCAGGTGGTGGAGGAAGAGCAGATGGATCTTGCACGTAGTAGACTTGCTCATGGCGCTGGGGGATCGTTGCAACCTGCTTCGGCGGCACGACGGCGAGAGGCTTCGGTTGCGCGAGGACGAGGGCCTTCGAATCATCGCTGGGGATGCTGTCGAAGTCCGCGCCGTAGGAGACAATCGCCTTATTCGCCATTGCTAATAGATCTAGATTGGAGAGCTCTTTTGGAAGAGAGAGGTGGCTGGTTATGGAATACAATTAGGGAGGTCTAGGTACGTATTTATATGGGTTTTCAGGAGACAGGATGAGGATAAAACCTAGGTTCTATGGGATTCGTACGAAAGAATATCCGATTGTACGTGGATAATACGCGTATATACGTAGAAAGAGTGTAGAAGGATAGGGGACGAGAGGGCGCAGGGGGGCGCCGACCGCCCCCACCTAGGGCCCACCTCGGGTGCCCTTCCGCAGGGGTGCTTCGGACTCCTCCTATGTTTTACATTAGATGTGTTTTCGGATAAAAATTGCACCGAATAAAATAGAACTTAATAAGTTGGTAATTGGATGAATTCGATTTCATCCACTACTCCCGAATCAAATGGCTCTAAATAAAGTTTAAGTCGGTGTCCATTTACCTTGAATAACGTACCTTCGTTTGATTATAGAGTTATTGCTCCATGTGGTGATGAATTTACAACGGTGAAAGGTCCTTCCCATTTGCTCCTCAATTTTCCAAGCCCGAATAATTTAAACTTGGAATTAAAAAGTAATACCTTATCTCCTGGTGCAAACTCCTTCTTCTTGATCCTCTTATCATGCCATTTCTTCGTCCGTTCTTTGTAGATCTTCGAATTGTGATAGGCCTTCTCTCTCTATTCTTCTAATTCTGATAATTGCATTTTTCTTTTCTCTCCAGCAGCTTCTAGGTCCATGTTCCATCTTTTGATAGCCCCGTGAGCTTTATGTTCTAATTCAACTGGTAAGTGGCAAGTCTTGCCATATACTAATTGATATGGTGACATACCCATAAGCTGTCCGGTATGCCCATAGTGCATCAGGTAATCGATCCTTCCATAAAGTTCCCATTTCATTTACTGTTTTCTAGAGAATATTCTTGATTTGTTTATTGGATGTTTCTGCCTGGCCACTTGTCTGAGGATGATATGGAGTAGCGACGTTGTGTCGTATTCCATGAGCTTGTAGGTATAAGTGAAACTTCTTATCAGTGAAATGTGTTCCTCCATCACTTATAACCATTCTAGGTGTTCCAAACCTTGGAAATATAACCTTTTCAAACATCTTCTTTGAGTATTTTGAGTTAGCATTCTTTCATGGCATAGCTTCTACCCACTTGGATACATAGTCAATTGCCACCAAAATGTACTCATAATTCTTTGACTTCACAAAGGGTCCCATATAATCAATTCTCCAGACATCAAAGAGCTCTATCTGAAGGTTGTTGGTGAGTGGCATAGCATCTCTTGCATTGATATTCCCGTGCCTCTGACACGCTCCACATCTTCGGATGAAATCTTTGGTGTCTTCATACATGGTTGGCCAAAAGAATCCACTCTGCCAGATTTTTGCATGAGTGCGGAATGTCCCATAATGACCTCCATATGGTGATGAGTGATATTTCTGAATGATCTGCATGCCTTCCTCCACTGGTACACATCTTCTGAGTAATCCATTAGCGCATACCCGAAAGAGGTATGGTGGATCCCATATGTGGAGACGACTTTCATAAATGAGTCTTTTCTTATTCTCTCCTGGTGGTACGTAACCTGCGACCATAAAGTTGACAATATTCGCGTACTAAGGATCCGTCTTGGTCACTTTAAACAGCATATCATCTCTTAATGAGTTATTAATAGGTAGTTCCTGGGGTTCTTTAAAATACATCCTAGACAAATGATCACTACATGGGGTTTTCTATTCCTTTTCCTATCTTTAATTTCTAAATCAAATTCTTGCAAAGAAAAGAATCCATCTTATTAATCGTGGTTTAGCATCTTTCTTAGTGAGCAAATATTTAAGAGCAGCATGATCGAATAAATAATTATTTTAGCTCCAACTAAGTAAGACCTAAATTTATCAATAGCAAAGACAACAGCCAAAAGTTCTTTTTCAGTGGTCACATAATTTAATTGTGCTTCTGTCATTGTCTTGCTAACATAGGCAATTGTATGATGCGTTTTATCTTTTGTTTGTCCTAAGACTGCTCCTACAGCATAATCACTAGCATCACACATAATCTCAAAAGGTAAAGACCAATCAGGGGGTTGAATGATTGGTGCTGATGTAAGTGCTTTCTTAAGAATATTAAATGATTCTAAGCATTCTTCACCAAACTCAAAAGGTACATCTTTAGCTAACAATCTGGTCATTGGTCTAGCAATTTGTAAAAAATTTCTTATAAATCTATGATAAAAACCACAATGACCAAGAAAACTTTGGACTCCTTTTATATTAATAGGGGGAGGTAGTTATTTAATTACTTCAATTTTAGCTTTATCTACCTCTATACCTCTTTCTAACACTAGGTGTCATAACACTATTCCTTCTCTTACCATAAAATGATATTTTTCCCAATTGAGGACTAAGTGTTTTTCTTCACATCCCTGCAAAACCTTATCTAAATTCTCTAGGCAATCATTAAAAGTTTTTCCATAAACTAAAAAATCATCCATAAAAACTTACATGATTTCTTCTATCATATTAGAAAATATAGACATCATGCATCTTTGAAAAGAAGCGGGTGCATTACATAATCCAAAAGACATTCTTCTATAAACATAAGTTTCATAAGGACATGTAAAGGTGGTTTTACTTTGATCATCAGGGTGGATAGGGATTTGGTGATATCCTGAATAACCATCAAGGAAACAGAAGAAAGAATGATTTGCTAAATGCTCTAACATCTCATCAATGAAAGGTAGAGGAAAATGGTCTCTCTTTGTTGTTTTGTTGAGTTTTCTATAATCTATGCACATTCGCCATCCAGTGACAGTTCTTTTGGGTATTAATTCGTTCTTATCATTTTGGACAACCGTCATTCCTCCCTTTTTAGGTACAACTTGCACAGGACTTACCCACTCGCTATGCGGCACAGGGTATATAATCCCTGCATGTAAAAGCTTTAGAACTTCTTTCTTTACTACATCTCGCATCGCATTTTAGAGTCTCCACTGAGGCTCTCTTGAAGGTGTAATTTCTGGATTGGTTGGTATGCGATGGGTGCAAAGAATAGGGCTAATCCCTTTTAGATCTTGGAGTGAATATCCAAAAGCAGCTCTATATTTTTCTAAAATAGTTATTAATTTATAAGTTTTTTCATCAGAAAGCTTATCACTTATAATCACAGGATATTCTTGATCATTATTTAGAAAAATATATTTAAGACCAGATGGTAATGGTTTAAGCTCAATAGGAAGCTTAGGTGGCTCTAGTAGTTCATCAAGAGGTTTAGGATCAATAAGATCCTCCTCCTCTTCATCTATGAAGAACTGGGTATCATCTTCTAAAGCAGGGTAAATAAAATTTTCAAATTTAATAGCCTTAACCTCTTCTATTGGATCTAATTCGGGAAGGGGCTCTGCTTTAAATTTTACTGCATGAGTTATAGGTATCGAAAAATTAAATCCTTTCCTAAATTGAACATTTAATTTACCATTACAACCTTCTTAAAGAAGTTTTATTATGGGTACTCCAATCATTACATCAAAATCCCACACATCAAAGATATAGAAATTTAGCAAGATGTGGAAATCATTAATAACAATAGAAAGTGCACTCAAAACTCCTAAACTAAAAATAATGTGTCCCAAATAATTTTTAAATAATTTATTTGTAGGAATTAATGGTATGTCTTTTAAAAATTTTCAAGCAAATGTATGTGACATAATGTTAACTCCTATGACTGGGTTATATAAAGCTTCAAAAGGGTATGAATCTACTTGTAACTTTATACTAACCGAGGGTGAATTAAGACGAATTACTCCAGGGGATTGCTCAGATTCTATCAGCCAATCATCACCCAAAATAAAAATTAATTCCCTTGTTATTTCTTTAAAAAATTTTAAATCATCAGGATGCAAAAAACTAGAATTAAAATCTCCAGATTGCTAGGGTTGAATAATTTTACGATAAAGTGTTGTATTCTTGAAATCATTAAAGAAATCATCCTCTATTTCAAACATCCACTCGAAATTTGGAATTATCTCATTAGCTAGTTCAGGTTTTCATTCAACTATAGATTGAGATGAATCAGGTAAAAATTTATTTTCAGCTAACTGAGAATATTCTTCTAGCAACTCTTCTTTTTCTTCGGGGAGATCATTTAAAATATTAGTAAGAATAGTTTTAGCATGTTCAACAGTAATATGCATAAATGCTCCACCCGAGGCCAAATTAAGATATCCCTTATTTCTATCATCAAGGCCTAAAAAGAAATGTTATAAAAGCATGGGTTCTGGTAAAGCAAGATTAGGTCCAAAATTTACAAAACCATCAAAACGATCCCAAGCCTTGCCTAGCGATTCATTGTCTAATTGTTTGAATCCTATGATTTCAAACCGAAGTTTAGCGACCTTTTCTACTGGGAAGAATTTAAGACAAAAATATTTTCGTAATAATTCCCAATCTCCTTGACTACTTCTAACAAGGCGATTATACCATTTCTTAGCTCTGCCCGTTAATGAAAACGGAAAGAGTTTCCATCTTAAAGTTTCATCAGCCATGCCTTTAATACTCAGACATGAACATGTTCGCTCAAAAATCGATTAACGGGAATAGGGGTTTTCGCTAGTATTACTAGAAAAGATATGTTCTGAACTAATTTAATTAATCCTGGGCGTAGCTCATAGCCAGATGATGTGATAGGTTTAGAAGATTCCTTTGGCTGGAGGTACGATCCCGATAGTGCTCCATATTGATATAAAAGTTGAGATTCATTTTCCATAATATATTATTTTTTTAATATAAAAGGATAACTATAGACTAAGATAGGCTAAAATCAAAATCGGCAAACCGTTCCCCGAAGAACGGCGCTAGAAATGCTTGTTGGTATAAATTAACGCACCCTAAATAATGATTATAATCAGATTATCCGCAAGCGCACAGATATATACTGATCAGCACTTCACCAAGATCAACCCGGTTTTAATATCGAACCCAAAGGAATAGTAGGTGAATTATGACCCAGCCTAATCTACTACTCCTATATTGCTAAGACCCACTAAGGGGTTCCCTCCAATCAAATTGCTTCATTTTACAAAAGTGATGTCAGCTAACATCATTAAAGGAGTTATACTCACTAAAACCCCACTAAGACTCATTTATCTCCCACTAGATATTTTTTTTGAAATAGAAAAAAAATCATAGCACCTAAACCAAGTATCGTAATTAAAATCCAATTGCACCATGGTCTTCCTCGCAATAAACTCTTCAAAACAAGACCTCATAGGATATATTTCCATAACTTTTTTGCAAACATTTAAACTATTTCTAAAAAAATACGTTTATAAGCAAAACTTCATATCATATGGATTACATGTAGTCCTCCAAAACATGCATGATTTTATAAAAGAAAACTCCTGGAACTTTTGAGAGGGGATGACCCTCAGTTATAGTAGGGGTGAGGGATACATATGGATGATATTTGGGCGAAGCCCATATATAAACCCGTTTCTAAGCAAAAATCTAGCAAAACTACATATCACATGGATTACATATGTCCTCCAAAACATGCATAATTTTATGAAGGAAAACCTCTAGAACTTTTGGAAGGGGATGACCCTTAGGTATAGTAGGGGTGCGGGTTTGGGTGGATGAGATTTGGATGATGCCCATACATATTTCCACTCGACGACCCGCAGCAACGCGCGATTTTCATCTAGTACTCTTAATTTAAGGGGGTACAAACAATCTAGAAAACTATTGAGAATGAGGAAATAGCTAATGTACTCTAGTTCTAACTACCGGTAAACTTTGTATAATATCGTCTTATCGGACAAGTGACCTGAATAGGAGAAGAAATAGAGTAATCTACCTACCGTAACACCTATAAGCCTATCAGTCCTATCAACGGAAGTGGACTACGGAGGATTCAACGTAGCTATAAAGTCACCTACGCGAGCTACCACTATCCGGCTGATCAGGGGACATTCACAAGCAATCATAACCCAGACACCACGTCTATGCTATGAAAACTACTCTGACCTAGGAGCTACCCAAATCAAAGTACTCAATGTAATATGAGTTGTAAACCAAAGAACGAAGATAAATAACTGCTTACTTGAATCAGAATGGTAAATACAAAAGTACCTCAGAACGCAGCTCTGGATGAGGGAGCCGAATCCAGGGCGAATACAGCCTCCCGAGGATGCTCCGACGGGCCGGGCTCCTCCGAATCTCTACTCTTCTACTCTATCTCTCTAATCTCTATCTTGATTGCTAGCCTAGATCTAGTGGATCTCTATCTAAAGCTCTGACTCTTCATCTCTTGATCTGGCCTCCTCCAGGGGGGTATGGCCCTCCTTTTATAGCCCGGTGGGATTGATATGCGCCGTTGGATCAAACCGACGTAGCAAGCGGCCAGGATGACTCCTCAGAGGCGGTGGAGGAAGGTTCCAGAAGGGGGCGGCAAACCCTAACCCTAGGGGCCGCCCGGCGCAGGGGTGGGGCCGCCCGGCCCCACTTGGCGGCTGCTGGCCCCCCGTTGCTTCGGGTGTCTTCTGGAGTATTCCTGAACCCTCTGGCAATGTGCTTGCGTCACGATCAAGTTTCGTGGTAAATTAGCACTTAAATCCCTCTTTTAGGCTTTTCTGGAAAATTCCCTGAAAAATGCACAAATCACCAAAACTCGTGGAAATTATCAGTGGTAACCCTATTCTTATCATATATTTATGTCTCGGGGAGTGGTAATTGCTAATAAATTTTGGACGGTAACAGGTGTCAACAACTACTCCAGAGGTGTGTACCTACTGAGGAAGGATTACGGATTATTGAAAAATATCATTCATCACCATATGGAGGTCATTATGGAGCGTTCCGAACCCATGCAAAGATCTGGCAAAGTGGGTTCTTTTGGCCAACCATGTACGAAGACACCAAGAACTTTATCCGGAGATGTGGAGCATGTTAGAGGCACGGCAATATCAATTCAAGAGATGCCATGCCACTCACCAACAATCTTCAAATCGAACTCTTTGATGTCTGGGGAATCGACTACATGGGACCATTTCTAAAATCAGGCAACTATGAGTACATTCTAGTGGCAGTTGACTATATCTCAAAATGGGTAGAAGCCATGCCATGCAAAGCCGCAAATTCCACAAATTCCAAGAAGATGTTTCAAGAGACAATATTTCCAAGATTCGGTATCCCAAGAATGGTGATTAGTGATGGAGGAACTCACTTCATTGACAAGGACTTTCGCAATTACTTGATGAAGCAAGGGATCCAACATTACGTAGCTACTCCTTACCATCCTCAGACAAGTGGCCAAGCAGAGACTTTCAATAAGCAAATCAAGAATATTCTACAAAAGACAGTTAATGAGATGGGAACCACTTGGAAAGAAAAGCTACCTGATGCACTATGGGCGTACCGAACCGCATATAAGACACCTCTTGGCATGTCACCTTATCAGCTTGTCTACGGCAAGACCTGTCATTTTCCAATAGAGCTTGAGTTTAAAGCTCATTGGGCAATTAAGAGATGGAACATGGATCTCGAAGCCGCCGGAACAAGAAGAAAGATGCAACTCTTAGAGCTAGATGAGTGGCAAGAAAAAGCATATCATAACGCAAAGATCTATAAAGAGAGGACCAAAAGGTGGCATGATAAGCGAATCAAGAAGAAGAGCTTTAGCCCTGGAGATAAAGTGCTATTATTCAACTCCAGGGTAAGATTATTCGGACATGAAAAACTATGAAGCAAGTGGGAAGGACCATTCACGGTGGTAAATTTGTCATCACATGGAGCGGTGACACTTCAAAACAACGAAGGTACGTTATTCAAGGTAAATGGCCAACGCCTTAAAATTTTTCTAGAACCTTCTAGACCACCTGAGGAATTAGATGAAATTTATTTTCTAGCTTTTCTCTAATTTATTAAAATATAAAACTCTGTCGCGAATTGGGCCACGACGGGAGAAAATTTAGAGAGATAACAGGCCAAGAATGCAACACGCGGAAGGGCACAGGAAACCGGGCCAGGGTGGGACCGGCCGGTCCCACCCCAGACCGACCGGTCTGGCCCTACGCCGCCTCGCGGTCATCCGCCTCTCGGTGCGTAGCTTGTTCCGTTAGGGTTTCGGATATTCTGCTTTGATCCGAATCCGCACCACCGCCTTATCACGGTAGATGCTCAGGATAGATTAGGATGGAATGCCCCTACCTCAAGTTACCAGGACTATATAAACAGCCCCTGGGGTCATTCTCCTCTCATTCCAAGAGCTCTCCTCTCTTAGCCCATAGCAAGGAAGCTCTCCACCTCTCCACTTTTCCACCAAATGGCGAGCCCAAACCTTCCCTACACTATTGAAGAGCCGGAGGAAGTCCTCCTACTGGCGATCATCCCGCCGAAGCAGCTGGCGGTGGTGCCCCTGAAGGCGATCGTCCCGGCGCCATCGAAAGAGGTCGTCCGAGCTCGACCTCAAGGAGCTCCAATGGAGGAGGCCTTCTACGCCTAGGCCATCAGAAGGCCTACAATCGCGCCACCGGCTTGACAACCGCTTCTTGGAGATAAGCCATGACCACCAGGTCAATCTAGCATTGCTTTCCCCCAAGGCACTAAGTTACTACCTCCTAGAGAGGGGGAGAGGCTGCTAGGAGTCACCACCAAGTTTGGGATGGTGACTGGTGCCAAGTATACCACTGAGAAGGAGCGAGTGACTCGGGATGGTGTGCGGGTGGACCCCAGCAACATGAAGTTCAATCCACCGCCAAGAGCCAATCGAGAGCCCCCGAAGAAGAAGGTAAGGACTGCACCAGCCCCGCGACAACCTCGTCTGTCCTTAGCCACTTTAGAGACTAGAATAGACCTTCAGGCCCGAGCGATGTCTGATGCGCTCAAAGCCTTAAGCACCGCCGTGCAACGCATAGGAAATCTAGAAGTGAACCATGAGAAGATGCGTGCTAAGAACAAAGCGCTCAAGGCTAGGGTCGAGGAACTAGAAAAGAGGGACTAGAGATAGAGATGAATAGGCACACGTGTTAGTAGTCAGTTTGCTTGATTAGTTAGTTTGATAGTTTGCTTAGTTAATTCTATTCAATTCATTGTGTAATAAATGTGCCTCATTGATAATAAAGAAGTGAGTCTTTAGAGTCATCATCTCTCTCTGGATATATGTTTGTCTTTGTCTCTACCTTGTTGTGCATAAAAGGAAACAGGAAACAAGTGTGGGGGAGACAACCCATAAAGAACTTAGAAGAACATCATTCAACAGGAGCCAGGTACGTACTCCAAAGCACTCTCATTTATTGATAACTGAGCTTAATTGAATATCCTTTAATACAACATGATTACACCTCAAGGATGAGTAGCTTAGTCATGACTTAAGGCAAGAATCGCATAATTCATCTCCTGTAACACTTGCAGGTGTTGGAAACTCTTTATAGGGACCCCATGCCTCTTAAGTTGTTGACAAGTATGAGATAGTAGAACATAAAAACCTGAATTTCTATGCCTAGTCATTGGAGCTTTTATTTCAAAAACACAAAAACAATAGCTAAGCTACTCCTCTGTGGTTTTTAAAATGCCTATAGAGCCATACATGATCATAACTTTCTACATAAGTTACTTATCTTGCACTGAGCTCTGTCAGCTTTTGAGACCCGTGTTGTAGAGACTTATCATGCTCTCAAGATCAAGATCCACTTACACTCTATATATGCACTATCCCTACACTGGGGGTAGGCACAGCTTTTGCCATCCACATAGAAAATGTGCTGCTCTTACACTGAGAGTACGCACCCAAAAAAAAGAGAGATTTTTGGTAGGATTTCGTTCACCTATGCTCTAATATTATCAGAAATCTCTGTCTTGCAAAAAGTTTTCATGCAGGATGACATGGGCTATGCAAAAAGAAAAAGAGAGTTAAAAGAGGAAACAAGAGGCACAGGATGCCTAGCTCTCTATAAAAGAAAGAAAAGAAAAATTTAAGATAGCCCATTGTCTCCAAGCACTTCAATTCAAGCAAGAGAGATATATCCTTCAAAGTAGGAGCATAAGAAGAAGTAGGATAGCCACCATATATTCCACACACATGCACATCTTGATCTAGGAATATGACACTTCTCTCCTTGGGACTCTTACTGCTGGCTCGACATGTAAGGTAAGTATACTACTCCTTGCCAAACCCTTGAACCCCACATAAGCCTAATAAAGGTATGTTGTAAGGAAAGGCAGTCACTCATTCATGCCTAAGTGAGACCCACAAATACCACATATAATGAGTGATTTGAGAGTACCACATTGAGGAGCAGGTAAGCTATATGCTTATTTTCATTTTTAAAAAAAATCTAACAAAAATCTCCAATGGACTTAGCAGTGAGGTAAAGGTAATCTGTTCGACTGTTCTACTCTTTAACTTTCCAAAGTTGTTTGGTAGACACTTTGAATCTCACAGTACAAGAATGACCAGGAATGAGCTTATGTTGATCTCCTTGTCCTGAGTTATGTCTGAAGTTATCCAACCTTTTCTTGAGGACGAGTAAAAGCCCAAGTGTGGGGGTGTTGTTGACGGTCTTTAACGTCCAAATTCAACCGTCAACTAAACTTCTAAAATAATATAAAAGCAATTCATCTACCTAGAAGTAGGGCTTAAACTAACGAATTCTACGAGTTTTGGTGAATCAATGGTTTTGCAGGTAAACACTGAAAATGACACACTTTTGAGCTACACTGCAACATAGAATGCAAGATTTGATGCCACGGCGGTACAGGAACATTCCAGAAGGGATGAGAAGACACGAGACCGAAGCGGAGCGCCAGCGGTGGCCAGGCCAGACCGACCGGTCTGGCCCTGGACCGGCCGGTCTAGTGTGGGCCCGGTTCGCGGCCCGGTTCATCCGGTTTACTCTACCGCCTTTGAGGATTGATCTTCACCATCCGTCAATGTTGGTTTGAGCCAAAGGCTCACGTTGATTCACCAGGGCTATAAAAGGAGAGGCAACCCCACCCCCATGAGGAGGATCCATTCTAGAGAAGAGAAGAACTTCAGCGAGAAACCCTAACTAGGATCCTTAGAGGTGTCCCTTGAATGGATGATCTCTCGAGTTAGCATTCCAAGAGAGAGCTAGTTCTATACCTCTAGAAGCTAGTTCTTCAGAGATAGAGAGATAGAGTTAAAGAGAGTGTTTTGAAGGAGTATCGGCATGTCGGTGCTACCTCTATGGCTTGTATCTAAGACTACTTTGGAGTCGACTTCTGAGTTCAAGTAAGTAATATTGTTTATCTTGTTTGCTAGTTTACGACTCTTTTGAGTACTTGAATCCTTGTAGCTCTTGGGTTAGAATAGTATTCGTAGTGTAAGTGTGGTGCTTAGACTTCGTTACTCGTAGATGTACCTTATCATCCGGATTTGGTGGTAGCTCGCGGAGGTGACTTTATAGCTCCGTTGAATTTTATATACTCCACTGTCCCGTCGGTAGGCCTAGCAGGAGAATAGTTGGTAGCTGTGTATAGCTTTGCCTGTACTTTTCTATCCAACTCCCTAGTAAAACATCTTAATCATAACTTGCTTGAGCTTGAACTAGAAGACTTAGTTGTCCCCTCTATATCCCTACCTTCTACAGCCTTGTTTGCTACTCAGGTGGTTAAGTGTAGTTTAGAAGACCCTCACACATCTTCCTTTGGGTTCGATATTAAAACTGGGTATACTTATCCGGTGAAGTGCTACAACGTATCCGTGCGCTTGCGGAATTATTCAGTAGGCATTAACAGATACCAACAATGAACCAATCGTGAGCCACGCCATCGGCGGCAAGGATGAATGACTTCACCAAAGCCTGGGTATCTCCTCCCGCCGAAAAAACTGCGGTTTCATACGCCGCCAGAAATTTCTTTGGGTTCGACTGGCCGTCGTAGGGTGGGATCTTGGGCTTATAATTCGGCGGCCACGGATATTGCTGTAATTCCGGCGAAAGCGGGGAGGTATCGTCTACCGGCACAACATTCGTCGTTCGCACGGGACGGCAGGGAACGGTCCCTCTGGAGCGTTAGGGTCTATGCCCCTTCGTAGAGCTTCCACCTCGCGCAAGAGAGCATTCCGTCTTGCTTCTGCTTGCCTGACCATGTCTTGTTTGCGAATTCCGCGCTCCTTCTTGGCTACCTGCTCGGAGAGTTGCTCTTTCTCTTCTTCCAACCTCTGGATGTCTTGTTCGAATTCGCTCAGCCTCTTGAGATGCGCGGCCTGAGCCACCATCTCGTTGTCGGCTTCTTCTTCCTCTTCAATCACGGTTTCGCCTCGGCCGTCGTTGAGCTCATCTGGCATCTCTCCTGCCCGCGCGGATGTAGCGGCCGTCGAAAGCGGGACTACCGTGCTCACCGGGGGAGGCACCGGTGGGTCGACCGTGTCCGTGGCCGCGCGGTCGGCTGGCTGCAGAGCCTGGCCGGCATCCACCGCCTGTCTCTTTTCTTTCCTTGGAGCCATGGAAAGCTCGAGCAACAACCACGGTGGGCGCCAATGTTGTTTCGGGGAAACGAACTGGTATTACCGAACTGGAGAATGTATTACAACAAGTCGGAGTACCAAAGTGGCAGGCTAAAGCGCACTGAAAACCACTTAGGGCTCCTCTGCCTCTGCTGGGGTCTGCGCCCCCTCTATTTATAGCCACCAGCCCCCCAGGGCCGGACAGTTCTACCCTCTCATCTCTAGGCCTCGGCGCCGGCCGACATGAGAACCCTAAGGGCATTCCCGTACTTTACACGGCTGCCTCAGAACCGCCTCACCTAGGCGCCGCCAGGCTGTCCTCCGACAAGTGGGCCCGAGCCCCCGTCATTGCGCCTGAGCCGATGCGGGCCGTCCGATCCTGCCGAATTCGCCCTCCGAATTCGCTGATCCGCCGATGCGGGCCGTCCAATCCTGCTGAATTCGCTGATCCGCCGATGTTGGCCGTCCGATCCTGCCGAATTCGCCCTCCGAATTCGTGCCCTGCTGGTCCAGTCGTCCGAACCCGCCCCCAGCGCGGCCGCACCTGTTCGCCGCCCGAATCCACGTTCCGGAATCACCACATCGAGGCCGATTGTTTCGGCGTCCAGATTCGCCTCGCGGCTCAGGTAAGCCAAACTGTCGGCCGACGCCGTGGCAATGCGCCACTGTGCGAATTCATTTCCCGAATCCGCGCCCTTGGCGCCTTGGTTTCATTCTACACTCTCGCATCTCCGAGAACGAGGTCTGCTCGTCGCACGGCATTCGCTAACACTTCTACCCGCCGCGCGAGTTTTAAGTGCCTTTGCGCCGCGGTAGGCGAAAGGGAAGGCTGGATGAGTATCTTGCCCCCAACAATAGCGGTATGTCTACATTTCTTTCGTTTAACTCTATTCTTTGGGTTATTTTTGTTGCAGTATCTATATCAATTCTGGACATTCATAATAAAGCTCAGCAAATGGATCCTGTAATCATTGTATTCACAGTGAGTATTGTTTTAATTTTTTTTTCTAACTCCATTGTGTGCAGTTTATTTTTGTCAAGGATCCGGAACGGTGTCCTATGTTTAGCATGTTAAAGACTTTGTTACTTGATGATCGATGGTGTGTGGCACCTGACTTCCCTGCATTATCTTGCATTCTCAAGCACTCACCAGTTCTAGAGAAGCTCACGCTTAAACTTTTTACCAAGGTATATATTCGTGCTCTGGATGGATATTATATATTTGTCGATTATTCCTGGTGAACTTTTTTTTTTTGCTTATTACTACAGGGACGTAAACATAAGGTGGAAATGCTTGGAATATATCATGCAATTGACAGATCAGCTGCAAATTCAGAATGCCTCAAGGCAATTGAAGTCAAATGCCAAGAGGTTGATGAGAAAGTTTAAGAAGTTCCTCACTACATTTAACATATGTAAGTGAATTAGTGACATTGTTGATGCTGTATATATTTCTCAAAGTTTTATTTCATATATGGGAACAGAAGCTTCGAATAAAGTTTGACATGTATTTAAAAAACATTGAATGTTTCGAGTGCAAAATGTATTGAGGAATAAAAAATCTACAGTATATTTACTGGTGCTGGTCTTGCATGGCGAGCAAAAGCAAACCCAGTCCAATCAACAAGTATTTTCCACAAATTCCTGTTCAAAAGTTTACACAACACTGTGTGGAGGTGTTTAAATTGATTTCCTTTGTATTAGTAGAAACACAATCCCTTCAGTTCTTGTCACTTCTGATATTTGTACTTGTTGGCATGTTTGACCGAATCACTGAAAAATAACACTTATTTATCTATGCAATTGATACAATAATATGGTTTAATAGTTTTAATTTTGCTCTATTAGAGCTTGAAATCTAACAGGATACCAAGCCCTAAGAAAAATTCTGAAAATAGGCTAGTTACTAATGAAGTACGAAGGTCAAAGCAAATTGAAAAGTACGAAGGTCAAAGCAAATTGAACAGAAAAGGTAAATGCACAGAATGGAGATGAACTTTACTGAATATTTCCTTTACCAAAACAGCTTGTTCCATCTGTAACAGGCACACCTAATTTATAGGGAAGTGAATCAAGGCTTGATCGCTTTACAATTTATCCCACTCAACCACTACACTCTGAATTTTTTAAGGGCAAGATAGTCATCACATAAAAATTGCCACTATTTCCATCTTGTTACAAGAGACCAGTGCCTTAAAAGTTGTGACATGTGGCTGGCAGCCATGTCCCTATTCAAGCTTTGCTTACCTTTTCTTGAAACCCTTGCTCAGCCACTCTATATCAGACTATCACTTGAACCTTCGTTTGGAGCTCCATGCCAGACCTTTTCTTGGAACCTTAGCTAATAACCAGAAGCCTTGCTTAAAGTTGCACGCTGAGGGCTTGTTTGGTAGGAATCTTCTCATAGAACCATTTCTCTATGCAAATGGAATCACTTACTGAAATCGTTTGGCTGCCAGTTGTTTAGGATCCAGATTTAGGAGAATCCAACCAGAACTAGAAATTGGTAGATGCTGTTCCCACAAAGCTAATTACGGTACAGGCTTGAAGCACTAACCAATCACAACTGGATCAGAGATATTCAATGGGCACTTTCTGTTGGAGTTCTTGCTGAATAGTTGGACTCATGGGGCATATTGTCAGACATTATATTGGAGCCAGTTGTTGATGACAGACACTGATGGAGGCTTACCCCTCAGGATAATATGAGAGATTCTTTCAATGTTCCATCCAATTTTGGTCATGTGAACACATCTTAAAGATCTGGGCGCAAGGAAAGTGGCAGTTCATTGTTTGATTTGTAGTGCACAAGTGGTGCTAGACTACTGATCAGCTTGCTCCTTGAAGCTTACCGCATCTAGAGTTATCCACTATGTGATGAGGCTGAGGAGACCGTATTGATCACCTGCTCAGCAACAGTGTATATGCATTCTTGTCCAGTCTTCTTCAGTTGGGTTTCAAGCTCTTTGACCTTCATTCGACAAGTGTTCTTGATCATTGGTGGAGCAGGGTTAATGGTGTTGTTGCTGGCCTGGTACTTCAAGAACTCAATCTCCCCATCATTCTTGGTTCATGGACCCTTTAAAAGGACTCGAACCGTTTTATCTTTAATGGTGACCATGCAAATATGGATTGTGCCTTGATAGTAGGTGAAGAGGAGGTGCAGGCTTGAGAGATGACTGGGGCTCCAGGGATTTCCCTCTGAACTATCGTAGTTCCCTAGGTTTAACTCTAGTATGTTGGTTGTCTTTTGTTTTTCTCTCTCCATTGACGTGAATATAATCTAAGAACCTCGTATAGGTGTGTGTACTCAGGGTTTCTCTAACATGGTGTACTCGGGGGTTTCTACCCCTTCTTATTGAGCTCTCCTCCATGTTCGAGGAAAAATCATATCCTGCCACTTTATTAAAGATCATGTGGACCTAGGGCTATGTTGGAGGCTGCAGATTCCCCAGCAGTTATCTTCATACAGAGTTTGCAGCGGGAATATTACCATTTCTTTTAGTGCTTACCTATAAGCATATATGTATTTTTTATCAGCTGCGTGCTTGATCAAATATATGAATGTGACGGAATATATATATATATATATATATATATATATATATATATATATATATATATATATATATATATATATATATATATGTTCCTACTTCCTATGACCATATATGCTCATCCTGTTTTTGATTATAAAGTATAAACTAATTTCCTGTATGCATTTGTAAGCTCTTACAAGTTGAACTTATTGTATGTGAATCCTAATGCTTTTCTTCGTATAATAGACATATTTTGAATCCTAAACTACTATGGCATTTTTTAATTACTTTTAGAACATAATTTGTACAATATTGTCTGCTAACATTTCCTTATTTTATGATTTTTTTGGGTTTCCTTTGCTCAACAATTGCTACTAGGTCAGGATGTTCTGATACCTGACCAGGGTAGAAAGCTGTTTCCATCATGTTAAATCATTTTGTTTGATTTCCCTTCTTTCATCCAAAATAGAAAAAAAAAACTATCATGCTCTGATGATATCATCTGAAAATTAGAGATTATTATAGTTATTATACACTTAGTTGAGTTTCTTTAAATATATTCATTTCATTACATATAACTTTCCAAACATAGAGATTATTTGTAATTTGTAGTGGACAATTATCGAGTTGTCCCTCTAAAAGGTTATCCTTTGTGGAAGCGTCCTTGAGAGGATATCGGTTCTTGATTCTTGTCAAGCAAGAATAGAGCCAGACATAGCAACTATGAAACCTATTTGTACATTTTCTATATGCTAAGTGTAATTTAGCATTTCAAGTCTTTTTGTTAAGTAATTAAGCATATTATTTTCTAACATAAAATCTGTCCCCTGAAATATTGTTTCTTTTCACTATTTTACAGGCTTCATTTTCAAGGAGGCGGAGAAAATTTGGCTTTTGAAGGAATTACCATCTTGACGGCTTGGAAATGTAAGGCTAAAGTCGGCTAAAATATTTGACAAGGTTTTTATCAATTGTCTCTGGATGTTTGAAGTCATGTAGCGTTGGTGAATAGACATGGCAATATCGTTTGTTCTACTTGGACATGTTGTATTGTGTTATGTTACTAACGTGGTGGCACATATGGTTGTGTTTGGTTCTCATTTAAGCTTAAGCCTGGCTAGCTTTTTGAGCTAGGCAAGACTTAGCTTGGTTGACATGAGCCAATAGCCACTTGTTTGGTTGGGGGGATTGTTAGCGTGGCTAAGTTTTGGTATGTTTTGTTGCTTGTTTTGACTTGCATAGCATCATCGTACCCACTGATTGGTAAGTTTACCCCGTTCAAACATTTCGTCGAACATGTGACCGTTGCCATGGCCTCTGCAGCTCCTTGTGGGCGGATGCTGGAGGACTGACGCTGCGCACAGGAGGACAGAAGCAGCCATGGTGTGCCTAGCGGCCTTGCAGGAGCAGTGTCGGGGAGGAGGTGGTCTTCCACCGGGCATTGCTTGGCTAAAAAGCCAGCAACCTCCTTGGCCCAAAGCCGGGGAGGTGAGAACAAGAGGGTGGCCTCCGGTGAGAATGAGAGGGAGAAGCCGGGCCCATTGCTGGCGGACTGCTCCTCGAGGTGGCTGTTGAGGTTGAGCATGTCGACCGACAAGACCTCAAAGGTCACCGCTGCGACCGGGCGCCTATAAGCAGCCACGGAGAGATCTGGTCGTGTGGAGGAACGCGCCGCCAGTCACGCGGATGGGCTTGATTGCCGTCACCGGTGGAGGAGATGCTGTCAATGCTGTTGGAGGGGAGAAGGGCTCGCCACCGTCGCTGGGGAAGGAGCTGCCATGGAGCCACCCTTGCTGTGCCGTGGAGAGCCGCCACAAGATCCAGACGCTAGTGGTGAAGAAGGGGTCACCGCCAAGTAGGAGAAGACGGTGCGGCCGCCAAGTGTGAGTGCTCTTGTCTCTGTTGCTTCCTCCTGTGTGGAGCACTGGTAGGGAGGAGCACCGACAGGAGAGGTCCGGTGTGAAGGAGCACCGGTGGGAGATGAAAGAGCGAGAGGTCCGTGGTGGGAGGCAACTGGAGCCTATGTGTGAGCTAGGCCAAGCCTTGCCCCAGGCGAGCTACCGATTCGGTTGTTCAACCCTAGCTTGGCTATAGCAGTACGGATGGCCAGCCTTAGCCATGCTTCAATCCACTTCTAAGCAACTAAACAAGCTAAAATTGGTTTTAGGAAGCCATAGCTGAAGCTAGCACTGAATCAAACACACTCTATGTTCTTGTTATATGGATTTATTGAGCTACGTTCAACGAGTGATAACATTTGAGCATGTCTTTCTAATAACCGAAAGGTTGGTATTCTAAATGATTTTTTTACCGAAAATAATATGACTGAATTGCCATTCAATTTATTTCCACTGTGGTAATGACTTTGTTGCTGCAAAATTTGTAGCATATGAGGCATTAAGAGTCAGGCTAGTTTTGAATATCAAAACATGTCATGTCATGCTACGCCTTATATTCGGGAACAGTGGGTTATTTTGTAGACGTAGTAGGTTGGAGCAGTTTAGTGTGTGTGTGCTGCATAGGCTGCCAATATAATAATTGTTTTCTTTCTTTTGTGTGTTCTTTTCTTTCTTTTGTGTGTTTTTTAACCCCAGTGACGAATGATGAGTTAGTGGAATGGTGGCTCCAGTGAGAAGGGGGGCGGTAGACGAACTCCCCGCAGCGGGGTACTCTATATAGATACCACGTCTGCCATGCTCCTCGCGGTCCACCAGGAATGGAAAGATACCAGGGCTGCGCTAAACCGTGGCTGGGTCCCACCTTGGCGCGGGACAGGGAAGTGAGAGGGAGAAGGGGGCGTCCGCGCCTGTACGCTGCTACCGTCTCCGCGCGCCAGGGATGCACTGACGAGGCCGGCCGGAGCGAGGATGGTGGCGCTGCCCGTCGGGATCTGCTCGCGCCGAGCCCTCGCTGCTGCTCTGTTGCGTGCCGGGGATTAGCTCGCGGGTGCCGGAGGAGGAGCGGGGCGGGTGGTGCGAAAGGCGGGAGAAGGGAGCTGGACGAGGCCGCCATCGCGTGGGCTTACGCCACCGCTGGGCGAGGCCGGTGCGCCGCCCACCAGGGCCAGGCCGCCGCGGGGCGCCGCCGAGGCCAACGTTGCCGCACCCGTCGTAAGCGCGGGCGAGGCCGCCGCATAGGGAGGAGGAGCGGGCCACGCCCGGCGGCGCCCACCGCCCGCTGTTCGGCTCCTTGCTGACGCCGCTTGCTGTCCGCGCTCGTGCGCTCGCCCGGCCCATGCCAGCCCGGGCTCGCCACCGGGGAGGGAGTGCCGGGGAGGGAGAGAACGCTGGCCGAGCGTGTGTGAGAGAGAGAAAGTGAAGGGAGGAGGGGGTTTTATTATTAAGAAATCTGACAAGTGGGTCCACAGTAGATAGATGATGTTATAGAGTATGGATAAGTGCGAGAGAAAAAAATGGTATAGATGAGAGAATTTAGATGACCAAGATAGAATATTCCGTTTTGAGGGGTGAATATAAAGGATGAAGAGTGTGGATAGCCTAAGACTCGTTGGTAATGCTTATGCTGAAAGTTGTGGCCAGTAGCCAACAGCATGGGTGTTCCAGAGCAAGGCATACCCGGTGCCAAGTCACTGTCAAGCAAATCGTGTGGGTGGTTTTGTCCCCTCTTTTGCTTCGTCCAGGAAAGTTCTCCAAAAATACACAGCTGTTAGATTATTTTCACCATGTATATCATTTCTCTTATATAATAGTAGTGACTTATCCACTTCTGCTAAAGCTGCACGCACCTCCGCTGCTAGCACAGTGAAATGCTGAGGCAGTGCATCCACAACTTTTTAGGCCCTATTCGCTTTCTTCGGAATGAACCGTCCTTGGTTGGAAGTATTCATGTTTATATAAATTAAAATAATAAATTTAGTTAGAATTTATTCTTAAGGTTCAATCCTGTAAAAACGAACAGGGCCGGCTTTAGCACAATCCAACACCCCCAGTATATGTCTGATTGCATTGATGATGAAAATAGATTATTGTTCTTTTGCACGGGTTGTTAAGTTAAGCAGGATTATGCAAAACACAGTCAAAGTCGCTCAAAGCATCATCTTAGAGGTTATCTGCCGCAGCTTTTAAGTTTTTTGTTTTACTATGTCACCTGGAGATATCGATCACCGTCACATGATTCTACTCGGGACTTTAGACCGAGAGGCACCAGTATACTTCGGTTTCTGCCATGTGATTGCAGTCGCGCCAAAAATGAGAGTTTGCACTCGCGCTAAAAACGAGAGGAGCGGCGCCAAAACAGCAAGTAATTATGGCAAAAAAAAAAAAAAAAAAAAAAAAAAAAAAAAACACCGTGCCTCTTTTCTGCTGAAGCAGGCAGTGCTCTCGATCTCGGGTCAAAGCCCAACGTGCAGGGGAGGGGAGGTCAATTTTAGATTAGGAAGTGCATGTGCGGAGAGTTAAAAAAAATACTACGGGTCTAGCTTATTAGCGCACGCGCACACATATAAGACAACTTTATTTATAAAGTTGAATAATCATTTAATTAACAAAACATAATAAGAACAAAAAAGAAGCAACTCACAAATTGGGGATAATGCACATGGTCAAACATCTAGTTGGGATCAACCTAATGCATCTAGGGTTGACTTCCTAGGATGTTCACTCACCATGCAAGATTTTTTTTTTAAAGGGTTTTTGAAAGTTGGGATTTTGACACTAGGGTCTATGAATGTATTACAAGACTTGTATCTTTGAAAACCTAACATAAGATGATTTATTACTTCACTGCAATCTTGAGGGTCTGTTTGGTTGGGCTTTTGGCTGTGGCTTTTGCCCCTAAAAGCCAAAAGCTAAACTAAAGGGCTTAAAAGCAGCTGGTGCTTTTGGTCAAAAGCAGCTTTCATTGTAGTACAAACTTAAAAGCACCTCTTACCCTGCTTTTAGCTGCTTTTGAGGTAAAAAATTGCCCACCTCCCACTGGGAAAAGTGGTAAGATTCCCATATCATCCTCTCCATAAACTATGCCCACTGCACCAGATAACCTAGATGCATAAAGGCCTCCTATGTGTTCCCATACCACATCTCCTCAAGTCATCACACTTCTACTGCAAAAACAATATCGTCTTGAAAGTGCAACTCGTTGCTCCTACCATGGCATGAGAGGCTAAAGTGCCGTTGCGGCTTTATGATAATGTTGTGATTTGGATGGATCGAGTTCCTCAAGGCGACTATGACCATAGGTTCTTCAAGTGTCCATACCTAGATGACGACTTCATGGTAACAACAACCAAATCATGTGTTTGTCGTTATCCTTTTTCAACCTAATCCATGACATCTATCACTACACACACAGCCTTGCAAGTTCATCGAATGGGTGGATCGGGAGCCACTAGCATGGCACGAAGAGTGCTAAAGGAGGTGGAAAATAATGGCCAATACTTTGTGAAGATGACTCAAGCTTGTAAGGTGGAACGATAGATGAGGCTCGAGCAAGAACGACACATGAGGGTGGATGAAATCCATCTTAATGGCAACAATGTGAGAGAAATTAGGTCTGCATGAAGCAGCCATCAAGCGTATGGAGGAAGATGTTCAAGCTCATGATGCAGAAAGGAAGAAGAATGCAGCAAAAGTATCTTCGGAGCATGAGAGGAAGGGGAAAAAATCACGCTACACCCAGTAGAAAAATTGGAATAGACCTAACAAGTTATATTCCCAAAAGCAGGTTAGGATTAGTGGTTGAGCTCTGAACATTAGAAGTATAAAGTTCCACACATGCCATTGCAAGTCATGCTTTGTTTAATTTCCCTAAAGCATGTTAGGATTAGTGGTGGCACTCTTTAGCTTTATGTACCTAGAGTTCCACATATGCCATGTATCCATATCTGTCAATGTAGCTCTAGGTTAATTAAACTTGTGAGTTGCTTCAAATAGTTGAAAAAGCAAGTTAGGGTGTAAACAAGTAATGTTTGACCACCTAACCAACCCAGAACTCCTAACATACGAAAATTTTGAACTACGATTTATGTTGGTGTCATGGCTCGAAAATACTTCTAAGTGTTCCTATCAAGTATGTATAAGCGCCTTTCCAGGGTTACATTGCTTTGAACAAAGTAGAACTTTAATTTCTCGTATGAATTCTCGATGTTTGACCTTCAATTGAAGTTGTAGATTAGGTTGTGTACTACAAACTTTATTTTTAGATTAAACCCTAAATCAATCTCTAACCTTGTCAAACAGTTGAAAAAAAGATTTGGAGAGAGAAAAAAGAAAAGGCAATATAGGGCCCCTTATTAGAGACCTTGGCGCCGAGTCATCTGCGCAGTCATTACCACATGGTCCACCATGCTAGTTCAGTCACCGACCTTAGCGCTATGGCCTATGATACTGAGACGTGTTACCCGACATTGAGACTAGGATCAAAAACTGAGTAAAAAACATCTAGGTATCTAAATATAATTACTCCTTAAAGAAAAGAGCGAAAAAAACCAGAAAAAAATACCCGAAGGCTCCAATTCAAGCCCACGAGCACAGGAAGCCCGGCGCACGCCAAGAGCAGGGCGCGTCCCGCCCGCCGCCGCATTCCAGCGCGCTGAGCTCGCCCCGCGGCGGCACGCCGGCGCAGGCTCCAGATCGAGAGGTGCACGCCCACCAGTAGCACACCACAAACAAGAACATAAAAGGAGCCGAAGGATACGGTGAGTGCATCCCGTCGCTGCATCTCCTCCCGATTCGTTTCTTCCTCTTCCATGTCCCGACTCCCGAGCACACCGGTGTTCGGCTGTTCCTCAAGCTCCTCACCCCGGATTCACTTGTCTCTGCTCTTCTCAGCGCAGTGTTCCATTGCTCAGTTCTGTCAGCTCGCGTACGGAATGCTGCTAGCGCCGGCGTCTTTGCTCTGCTCCGCGTGAACTGAAGCTGCTGCGGTCTCCGGCTAAGTGAGGTGCGACAGTAATCCGGCGTGCCAGCCTCTCCTCCATATTTTCATTTCAAGCTCGCCATTTTGCAATGGGCCTCAAACAGTAGTTCTCTGTGTTTCGGTACCCTGTGGAGGCTGGGAGCTGACAAACGCCTGCGGCCTGTTCGACGGAATGCCTCCGAGGAAGAAGAATGCCAAGAACGCTCCAATGGCGATGGCGGACGGCATCGACCGACTTGGCGCGCTCCCAGATGAGGTGCTCCACCACGTGCTTTCCTTCCTCCAGGCTCAGGACGCTGTGCGGACGTGCGTACAGCGTACTTGCCCGGCGCTGGCGCCACCTATGGAGGTTTGCCACTGGACTTCGCATCGGATGTGGCGAGGACGATAGGGCAGTCGTGCATGAGCTCCGTGAGTTTGTTGACAACCTGTTTCTGCTCCGTGGGCTCACACCTCTCGTCAAGTGCGAGTTCTCGTTTGATGAATGCCGCAATGAGGATGTGCCCCGCGTGATGCTGTGGATCAAGCACGCCATACAGTGTGAAGTACAGATGCTAAGTCTTAAAAAAGATTTGGTTTGAGGGGTGGCCTTTCATCTCCCAGCATTTGACAAAGCTAGATCTTGAAGACATGCTCTTGAAGGACAAGCTCCTTAACTTTACAAGCTCTTGTCCAGCACTGCAGAACATGACTCTTACCAACTGCTTCATTGAGTATACCAAGATCTTGTCTGAGTCCTTAAAATATCTGAGCATCACCGAGTGCCATTTCAGCTCCAGGTTCCGCACTCATATTTGTGCGCCAGGTCTCATTTCACTCCGTCTTGAGGATCACTGGTACAAGACTCCTGTGCTTGAGGGCATGCCATCATTAGTGGATGCAGTTATCAAAGTCATGGATGACTCCACAGATTGCTGCACTTATTCAAACTATTGGGATTGTGGTTTTGAGGATTGTGAAGATTGTTATGGTGACACACATGATAATGACAATTGCGTGCTGCTGGAAGGTTTATCAGAAACTAAGAGTTTGGCATTGGTAGCTGAAACAAATGCGGTGTGCTTCAAACCCTTTTCCTCTTTCATTCATCTACGTTAACCCGTGTAACTTGACTGTACTATGCACATCACTTTGTGGGCACCAGTAGGCACTTGTACAGTCTTTTCATATGCCTTTCCACTGATTGGGTTTCTCATATCATCATTTTTACATTTTTACCATGAAGGATTGCTTGATCTTTTATGTATTTTGTTCAGATCATTTTCATAAGGGATTTGAAAAGGTGCCCCACATTTAGCAAGTTGAAGACTTTACTACTTAATGAGTACTGGTGTTTGGTTCCTGGCTTCAGTGCACTAACTTGCATCCTCAAGCACACACCAGTTCTAGAGAAGCTCACTCTTCAACTTTTTTTTGAAGGTCGACACCTTATTATTTGCTTTAGCAGCATTAAAATTATTGTTAATTATCATTCTTGTTTAATTGTTCCCTTTGCCACAGGGACATAAACATGAGGTGGAAATGAAAGGAATATACATTTCAATGCAGAAATCAGCGGAAATATCAGAACATCTTAAGACTGTTGAAGTCAAATGTAAAGCAGTCAGCCCGAATGTTGTCAAAGTTTTGAAGTTCCTTTGCACATTTGGCATATGTAAGCCAACTAGTGATTTTTTTTTTTTGTTGCTAAATCTGAATTTTGCTCTTGTACACATAAAAAGAAAGGAAGGAATAATGAACTTCATATGTTAGGATCACAAATTTAGTGAGAAATGAAATAGGTGCCCTGGATTTGCTGACGCCCAAAATATAAACACAGTTAGACAGCTGTGCTGATATAGACTGCTGTACTGATAGTTATTTAAATTTAATTGCAATTTGTATACATAGCATAAAGCCTAATACTGCTGATTATGTTGACACAAAAAAAATCTGAAATGATTAGTTCTGAGCAGAAATAGATTATGCTAGCATGCTGCTTAGTTCAGTAGAATTACAGAAACATGACCTTTTTTAGTTCCATGCACTATAGATCTATTTGTGATTCTTATCTTTGTTCATCCTGAGTCTGTATGACTCTATGCAATTGTCTGTTATGCATCTGGTAGTAATATCTTTTTTACTTGTCCTCCAGTTGTTTCAGCTTTTTTTTTTTTTTGTTATGAACTTTGAAACATTAAACTCTGATATGATGAGGGAGGAAAAAAAACATCCTCTGCAGCTTTTTTAGGGGTAGTTTATTAGCAAGATGCATTCTTGGTATTGATGTTGGATTAAGCTAGAAAAGATCAAAAAATAAGTCTAATTAATGGTTATTATCAAATATAATCAATCTTCTGGGCATCTGGCTAAGCTTCATGTTACTAGAATCAGTTAGGCTGAAACATTCAGATTAAGCTGCATGCACCATAAACCTTTCTGTGCACTGAAGTTCATCCAAGTATTTCATTTGTACTATCAACTGAACATCACATCTTTTTTTTTTTTTTCTCCTGATGGCTCCTAGAACTAAAATCATAAATTACTATGCCTCGTGCAGATTTCTGTTTTGAGTAGGGGGTGAGCAAATATGGATTAAGATTTAAGAGCGAATGTTGTGACAAGGCTGACTATTCAGATGGCTTGGTGGCCCCTGAATTTCAGAAATGTAAATCTTGGTCACGAAAGATGCTGTGACAAGGCTGCAATCTTTTGTCTACAAAGAGTTCTTATGTGAGCTCTAGTCAGAGGAACAGTGTATAATTGGCATTCCCTCAAGCTGTTCATTTATTTATTAGATATTTAGATTCTGGGACCTGGTTTGTCGTGCCATGCTATTTTTATTGCTGTTTTGATTTTTATTTATTCATCGTACTAATTATGTGGTTGTTTTTATCAATTCTTGGCTCATCAGCCTTCTCATGCAAATGAATGTTGGTGCAAACCGTTCGTTGGTCAAAATAGCAAGGCACTGTTGTGTACATAGATACGAACCATTTGAAAACTTTGTAATTAATATTGAAACTCGGAGGGAGTATATTAAAAAAAAAGAAGGATATTGAAATTCGGTGTTACTATGGCAGGAGTATATTAAAAAAAAGAAGGATATTAAAATTCGGTGTTACTGTGTGAGCTACCCTTTTATTTACTTATTCTTTGTCAGTTTTTTAAATATAATTAGGTCTGCGCATATGTATTGCCATGGAGAAGAAAAATTCGGCACAATAAGAATAAATTTCACAAGCGATCCTTAAATTTGTCTCGAATTCTCATCGGAGTCCTAATGCTTGCAAATTACACATTCTCATCTCATCGGAGTCCTAATGCTTGCAAATTACACATTTGACTCTTTAAAGTTGTCTCTAGTTCTCATTCTGGTTTTGGTGTGCAAATCGCATATTTGGCTCCCCAAACTCGTAGAGCTTGTGGATAGGGAGAGGTCAGCCTATTCGGTAAGACTTATAAGTTGGCTAATAAGTTGAAACAACTGATGTGAGAGAATGCAAGCTAGATATTGCTTTGTTTGTTTCGCTGGCGGTGAGTAGTTGTGCCAGGTGTAGACATGGGCTTCGTGGTGGGGGCTGAGGCCCAAAGCGAAACAACCCATAAGCACTCCACTCCAGCACGGCGGCACCTCTTGATTTTGTCCCACGCCGTTGAAATCCTAGACCGGTAGTGGTTGGACCTGGAGAACTTCAACAAAAAAAAAAAAAAAATCCACATTACCTCCCACAACTCTTATGAAAGTTTATTTTTTTCCTTGAATGAATTCTAAAACTGAATGAACCATCTCCCCGATATGGTAATAAGCAGTTTTAAAGGCGATATTGCCTTTTTTTTTTTTTTTTATGTTGACTAAATCTATGAAAAATCATATCATAGTAAATAAAAAAATCATAAAAATAGAAAGTCTAATTTTATTGGGCTCTATATGAGTAGATTCACACAATAAACGTATAATATTGTATATTTTATTAAATAGTTTTTGTTGTTTTTTCTATAGCTTTAGATCTATGTTTTTATATAATTAATTTATAGGTGCAGTTGTTTGGTTTAATTATGGTAAAATTTTTATGATAAACTAATTATTATATGTTTTAACTGTAGTGGAAATGTTATATTCATTGGTTTAGTTATGGTAGATTTATCTAGATTTAATATGAACCTAAATAAATCTATTCATACATAATCTCATAAAATTTTTACTATAGTTTAAGCATATAATAATTAATTTATTACAAAAATTTCAACATAGAACATAAAAAAACTGCAACTATAAATTATTACAGAAAAATCATTCTAAAAGTACAGCAAAATACTAGAAACTTTGTACTAAAGTATACCACATTATATATTCATTACATAGATCTATTTATGTGAAGTTCTTCAAAATTGGATTTTTTATTTGATGATTTATCTATAATTTACTATAAGTTTTTAAAGATTTAACTAAAATCTATATCTATACCTAATATTTAAGAGGCAAGCGTTTCTCTCCCCCATTTTTTTTTGGTCCGGTCCTCCTCTAACTAACTCTTCTTTGAGGATGAATGAAATAAATAAATAAAACCACCACTTATCTTTTTACTTAATTTGGAATTGCAAAACCTTATTAGTAACTAGCGTTCTATCTTTTTTTTAGCTTCCTAACCATAATACATAGACAATAGCCACCTAATAAACTGAGTCGATCTCTCCTCGATTTTCAATATGGTATAAATCCTATAATGTAGATTTAATTGAAATATAGTTAAGATAAGCCAGTATTATGACCCGTGTGGGGCAAAGTCCAATTTAATAAGCCCAGATATTATGGCCCACAATGGGAAATTTAATATATATATGACAGATGTGTAGAGTTTATTGAGTTCAAATAGATAGAAACTATGATTTTAATCCGTAAAGAACTCTTTAATCATGAATCTTAATACAAACTCTGAACTAAATAAAAAGTATACTGCACCTCACGCCACATGCATGTATCTATACCTAATAATAATATTATATTACCTAATAATCTATTTTTAATAATAATAGTCTATACCATTTCAGCCCTTTTTTTCGTTCATCCATTTTTTTTCGTTCATCGTCCCCTAACTAACTTCGTAGATATAGAATTTGTCTCTCTTTTGCGTCTATTTATATCTATATCTATACCTAATAATAAAGAGGTAAAACTTTCCGTCAATTTTTTTTCCACCTTTTTTCGTCCAACTAAGAGATCGACTTCGGTTCCGTTTAGTTTTGCTGTTTTTTTGTATCCAACCTTTTTTGGAAGAATCCTACTACAAATAGTTCTATCAATCTTGACTAATATATGAATAGAAATTCTATAATTCCAATACAAAACTATTCTTACCTAATATCATTGAGGTAATGTTTACCGTAATCTTTTTATTCGTTCAGGCTACCTGTCGTGCTCCTTTCTTCCTCTTGTCTCCGTCTCGCCCATCTCTCTTTTTTTTCTTTCGTTTCTTTTTTTGTCCAGCTCATGTTTGCGCCTTTTTTTTTTCCGTTTCTGTTCCTTTCTATTAGAATTGGTGTTGATTGGGTTAGTTATCCAGTAAATTGTCTAATCGAATAGTGCTATACTATATTTCATATTAAGAAATAAGTACTTGAACGTACGGGAGCTTACTTGGAGCGGTGTCTAGGCCTTAGCTTCGTCCAAATATAAATTCTATCGTACTACCTGCAGATCACCGTGCCGTTGAGTTAGCTCCGATCTGCATCGAGGTGCTCCCTAAAATCATCAGGGTGGTGTCCGCGTCCTGCACTTCTATAGGGCCAACCTAGAGAAGGGGATTAACATGTAGCTGGACCGGGCCATCCCGAAAGACATACTCTTGCCTCCGGAACGAGCACGGTGTACGACACGAACATAGTGGTGCGCATCTTCTAGGTGTTCCTAAACCCCAACGATGACAATAAAGAAGGACGCTAGGTTGGACTACGAAAGCCTGCGGTCGCTGAATCTAGAGAAGAGCGCCAAGCTGCTGAATAGCTACCTCACAGAGGTGGCGCACGATTCCAACATCCTCCCCTCCAAATCCATCTCCCTCGCCGAGTTACTCCCGGACCACTCTTTTCTTTGCGTGAGCATTTTCTGATACTCCCTCCTTTCAAGCACATAATTCAATAGTGTTGTAACGATACATGTATTGTATGAAAATTAAAGGTATGATATAATTACATGTGAATATTTTTGTGCTTTGTACTAGAGAGAAAAAATTTTAAAATTGTATTTTTATATAAAAGACATGCATTAATTTGATATAGATTTAATAAACATTATCACAATATTGGCATCATTGTAGCTTTATAAAAGTAAAAACATAAAGAGATCTATAGCATTCATGTTATCATTTTTTATGAATATTCGATTGTTTATTTTCTTCCGTTGCAACGCACGGGCATGTTTGCTAGTAATAAATAAAAAAGACAAAACCATCTTTATAACCGGACCGGACCGGTGAGTTGAACGAACGGTTTCAACCGTTCAAAAATAGAAGGTGATTCCAACAAAAGAAAATAGAAGGTGATTTAATCGATTTTAGAGTTCAGGAGAAATAATAAACTTCGATAAAATTCAAGAGGTAACTAGCAGTTTTCCCGCGCGTTGCCGCAGGGTACGACTGTGTGTGGAGGAAATGGTGAGCGCCAAAAAAAACATTCGGGGGTTACTGTTCATGGCATGAGGTTGTACTGTTCATGGGCATGATATTACTGTTCATGGGCATGACATGGTACTGTTTATGGACATGACATGGTACTGTTCATGGGCATGACATGGTACTGTTTATGGGCATGGTTTGGTACTGTTCATGGGCATGCAGGGTTTCACTGTTCATTTATGAACAGTGAAATGAGTCACTGACACAAGACACAAGAATAAGGGGAAGTATAGATGTGGATTTTTTTTTTTGGCAACAAAGCTGCTTAATCTCCGCTCGTCGTTTTCCTCTGCCTCCTCACTTCCCCCAACCTGAAATAAATTTGTGTAAAGTTCTTCCACGCTCCAACACCGATCCCCGCTCCTCCATCTCCGCACTCATCCCCATCAAACCAGAAAATTTCCACACCGGATTTCTCCTGTCCTTGAGGCCTCGTTGCCCGGACAAGCTTGGCATGCGTCGTCGGCGTTCTTGTTGCAAACCACTAACCACCGCTTAAAGCCATTGGCAGCAAGGTATGGTGATCTCCCCTCCGCGCTATGCGGCTTCGGTTTCTGGCATCTCCTGGTTGGTTATTCCCTGCCATTGCTGATCGTTTCTTGCCCCTGCAGCTGCAGCGCTACGCCCGCCACCTGTTTGATAGAATGTCTCCAGGGAAAAAGAACAAAACTGCGCCTGTGGCCAGCAGCAGTAACGGCAGAGATGCCCTTCCAGATTGCATCCTCGAGCACATCCTTGGTTTTCTGCCCGCGAAGGATGCCGTGAAAACATGTGTGCTTGCTCGGCACTGGCGTGACCTCTGGAAGTCAGCCACAGCCTTGAGTATCTCGTGTGTCAGCAATTTCGATGAGGATCCAGCCTCCATGATGGAGCTCCAAAGATCTGTCGACCATCTGCTACGCCTTCGCGGCTTCATGCCTCTTGAAAAGTTCAAGATCAGCTTCGGTTGCCTGTATGGTGATGACAACGATGGCACGTTTTGCCTAATCCACTGGATCCAGCACGCTCTAAAGTGCCACGTTCAGGTGCTCATTCTTGATAATGTTTACCAAGATGGCATTGAGCTAGGCAGCCTGCATCTCGTCTCACAACACTTGACCAAGTTAGAGCTCATTGGGATAACGCTACACAGCAGTTTTTGTGACTTCTCAAGTTGTCCAGTACTGGAACATCTCGAGATTGACTGCTGCTATTGGTGGACTGTCGAGAAGATTTCATCAGAGCCCCTGAAATACCTAAGCATAAAACGTTGTGAGTTAACAAGAGAATTCCACATTCTTATTTCTACCCCGAATCTTGTTTCACTAAGGCTAGATTGCCATTTATCCAAAGCTCCTGTTCTAGTGAGCATGCCCTTACTTAAAGAGGCTTTTGTTAGAGTTACCCATTGGAATGCATACACTGGGGAATGGGGTGATTACTCTTGGGATTGTGATTATGAGGATTGTTACTCCTGTAAAGGTATGGTAGGTGACAATAACAATAAGTGTGTGCTTCTGGAAGGTTTATCGAATGCTGAGAACATGGCATTGCTGCCACAATCCATAGCGGTATGTTTACATTTCTTTCGTCTTTAACTCCATTTTTTTTGGGTTACTTTTGATGTGGTATCTATATCCATTCTGGGCATTCATAATAAAGCTCAGCAAATGGACCCTGTAATCATTTTATTCACAATGAGTACTAGTTGACTTCTTTTTTTCTATCTCCATCGTGTGCAGTTTATTTTTGACAAGGATCTCAAACAGTGTCCTACATTTAGCAAGTTAAAGACTTTATTACTTGATGATCGATGGTGTGTGGCACCTGACTTCCCTGCACTAACTTGCATTCTCAAGCACTCACCAGCTCTAGAGAAGCTCACACTTCATCTTTTTTCCAAGGTATATATTTATTCTCTAGATGGACAGCCTCTGTCCTTTTGAAGTTATTATACATATGTAGATTATTCCTGGTGAACTGTTTTCGCTTACTACAGGGACCTAAACATAAGGTGGAAATGCTTGGAAGATATCATGCAATTGATGGTTCAGCTGCAGTTTCAGAATGCCTCAAGGTGGTTGAAGTCAGATGCCAAGTGGTTGATGAGAAAATTCAGGAAATTCTGAAATTCCTCTGTACATTTAACATATGTAAGTGAACTAATGACATTCTTGATGCTCTCTATTTCTGAAACTTTTGTTTCAAATATGGGAACAGAAGCTTCGAATAAAGTTCGATATGTGTTCAAAAAAGCATTGAATGTTTCAAGTGCAAAATGTGTTGAGCAATGAAACCTCCACTGCATTAAGTGGTGCTGGTCTGGCATGGGGAACAAAAATAAACTCAGTGCAATCGACAAATATTTTCCACAAATTCCTTCACAAAAATTATTTTCCACAAAATTGTGTGGAGGTGTTTAAAATACTTGTTAATAAGTTTGACTGAAAAATAACACACTGTCTGAATTTAGTTTATCTATGCAATTAATACTATAATATGGTTTTTTTAATAGTGTTAATTTTGCTCCCTTGGAGCTTGAACACTAACAGGATACCAAGCCCAAAGGAAAATTCTGAGAATAGGCTAGTTACTAGTGAACTGTGAAGGTCAAAGCAAATTGAACAGAAAATGTAAATGCAATGAATGAAGACGACCTTTACTGAAGATCTCCTAGGCCAGAACAGCTTGTTCCATCTGTAACAGGCACACCCTATTTACAGTGAAGCGAATCAATGTGTGATCGCTTTACGATTCATCCAACTCAACCACGGCACTCCGAATATTCAGAGGCAAGATAGTAATTACATAAAAATTGCACCCTATTACCATTTTGTTACAAGAGACCAATGACATAAAAGTTGTGACTTGTGGCTGACAGTCGCGTCCCTATTCAAGCTTCGCTTCCCTTCTTTTCTTGAGACCCTTGCTCAGCCACTCCATACGTGACCTTCACTTGAACCTTCGTTTGAAGCTCCATGCCAGACCTTTTCTCGGAACCTTAACTAAAAAGGAAAAACTTTGCTTAAAGTTGCACGCTCATCAGGGCTTGTTTGGTCGGGATCCAGATTCTCCTAGAAACGTTTTGTAACCAGATTCTCCTAGAACCCTTTCTCTATGCAGATAGCAATTGTTGGGGTTTGGCTGCCAGTTGTTTATGATCCAAATTTTCCTTGAAAGCATATCTGAACGGGAATCAGTGAGAACACCTTTTTGGGTGAAAATGGGAAATTTTTCAAGGTGGGTGAAACTTTTTTCTCTTTTTATTAACCATCTGATAGAGATTTAGGAGAATCCAACCAGAATCAGAATTGTATAATCCATCCAAGTAGGACCTAAATCTCTGTTGGGACCTGTGTCACTCTGCGTGACCACTTGGAAAATTGGTCAGAACTTTTGCTCGAGCTTAGCACTAGATATTGTTTGGAAGCTTTGCTTGAGACCTCTGTTTGGAACATTGCCCCAGTAGAACTTGCGTTTGCGATCTTCAAATCAATCATGATGTTGCAAAACTGGCCTACAGATTGGCTATCCGGATGCAACAGATGCTTCCCATATTGAAGTGCGTTTATCAAGAGCCATTTTGTCTTATAATTTCATGCTTGTACGACAAACTGCAAGATTGTTTTCACCAACAAAAGGAACTCTGTGTTCTCCTTAAGTTGGACATCACAAAATCCTTCGAGTTGGTTTCCTGGTCGGCTGGTCCTTTCTATTACCGGACATGAAAAATTGGGGTTTGGAGATTTGGTGTGATCTGCTCATCTTCAACTTGGATCTTGCTAAATGGTATCCCTAGTGAAGTTATTAGACATTGGCGAGGGCTAAGGCAATGTGACCCTCTGCCCCTGAGTCTATTCATATTGGTTATGGATATTTTTGGTCTCATGGTGTCCACTGTCCAGGGCCTCTGAGGAGGTATTGCTGTAACCTCTCTTCTCTAGGAATATTCAACATCTGATCTCTACTGATATTGTGGTAATCTTCGTCCGGTAAGTAGCTAATGACTTTGATATGGTGCTTGATATCTTTTAAGTGTTTTGGAGATGCTTCAAGTGTCAAAACTAATGTTTCAGAAGAGCAATGTGTATCCTATCCAGTGTACATAGGAAGTATGAATCAAGATCGTTTACCTTGTAGCCTGCATGATTTTCCTTGCAAGTATCTTGGGATACCCATCTCATCACAGAAATTGGCAAACGCTCAAATCCAACCTATCATCAACTGCATTGCGGACCATTTACCTGGCTGGAAAAGCTGATTTAATGATAAGAGCTGGCCAGGAAGATCAGGTTCAATATGGACCATTGAGTTGTTACCATGTGCCATCAAGGTTGCAGATAGAATATGAAGTTTCCTTTGGAAAGGAAGGACCGCAAGGGTGTCCATTGTGTTATGGCTTGCGACAAGGTCCAGCAACCTTGTGAGCTTGGTGGTGTATGCATTTCTTATCTTAAAACCTCTGGTTGGGTTCTCAAGTTGCAGTGGCTGTCGCTCCAACAAAACTGAGCCTAATAGGCCCTAGTCGACATTCTTCGTCCAAGTGCATAAATGTGTCCCCTGTTCTTTGTTTTCTACGGCGGTCAAGACCGAGATTGGCAGTGGAGGAGGGATAGGTGGCAATTAGTTGATCTGGCACCTCAATTGGTAGATGATATTCCCACAAGAAAACCTAATTATTGTACAAGCTTGAAGCATGAACCAGTCACAACTGCATCAGAGATATTCAAGGGGCACTTTTGCTGAATAGTTGGACTTATGGGACATCTTGTCAGACATTGTATTGCAGCCAGTTGTTGATGACACACACTGATGGAGGCTTACCCCTTGGGACAATATTCAGCAAAATCATTATATGAGGGATTCTTTCAAGGTTCTATCCAATTTCGGTCATGTGAACACATCTCAAAGCTCTGGGTGCAAGGAAAGTGGCGGTTCATTGTTTGATTTGTGGTCCACAAGTGCTGGACCGCTGGTCAGCTTGCTCTGTGAGGCTTACCACATCTAGAGTTATCCACTATGTGATGAGGCTGAGGAGACCGCATTGATCATTTGCTCACTGTGTATTTGCATTCTTGTCCAGTCTTCTTCAGTTGGGCTTCAAGCTCTTTGACCTTCATTCGAGGAAATGTCCTTGATGATTGGTGGAGCAGGGTTAACGGTGTTGTTGCTGGCCTGGACGCTCGGTACTTCAAAGGACTCAATTCCCTCATCATTCTTGGTTCATGGACCCTTTAGAAGAACTGGAACCGTTTTATCTTCAATGGTGATCATGCAAATGTAGCTCATGCCTTGATAGTAGCTGAAGAGGAGGCGCAGGTTTGAGAGATGACTGGGGTTCAAGGGATTTCCCTTAATTATCCTAGTTCCTGAGGTTTAGCTCTAGTATGTTGGTTTGAATTTTGTTTTTTCTCCATGGGCGTGAATATAATATAAGAACCCAGGTGGGTGTACTTGGAGTTTCTACCCCTTTTTAAGGAGCTTTCCTCCATTTTCGAGTCAAAAATCATATCCTGCCACTTTATTAAAGATCACGGACTGCATATGGACCTATAGGGGCTATGTTGCAGACTGATTCCCCAACAGTCAGCTTCAAACAGAGTTTACAATGGGGCTTGCTGTTGAAATATTATTTCTCGTTACCATTTCTTTTACTATTGTGAATATTACATTTCTTTTAGTGCTAACCAGTCATCATATAGCATATTTGACCAGCTGCATTTATCTATGAATTTCACAAAATATTTATATGTTCCTACTTCCTATGACTATATATGCTCATCCTGTTCTGTAGTATACTAATTCCCTGCGTTTGATCAGCCACTGACAAAATCCTTTTGTGCATGCATTTGCAAGCTCTTACAAGTTAAGTTATTATATGTGATTGCAAAAGCAATAGCCGTATTTTGAATCCTAAACTACTATGGAATTTTTTAATTATGTTTTTTTCTTGAGAACATAACTTCTGCTCCATTGTCCGCTAACATTTTTTTTTAACCAATTTTTGGGTTTCCTTTGCTTTACAATTGATTCTAGGACTAATTACTAAAGCAGTGATTTTGGTATGCCAAGTTATTCTGGGAATGAAAATCTTGCACTGCATTCTGCCATTCTATTGATGGGAAGCAGAAAGTTCCATTTGAGTATGGGTAAATTAAATTGGCAAGCAATGAAGAAATTCTATATTAGTTACTAAAGCAGTGATTTGGGTATACCTAGTTATCGTGGAAATGAAAATCGCGCACCATATTTTTTTTATGGCAAGTGGAAAATACCATTTGATCGGTTTTATTCACAAGTATCCGTACACATAGACTCACTCGCCATGCTTCCATATTACAATCGTTTGCCTCTGTATGTGGGAGAGAGAATGCAACAAAGAAACTCTAAACTTCTTTAGGAAAGCGAATGAACTCAGCTAGAGAGAAAGAAAACATGTCACTAATCTTTTTTGACAAAGCAGTAGTATAATGTGTTAATTATTTCTTACCATGACACAGATATGTCTGTATGTCAGTTTTTTAATAAGTCCTGCCGTATATGTAATTTCTAAGTTGTGCTAACTGTTACTTTTAGAAGTTCAGTTTATAATCGCCTATTTGTTCATTGGGAGTCTCCCCTCCATCACTCACTCATACTTATTAGGGTATGAGTGTTTTAGTACAACATTCTTATCTGTTTCCCTTCTTGTTTCATTTCTTTATTGTTGGGTTAACCAATATCATACTTTGGAACCCTTGAATCTGTTTTCACAATCTTAGAAAGTTGTATCCAGGTGCTGTTCGAACAGTTATGAGAGTAGAAGAGTTCTATGCAAGGATGCAAATAGACAATAATGTGATACCCAAATCCATTTCCATTTGGCTAAATTTCTCAGCTTTGCTATCCACCTGACCTGATCATCTAGGATTCTGCATTAAGGGCTATCCGCCTCTAATGGATATCTTGGTTTTCATGGTAGTAGTGTTTGTAGTGAAGTTATTACTTCAAAACTAATGAAATACTGCCTCCACCTATAAATATATAATATAAAATAATGTTTAGATTGGTCAGTATTTCTACAATTATGTGCAAATATATTTTATTTAAAAGGTGATACTCAAAGTTGCATGTCAAAAATGTTATCTTGTTTAATATTCTGTTTAATGACCTGCTGGCTGTTGCCTGGTTTTTCCCTGGCGTGCTTGGGATTCTCCCCCTTTCTTAATTACTAGCTTGTGTTGCCTAGGATCCTCCCTTCAGTTTTAACTAGATGAAATCCCCGCGCGTTGCTGCGGGTCGTCAAATAGAAATATATATGGACATTGTCCAAATCTCATCTACCCGAACCCCTACCTCTACTATACCTGAGGATCATCCCCCTCCAAAAAGTTCTAGGAGTTTTCCTTCATATAAAATTATGCATGTTTCAGAGGACCATATGTAATCTATGTGATATAAAGTTTTGCTAAGTTTTTGCTTAGAAACGAATTTATATATGAGCATCGCCCAAATCTCATCCACCTAAACCCCTCAACCCTACTATACCTAAGGGTCATCTCCCCTCCCAAAATTTTTGGCAGTTTTTCTTCACAAAATCAAGCATGTTTCGGAGGACCTCATATAATCAATGTGATATGCAGTTTTGCTAGGTTTTTTCTTAGAAACGGGTTTTTGCTTAAAAATGGTATAAACGTTTCTAAAAAAGTTATCTAAATATATCCATGTGGGATCTTGTTTTGAAGAGTTTATTACGAGAAATACTATGGTGCAATTGGATTTTAATTACGATACTTGGTTTAGGTGCTACGACTTTTTTTCTATTTCAAAAGAAATAGCTAGTGGGAGATAAATGAGCCTTAGTGCATGTAACTCCTTTGATGATGTCAGCTGACATCACTTTTGTAAAATAGAGTGATTTGATTGGATGGAACCCCTTAGTGGGTCTTAGCAATATAGGAGTAGTAGATTACTAGCTTAGCTTCTCCTATAAATCCTTGCAACCTCTCCGCTGTTATTAATTAATCTAATGTACAGAAGCTTGTTTATGCTCTATCGGGAAAAAAACAATAACATACCATGATACTTATTTAGTTGAAATTCAAAGTTGCATGTCAAAGACTTCCAATGTCCAGAAGATGTTATGCCCTTTAATGCTGGAAGTAATTTGTTAAGGATTCTACTGTAGCTACATTTTAGTTGTTCATAACTCCAGCTTTGGAATATTCCAGTTTGTTACAGTTTAGTCAAGTGAAATTTTCATAAGCTAGTCTTTTTCTGTATCTCATCTTTACTTGTTTTTTTACTTCTCAACAATTTGTCAGATGATACCCCTTGGCACTTACTATGCTTTTCCATTTGTACAGGTTTTAGTTTCACGGAAGAGGAGCTTAAATGTGAAGACTGATCTTCTGCCACTTAATTACATTAGGAAACTAAGAGCCACAGACAACTGATACCACTAAGAATGCTGCCTTCTTCCTTTGGGATTGCTTTAATTTCCTCCACTTGTTGTACCAAGATAAGATTATCTACTTGGACCTGAAAAGTTTCACACGGGGAAGCACTTATCTGCTAATTGAGTAAGCATGCAGCCTTTTGTCTCTGGGATTGTTTCCCAGTTCTACCTATTTAATGCCATAAGCCAACTTAAGAGTTAGTGATTAGTTGATCCTATTATCTAGCTGGACCTGGTTTACAGTGCTATGCTGTTTCTTGCAACCTTTCCCGAGCAGCTTGCTCAAGGTGCCTAGCTGTTCATTTTCTGGTAGCATGCCAGATCAACCCAGTTGTATGCATCTTCTTGTTATGTGCATGCCTATTGTCTTGTTCTTCCTAAATGAGGCAGATATGTCATATGTGACCTCGTACTTAATGCCTATGGATTGTAACTTTGATGTGAAAAAAAAGAGTGTTCAATTATGTTTTGAGTTCTGATTTATATATATTTGTTTTCAAGCGTAAAAGTTTGGAGTTGTGTGTGTGTGTGCGCGCGCGCGCGTGTGCGTGTGCCTGTGCGTGTGCGTGTGTGTGTTTGTGTGTATATGTAGGTTCATGTTTTCCATATAATCTCCTGACTAATCTTAATCTGGACCCTTTTTTGTTCATGTGGCCGAATCCATTCGTTCAGTTATCTGTTATTATTGGAAACAAGATGATGAGGCAAAATCATTTCTCGTGAGGTAACAAGATTGGAAACGAAAACAAGCTACCTATTGCCTTGGGGCTTGAGAGTTCGTCAAATTGTATGAGCGCGATCTGGATGTGTGCCTACCAATTTTTCTTTGATGATGAGTCAAAATCATTTCTCGTGGTGCAAGAAGCTTTCACGGTTAATGGGAACTCTCAAGAGCTAAAATAGACTACCACATTGATCATCTTAGATCTAGATTTATCAAAAGATATGGGGTTGATAAATAAATGATGATCCAATAGGCAAAGACATAATAGACACCCATCAAAGATCATCAAAGCACCTTTGATTTTGGCGCGGCTTCTTATTCTCCACCGTGCTTGCTATCTCAGCATGTCTTCTTGGCTAGAAAGTGTTGGCACCACCAATGACGTTGACAAAGGAAAACAGTGCAAGTCTATTTTCAACGATCATAGCTTAAATTTGACGGCTTTCATGATTTGATCTGGAGGAGAAGTTCTAGCACCCGTGATATGACAAAATAATGAAAAGTACGTTGATTTTGATATTGTACGTGCAACTGATCCATTGATTCTCTAACTGCTGATAAATATTATGCTACGGAAGTGACATGGAAAACTGGGACAAAGTACACTATCGAAGTACAAGTAAGCGTTATTAGCAAGGCAGGACAATAGTCTATTTGTCTAATTTGTGCGATATAAACAAGCATATGCAATTATGTTTGATTGAATCATATTATATAATTTTTTTAGAAAGAATGTAATGCCTTGATTCTTTGTGAGATGAAACTATAAAATATAAAACCTTAACAAAGAAGATAGCCATGCTAGTTTTATGAATCACCTTACTAGATACAACAATATCAATACAACAGTGTTAAAAGTCACCGTATAAGCCGGGAGGGATTGAAATCACTGTGTTCATTGAGGGGAAAAAAAAAAGCATGACCTACATTATTGGGTTTTATAATAATGTAACGGATTCGATTAATAAAAAACCTTAAATGCAAATAATAAATAAATTTTTTGATAAAATCCTATAAAAAGTTATTTTGAGAATAAATACATATCTATATAAATTATAATTAGAAATACTAAATTAAAAATTATAGAGTAAATTGCATGACTGGTCCTTAAAGTATTGGACAGGTTTCATCCGGGTCCCTAAACTACTTAAATTACACGTTTAGCTCCCTAATATATTTAAGTAATCTCATAATGGTCCAAAACAGACACGAGGAGGGGTAGAAGCTGCCGTGGTCATCCACGTAGACATGATTTAAGCACAAAAACCTTGAGCCGAGCATCCCACAGTGCCTAGCGTCCGTCTTTTTTACTATTTGGCCCTTTTTTGAAAGTTTTTCATAAATACGCCCTTGGCCGTTTGATTTCAGAAAATAGACCCTGACCTCGACGCCGTCGCTATTGGCGCCGAGATAACACGTCTCGGCGCCAGGGTAATTGGCGCCGAGGTCTTGGGCTGGTGGGGCCATGGCAGCAAGCGTGGCGCTGACTGGCAGGGAGCTCGGCGCCATAGATCTTGGCTCCGAGCTCGGAGCCATAGATCTTGGCTCTAATTGATAGTACAAAATTTGTACTTTGATATCATGAATTGGTTGAGCCTACTAATTGATGGTTAGTCATTAATTAAACGCTAAACTTAGCTAATCGGCCAGGAAAGCTTGGGCGGCGTTATGAGGTAGGAGCTCGGTGCCAAGATCTATGGCTCTAAGCTCGGAGCCAAGATCTATGGCGCTGAGCTCCCTGCCACGTTAGCGCCACGCTTGCTGCCACGGCAGGACCTCGGCGCCAATTACCCTGGCGCCGAGACGTGTTATCTCGGCGCCAATAGTGACGGCGCCGATGTCGGGGTCCATTTTCTGAAATCAAACGGCCAGGGGCGTATTTGTGAAAAACTTTCGAAAAAAGGGCCAAATAGTAAAAAAGACGGGCCTAGCGTGGCAGTGTCCACTTGCCGCGGTTGACGGCGTTGTCCACGGTGGCATGCGGGTGGAGGCGCTGTTGTTGGTGCAAGGCCCCCGCGCGTGGGTGAGAGCCACGCCAAACAATAGCGGACCAACCGCCTGCGTGACCGGGCACCCGCGCGGACCAAGCACCCTCCCTTGTGTACCTGTTCACGACCTTAACAGCCTAGGAATGAGAATATGACCCACGTTTCCGTCCCCATGTTCCACGTTTCGAAAACATCTGCGTTCTAGAAACGGGGATGTCCCCATTTCCACGTTGTAAAATCCTATCCCAAGTTCCCTTTCGGGAATGGAAATGAGAACATGGCTGCTAAGCTCACAACCACGAGCTCGCAACCGAGCTACTCCTCTCCTCTCCTCCTCTCTCTCCCTCTATAAAAGGCGACCGAGCTCCATAGTAGTACACCGCATACACCTCGCGCCTTCATGTGCTTCCTCCCTCTCTCCAGTGCCCAAGTTCACTGATGCTATCATTGCCAAGCCTAACTTGAGCTCTCGATCTCCCACGTTCAACCACCTCCGCCACCTCAGTTGGGCCCTGTGTGTTCACAAGGCACGGTGAGGCCTCCCCACCACTTATTGGCGTCAATTCCCCGCCGCGTGGGTGAGCGCCACACTGCCGCCCTAGTGCCCGCGCTCACTGACCACCACCCCCCACGTCCTATGTCATGTCGCCTACATGCCACCCTTGCTCCTATGATCACCGGTTGCCACGCCTATGTGCTGCACCAACCCATGCCTATGGACCACATGCTCGTGCAGCAACTGTCGTGCGCTCGTCTCCTACACCCTGCTCTAAGCTCCGCTGGCCCCGCCAAGCGCCTGTGACACCTACACTGGAGCGCCGAGGCCATGCGGGTTCCTCCTCCCCCGTGACGCACATCATGGTGAGCACGCAGCGCTGTGGTGGCGTAGTAGATGCAGGTGGCCGCTGCCGCAGATGGCGATGCCAACCGTGGCAAGTGATGAAATGGACACTGGGCACCAAGGGATCTTCGGCTCAGGAGTTCTCCGGTGTGGAGCAGAGGCAGCAAGAAGAGGAGCAGGAGGCCGCTGGAACCAGCTATATTGGGAGCAGGGCTACGCTAGGGCACCATCTAGACAGCGGTGGCCTATGGATCATGTGGTTCCTGCCGCCAACGGTAGCAGCAGGGCACAAACACTGGGATGAGCCCTTGTGGGGTGCCTGGCGTAGTGATGAGGGTGAGGTTCTCGGCACCTAGATGGCTGCTCCGCCAGTGCCCTTCGGGAAGGGGTCGACGATGACCAAGTAGTACGCCGTGGGTGCTGTGGGGGCGAGCGGGGGCAGGCCAACGGCTGTGCGTGTGGGCTACCTCTTCCGGCAGCGCTTAGTGGACGCCTCGTCGTCGTCGACCATAGTGGTGAAGGATGAGGGATTGAGGACGAGGATGACTGCGTCGGGACGCGGAGCACGCCGTCAACCATGGTCGCGATTGCCGGGACCGTGCCGGTGCCGGTGGCGACGATGATGGTGGGCTCTGATTGATGCAGCAGTCACCGAATGGTCACGCCATCCAACTTGTGCCCTACCTTCCGTATGAGCTGGAAGATCCTTGCCCGCACACCACGGCTTTTGGGGGGAGGGGGGGTGGGGGGGGGTGGGGGGGTGAGGTCGGGGGTCTTGTGCTTAAATCATGTCTACTCGAATGACCATGTTAGCTTCTAACCCTCCTCGTGTGTATTTTGGACTTGGGTGCGATCACCTAAATACTAGGGAATTAAATTAAACATGTAATTCATAGTCTGGGGACCTAGATAAAACTCGTCCAATGCTTTATGGATCGGCTATGCAATTTACTCAAAACTATAAATACCAATTGTGCAATGCACAATTCATGACCCATCAAGCCAGTCAGATTATCCAGATAGCCCAGTAGCCCACGGACAAATAGACAGACATTTGAAATTGTTCTCGATTGATGCAGCTCTATGTTAATGATAACTTTACGATTGCAATATAATTTTTTCCCCCTACTTACAACCTCTCAGTAGTGTTCTGGGATTCAGTCAATCAATCAAATACTAAAGATTCAAACATTTTTGGATCATAATTCACTAGTTTTGACCAGTCTTAACATTCAGATTTAGCTATCATTTTGACCAAAATTAGATCAAGAGGTACCAAAAAGAAACGAATAAATTATAGCTTGATAAGTATGCACTTTTATATATTGAATGAATAAACAACTTGTTGTGTGAATTTAAATTTTAATTTGAAATCTATACTCGTCTAAAAATTTAAATTTATTCAAATTGAACCGCTATGATGGTGAAACTCACCAAAATCCAGTCATTTTGGTCCTAGAACCCTGCCTCCCTCCGCCGATTTTGGTGATTTCACCGTTACGTGAAACTGATTTCGCATTTTTCCCATCCTCAAATTGGTTTTGGTCCCCGTTCCGTTCCTGGGTCAAAACGGATCGACCAGGTGCCGCCCGCGTCTCTCCTTCGTCTCGGCGCCGCGCCGCCCCCCACACCATCGCCGCCTCCCCGCCCCAGCTCCGCCGCAGGCCGGGCGCAGCCTCCCGCCCCCAGTTGTTGCCGCCCTGGCCGGCGCCGCCCTTTTGGTTGCCGCGCCGGGCGGGCAGATATGGCTCCAACCTAGCTACAGTAGCCGCGAACCAGCACCTCCTCCACAGCACGCCTTCCCAATTCATTCCCAAATCTCGCAGCCAAATCTCGCAGCTCCAATCTGCTCCGTTCCCGAATCTCGCAACTCGTCCCCCGTCGTCTCCTGCCCTGTGGAGCTAGGCATCCTCTCACGGCGCCGGAATGCCTGCCCGTAAAGCGCGCAAGGGAGCGCGGAAAGCGGCGCCGGCGCGCCACGTCGACCGCATCGGCGCCCTCCCGGACGAAACCCTGCACCACGTCCTCTCCTTCCTCCCCGCGCAGCAGGCCGTGCAGACATGCGTGCCTCGCCAAGCGCTGGCAACACCTCTGGAAGTCCGCCCCTGTCCTGCGCATCGTCGGCGCTGATGGGGATGCGGCGGTGCCCTTCGAGGAGGTCTGGGAGTTTGTGGACAGCCTCTTGCTCCTCCGTGGAAGCTCGCCTTTGGAGACATTTGAGCTCAAGGTTGCCGGAGCCGATATTGACGTTCGCCACGTGAGGCTCTGGGTCAGGTACGCCCTGCAGTGCAAAGTCCAGGTCCTGCGGCTCAGCTTCCTTGGGGATAACTATGCTTGGATGTGGCCGGGGGACCCACCTCTCGCCTCCAGGCACCTGACCAAGCTAGAGCTTTGCGGACTAGTGTTCAATGAAGATTTTCTTGACTTCTCGGGATGTCCTGAGTTGCAAGATGTTAAGATTAAAGATTGTAGCTTCAAGCATGCCAAAAGGATCTCATCCCAGTCCTTAAGGCACCTAAGTATCAAAAGAGCCAGATTCAACCAGAGTTCCCGAGCTCGAATTCTTGCCCCGAATCTTGCTTCATTGCTGCTACAAGTTGCTTCTGGCAGGACTCCTGCGCTTGAGAAAATGCCCTTGTTGGTTAAGTCCTTTGTTTTAATCTGCGTGGGTTGTGAAGACTGCTGCAGCCATTTTACCTATGGGGATTGTGGTGATGAGAGCTGTGAAGGTTGCATACGAGATGACAGTGCCTCTGTGATTTTGCATGGTATGTCTCAAGCGAAGTCTTTGGTGTTGTTTGCTTGCTCTGACAAGGTATGCTTAGACCTCAAATCATCATGTTCATGTTTATCTTCTTTTTTTTTTTTTTTTCAAATGTCATGTTAATATTAAAGATTTATTGATTTATCCGGTTGCTATATGTCCAGTTCATTTTCAGAAGGGATTTGAAACTTTCCCCTACTTTTGATCAATTGAAGTCTTTGAGTCTCAATGAAAACTGGTGTGTGCCTGATGAGCATCCATTAACATGTATTCTGGAACATTCACCACTCTTAGAGGAGCTAACTCTTTGTCTGTATCCCAAGGTAAACAATTTCTGAATTTGTAACTCGCATCGTAGAACTTTATGTATATGGTTGGTTGATCATGGTGAAATTTTTATGATAATGCAGATGCACCAAGATGAAGCTAATGTTCTAATTAAAGGAAGGTTCAATCCAAAGGAGCTACCACCAACCATATCATCACACCTTAAGGAAGTTGCAATCATTTCTGGGGTGGTTGATGGAAACATTCTTAAAGTTCTGAAGTTCCTGAGCAAACTTAACATCAGTAAGTTAGCTAGCAACTCTCTCACGTTTTCTATGTTTCTTTTGTTTGGCTTTAACATATGGGTTAATTAAAGTGGTAGGCAATGAAGAAACTCTATATGAGTTACTAAAGCAGCGATTTGGGTATAAAAAGTTTTTGTGTAATTGAAAATCTTTCACCACATTTTTCTGTTGTGAAGTGGAAAATACCATCTGATCAATTTTATCCACAAAATTTTGCACATATAAACTCACTCGTCATGCTTCAATATTACAATTGTTTGCCTCTGTATGTGGAAGAGAGAAAGCAACTAAGAAACTCCTAACTTATTTAGGCAAGTGAATGAACTCAGCTAGAGAGAAAGAAAACATTTACACTACTTTTTTGTGGCAGAACAGTAGTATAATGTGTTAATGATTTCTTCCCATAACACAAATATGTCCATATGTCAGTTTTCTAATAGCTCCTGCTATATATGTAATTTCTAAGTTGTGCTAACTGTTACTTTCAGAAGTTCAATTGATAATCCCCTCTTTGTTCATTGGGAGCAGACACCCCCCCCCCCTGCCTCCCTCATTCACTCACACTTACTAGGGTTCGAGTGTTTTATTAGAATATAAAATAGTGTTTAGATTGGTCTCTATTTTTACAATTTTGTGCAAACATGTTTTGTTTACAAGGTAGCACTAAAAGTTTCACGTTAAAAACACAATAATATACTATGCTTATTGATTTAGTTAAAATTTGAAGTTTCATGTCAAAAACACAATAGTATACCAAGATATTTATTTAGGTGAAATTCAAAGATTTCATTGCTGCGGTAATGAAATTCAGTTTTACCGGTGTTGGAAAAAAAATGATGAAATTCAAAGTTGCATGTCAAAGACTTCCATTGTCCTCAAGATGTCATGCCCTTGAGCGAAGGAAGTAATTTATTGAGGATTCTCTACATTTTAGTTGTTAATTCCTTTTGAATATTCCAACTCACTACAGTTTAGTCAAAGTGAATTTTCGTGTGGTAGTCTTTCATGTATCTCGTCTTTACTTACCTTTTTTTTACATCTCAATAATTCGTTAGATGAAACCCCATGGCACTTATATGCTTTTCGATTTGTACAGGTTTTAGCTTCACTGAATAGAAGCTTTTGATCTTCTGCCATTTACATTAGGATATTAGGTTTTAATGTTGCCTTCTTCCTTTGGGGTTGCTTTTAGTTCCTCCAATTGGACCTGGTAGGTTTCATCCGGGGAAGCACTTATCTGCTAATTGAGTAGGCATGCAGCCTTTTGTCTCTGGGATTGTTTGCCAGTACTACCTATGTAATGCCAACTTAAGAGTCAGTGATTAGTTGTTCCTATTATCTTCTGGACCTTGTTTACCATGCTATGCTGTATCCTCTTGCAGCCTTTCCTGAGCAGCTTGCTCAAGGTGCCTAGCTGCTGTTTTCCTGGTAGTATGCCAGATCAGCCCTCTTCTTGTTATGGGCATGCCTAATTGTCTTGTACGTCCTAAATGAGACAGATATGTGGCCTGGTCGCACGTGCGCGTGCGCGTGTGTGTGTTCCTGTTCCAGCTTCTCGGGTTGCCCTGTTCGATTAATGAAATGAGCATGATTCGGATGCACAAATTGCTTGCGCGGCGCCGTCTTTGCTTCTACTGATTTTAAGAAATTATCAAGCAATTTCCTCTCCCAAATTAAGAAAAAAAAATGAAATAAAGCTGCCGTTCGAGCCGGTGCTGCCTTCCACGGTGAGGGAGGTAACCGGCTAGGTTAGGTGCCGACGCGGACCGAGCTCAAAATCTGGCTATATCACGAGTGATTCAAAACGATGTGAGATGGCAAGATTGGAAAGCTACACGTTGCCGTGGGCGTTTGGTAAATTATATCCTCACAAATATGATTTGGACGTGCCTACCAATTTTTGTTTGGTGCCGCGGAAGGGGCTCTAGCCTAGTGGTTAGAGCACCTGAGTAGCATCCAGCAGGTCTAGGTTTGACTCTCTATGGGAGCGAATTTAAACAGATCTGTATTAACTAAAAAATTAAAAAAATAGGCTGGGGTTTTCCTTGCTGACTTTGGTCAAAATTTTTGTTTGGTGCCGAGCTGAGAGTCGAAATCACTTCTCTTGGTGCAAGAAGCTTTCACGGTTAATCAGAAGGACGAAGAATATTACACCCCCGTAAGTTTTATTTTGAACTAGACACGAGAGATCCTTGAACTTGTCTCGAGGCAGTGTTACTTAGGTCCCTGAAATTTGAAAAATGCATTTCTAGGTCGCACTACATGTCCATACCACGTGGTGATGCTGGTGTCACTGCTGCTTGTGTGTGTGCCGCCTTCCTCTGCTACGCCCTTACCAAGGGCGTCGCCATGTTCTGTGATGCTGGCATAGGACTCGAGTGCGGAGGAAGGGCCACCTCATCATCGTCGAGGCCATGTTCCTCATGCTCGCCATCGCACACCTCAACATGGCGTACCGTGCATCCTGCCGTGAGCATCGATGTCTGTAGAATCGACATTGGTAAGAGAACACATAGTGACACGCGTGGCGCTCTCGATCAGACGCCAAGGTGTCCCTATCCTTGTGTTCTGCTAACCAGTCGCGTCACGTCGAGGGCGCTGAGCTCGCCTGCTGCAACCCTGGCCTCGCTGCCCTCCATGACCGAGGGCATTGTTGCTCGCCCATCCTGTTGCCTTGGCATTCGTGTGCCCTGCCGTGGCTTGAACCTTCATGTGACCGTGACAGCACGCCATGCCCGTCATCCACGGCGAGCACCTCTGTGCCTCGCCTCGTCCAAAGGCTGTGTGCCATCAATGCCTGCAAGAGGGTGCCCCAACTATGACTGTTCAGCTGGATTCATAAGCCGATTGATAAGCCAAAACGACTGATTAATTGTAACAAAAAAAAACTATTGGAACGGTTGAAAAGTTGGCTAATAAAACAAGCCATGTTCAAACTTCAGGTTGCCTTTTGTTCCTGTGGCAGAACCATCTAAATTATATGGCCCACAAGCACCTGACATTGTCCTTAAGACCTCTGTCAGCCATACTTGTGTACCACATAACTCAGAATGTTCTGTCGGGTGAAACCCCAATGACACCACGATCCTCCAGGATCAAATTCTTACAAGATATTGTAGTATTACAACCGTTTTATCCAAATACAATAGAGTAGTGGAAGATTTACAAAAGAAGATTTCAACATTTGATCAGAGTTTAATTAAACAGAACTTAACTGAGTTTACGGAAGCAAGAAGAGAACTTTGCAGATGGAAGATATTCGATCATGCCAAGCCCAATCGGTATGACCGAGGTCGAAACACTAGTCGGCACCTCCGCAATAGGGGTCAAACAAACCCCGAGTACAAAAAAGGTACTCCGCAAGACTTACCCGACGAAAAAGAGTGGAGAAGACTCGGGGAATGCATGGTTGATAGGAATCAAGGTAAGGCTTTAGCAAAATCAAGGACACCTTTGCAGAAAAGCGACTAATGTTGATCCTTACTATTCATTCTTAATTTATCCTAGTCTAGAGCAAACACTTGTCAAGCAAGATCTCGATTTCTAAAACTTTCCATCCTCAGCAACTTTCCTCATTACTACGATGCCGGGGCTAGGATCAAGTCTCCCATATCGTGGAGCACCGACGATTCGAATCACTTTATATACCCAGCTGGGGCTTCCTAGCCACATGAAGTATGCAGAACCCAACATCTCACATACATCAACTCACACTTGCATTTCTCCAGACCAGAACGGGTCCTAGCCACGAGAGTACAATACACCATCTTCCCTACGCCGTCGGTCACAACCGTCGACGGGTGCACTCGTGGTTGGGGTCCACGCAACTTCCGTCCCGGTTGTCCGTTCTCGCATGGATCATACAAGGGAGCTTACCGCCATTAGCATGCGACTAGTACTATCCAATAACCTCATGATCCCGGGGCCAAACAACGGACGGTCCTTAACCGACACAAGTGGATCGACACTACACCGGGGCACTAGCCCTTCCTAATGCAAGTCACTCCACCGGCGTCTCGATTTATTCATCATGTTCTTGTGCGTACCCTCGACCCGGCCAAGGTGAAGGGTAGGCGACAAGCAACATCAAGTTTTGAATACTTCCTCGAGAGATGATATTGTTCTCAACTTTTAAAACATTTCATAAAAAAGCCTACACTAGTAGCGGGGACTAAGCGGTACTAAACATTTTCGAAATCAAAACAGGTATCTAGGATAATATCACAAGGTACGGCGAGTGCATCAAATAGGATATCACACAACTCCTACACGTAATGCATCACATCATTCACATAAAATTATAAAGACTTTTCGAAATTCAAGGTGGTTTGAATGCATCCGGGGCTTGCTGCGTTGCGAGAAGGTTAGTTATTAATCTTGATATCCATATCTTCGATGGAATCACCTCGATGGGGTTGGATCATCGAGAATCTTTTCCGAAGCTTGATCCTCGCAATCCATCGCTCTCACGCGTAAACTATACGTAAAAGAAATTATATATGCTTAATGACATGATGCGACCGATGCAACATGGTGATGATTATTAACTTATTAATATCTTGAGTACAACTTTCCTTCACGTTATAGTTACATCAAGGGATTATAATTAACATCGACTACGATTAATCAACAGTACGCAATCAATGTAATTGAATTGCCGAAGGTCATTAGGGTTAATGACCTAGGGTCATCACTCGATCCCAAACTCAATCAACCATAGAGTAATTAAAATTAGTTACTAACTTATTAACCATTTTTACAGTTGTTAAAAGCCACTAATTAAACTTACTAATTGAGGATTAATTAAACCCTAATTAATCAAAGGACTAATTGATTAAACATTAATTAATCAAGGTATTAATTAAGCATAATACAAAAATTAGTCAAAACCTGATCAAACTTTATAATTAAGATCATTATCATCTAGTTAGCACACAAAACAAATTTCATGATTTTTGGATACACAAAACAACCTACAAAAATCATAGACTAGGCATTTCTTAAATAAAAGAGAGAATTATCAAGCATGAAAAAATTAATTAACATGGCAAACACATATTTTTTACATGAAACGACACATCATGAGGAGCATATAGAAATTTTGTTCATATTTTTCTGAGCTCAGATTAATTAACCATGAAATAAACAAGAAATAAGCTTTTTCACCTTTTCTGAAAACTGAAAACTCTCTCTCTCTTTCTCAGAGACACTGGCAGCCGGGACCCAGTGGTCAGCCTCCTCCTTCACTCCTCTTCCTCTGCCCCCGTTTAAACAGAGCAAAGCGGCAGCCGGCCAGCAGAACTCGACGGCGGCGATGTCTCCGGCGACGAGGTGCGACTCAACGGGCTCCTTCCATCCTCGCGCACCCGATGGTACCACTAACCTGCCACCTAGAGCACCAGGGAGGACAGCGCAGCGTCCATGGCGGATGACGGCGTGCTCGCACGGCGGAGCTCGCCGGTGCTGTGGCGTTCCGACGTCTCAGGCGGTTAGAGACCAAACCAGGGACTGGGTTAGCTTCAGAGGCTCACCATGACTTCGAATCAAGGGCTTGTTGAGCTTGGGGAGGAGTGGAAGTGTCTTGTCATCGGCGACGGCGGAGACGATGGTGTGGAGTCACGGTTCCGACGTCGCTCCAGCACGTCGGAGCTTCTACCTAGGACAAGGGTGGACCGAGCTTGTTCAGTGCATCAAAGCGGAGCGGGGACGCGCGCTGGAGGTGCTTGCGATGCGCTGGCGTGGCATGACCACGAGCAGGAACTCGCAACGGAGCTCTGCCGTCGACGAGGAAGAAGAAGAATGGGCGGACAGCTCCGATGGAGATTGGACGTGCTGGAGGGCTCAACAGCAATGCGAGGAGGTGTCTAAGGCTCTGGTGGGGTATCAAGGACGGAGACACAGCACGGAGTGCCAATTTGATCGGCGGAGCGGGGATGTGTGGGGGCAGCGAGGACAAGCAGAGAAAGAAGACGACGGTGGCGGCGGCACGTCGCGAGATAAGGATGAACGGGAGCGTGTCCACGACTGCAGGCAGCTTGCCACGCAACGCAAAGACGTGCCTCACGTGGAGAGATGGAGAAACTGGGCACGGCGGTGATCGGCGGCAAGCAGCTTGGTGGCAGCCTGGAGGACGCGAGACGCGGCCCTGCTGCTGTTCTCTGATTGGCCCGGTTTACTGTAGCAGTTCTGAAACCCGATGTTTGGCTCCATTTTTCTCTTGATACTGTGCAGCAACTCGGGGAGCTCCAATTTACAAAGTTGTTCATCTACGCACCAGCTCCAACTTTCCTTCAAGGAACCACCTCTGATTCTCACCAGATTAGAAGATACAGATCAAGAAACTTAGCAAGGATGAAACTGAACTCCAATTTCAGATAACTGAAACTGAATACAGTTTGGGACTTAAGGTTTTGGAACTTAAACTTCTTCTCATTTCTCTCGATTCTGCATGGTGGCCTAAGATGGTGCAGTGGAGACAATTGTAGAGCTAAGAGAGCTCTACAAGATTGGTTAAAGAAGCTAGGGCTGGTTCTCACTGGTTTGCATGGTATGAGTTGATAAACAATCCAAGACTGAAACTGAACTCAGCTTTTCAAACACCAAAGCTCCTTTCTCTCCCTTGCTGTTTTTCTCAATTTACTTTTGAAATTGCATAGAAACTTGAAAAATTTCCAAAATACAGGTTGTTCAGATTTTTATGCTCTACAATTCTTATTAAATAAGTTTGATCAAATTATAAATATTTTTAAAACTACAGTTTAAATTTGAAAAAGGGAATAAATTCTAAACTTTGGGATTTCAAAATTACTTTCAAATTTTGAATAAAAGATGAAAATCTCCAAAAATAAAAGTTGTTCCATTTTCCAAGATCTATAACTTTTATTCAAAGGAGTTTTGCATGAAACTAAATAATTTTTGAAGTAGAGTTTAAAAATCAAAAAGAGGATGTTTTCCAATTTAAGAAACTTCTGAAATTACTTTTAATTTTATTCAAAAACTTGAAAAACTTTATTTACCCAACTTGTAGAGCTCAAAAAGATGTACAATCTATATTTTGGAAGTTTTCCCAAATTTTGAATATTTTGAGATGAAATTGCAAAGGGGGCAAAAACACTTTGAAATTCACACCTTTTTGGAAAGAATTTCAAATTGGATTTTTGGGCAATTAATTAATGATGATGTGGCACTTTTCAAACCCAACCGATAGTACACTTTCAAAGTACAAAGTTCATACATTGAAATAGTGCCATTGGTTAGCAACTTTTATTTATAAAATTAATTATGGTTAGCTCACCAAAATTGAAAGTGATATTCAAACTCCAACACTTAGCCATTTCTAGCTAGGGTTAGAATTTGAATTTCCATTTCAATTTTGATTCTTTCTTTTGCATCATTGACTTGTAAAACATAGTTAGGGTGTGAATCAAGGTTAGCCAAGCACTTGTAAACATCAAGGTTGGTTTTAATTGTTTGCTTTTATAAACAAGAATCAAACATGTGAATGGAATTTAAATGGCATACACATACACATATGATATGAAAGAGCTCAACCAATCCTAGAATTAAATAAACTCACTTTGGTTGTTTGCATTAGTATTCTCTAATTATGAATGCTCATGCAATGATGATGATGACATGGCAGGTTTAGGTTAACGTAACACCGGGGGTATTACAGTTCCCCTTTGAAATTCGCCCACTCTAGTGAACCTCAGTCTGATTCCTTGCACCCACGACTCCCAAAGTTAGCAAGCCATAGGACGAGACCTCACTGACAGGACTGAAATCTAAATCTTGCACTCTCCGCCCGCCATGGTCACCAGAGCTCAGCTCTGTGATGCCGGCGTCATTTTCAAGACCTCTCATTACAAGTTCAGAGAACTAAGTAACAAGTTCGGAGACCTAAGTAGCTAATTGCAGCAGATGGAAGAAGATGGGATGAGGCAGCTCTTAAACATATCCTTTTGTTCATGGATGCATAGGCTGTTAAAAGTATCCCGCTGGGTAGGAGACAAGAAGATTTCTGGGCATGGTCGGGCGAATGCCATGGTCTATACTCTGTCCGATCAGCCTATCGCATGTTGGCCGTGTCAAACCCGCAAGTAAGGGATCATGGCGAGAGTCGGGCTGCCCACTCGGCGACCAACAACGATCCCTACTGGCAGAAACTCTGGAAGACTAAAGTGCCTCCAAAGGTTAGAGTGTTTTGGTGGCGAGTATCTCATGATTTCATTCCATGTCGTGAGAACTTGCATCGTCGACACTTGGAGCCGATGGAGACCTGTTATTTTTGCGGGAATGGTGATGAGTCCACGTTTCATGCTCTTACACAGTGCACTATAGCAATCAGCTTCTGGGATAAAGTGAAGTCTATTTTGGGGGTCAAGCTTCTGCAGCTACATCCAGAAACATGGACGAGGGATCTCCTAGATAATTCCTATTGCTCGGAGGTTGATCGTGGTGTAATCCTGTGTGTAATGTGGTCGTTGTGGTGTAGCAGGAATGATAGAAAACATGGGAAAGCACCTATTGATCCCAACCTGGCGATCAAGTGGGCGCTAGAAACATGTTTGCACCTCTCAGCAGAAAGCACAAATGTCATCAGCGACAACTTATCACTGTCAACAAGATGGAGCCCCCCAAACCCGGGTATGCTGAAGATTAACTCCGACGCCGCATTCCTGCAAGACCATGGTTCTGGAGCAACCGGGACGGTAGTCCGCAATAGCATGGGCAAATTCTTTGCGGCATCAGCACGGTGGCTAGGCCCTGTGGGATCGGCCGTTGATAGCTGAAGCAGAAGCGATTCGAGATGGTTTGCGGCTGATTCCAGAAGGAACTACAGAACACATCATCGGGGAAACTGATGCTCAAGAGGTAGTAACGCTGTGGAAGAATAGGACCAAGCAACGGTCGGAAATTGCAGCAATCCTGAGTGAGATCGAAGAGATAGCTTCGGCCTTCACATCGTTTGAGATGAAGCATGTTAGACGGGAGGCAAACTTTGCAGCATATACTTGTGCCCATTTTGCATCTTTTTCTCTAGATTCTCATGTTTGGCTTTCTCCCCCTAGCTTCCTGCAACGCTGTTTGCAGTCTGATTGTAATGAACTTTCCTAAGTAATGAAGCTTGTGTTCCCAAAAAAAAAGGAGACCTAAGTAGCACTTTATGGCAAGTTTAAGGACCTCTCATGCAATTAGCTCTTCTATTTTTCATCTTCAAACATCGGGGCTAGACTCATTTTACACCGTCCAAGTAAAACAAGCAGTAAACCCTCCAACTAAAATTATACTCTCTCCCTTAAATCAAATGAACAAGGTAGTCCTATTTATTAATTATTTGACATCTCATAGAAGAGATTAGTTGTCACATATGTAACTGGCTTATTTAACAGTATATGCATATTGTCTATACCTAAATCCTAATAAGAGATCACCACTACTACAAAAAAAAATTTCTGACTTCTCATTGTCACGATTCGATGCTCATTCCAAATTTAAACTTTTCAAAAACAACTTTAGAAGCCTTGGCTCCTAATTGCCACGTCCTTGATCCTTCAAGTAGACCTTGCTAATCACCTGAAACCTCTTTTTAATTTCGAGTCTCGATTCATCCTTGTTATGGGATCACTCTCTTTCTGTTCTCCTTCTACACCGAAAACTGTGAGGGGTATGATCTTGTTTTTTTTTTCTGAGTGAAAACTGTGGAGCTAACAAGACACAAACCTTGCAAAAGGGAAGAACCTACCAAATTACAAAGATTGCAACCATTGAATAGTTTACATGATGAAAGCTGGGATTAAAGCGACATATATAAGTGGAGCCTGACTTCACTTATGAAACGTCACTTCCAAGCTGAGGCAGGACCGGACTTTAGTCCGGGTGGTGAGCGCTCCAGGTGCGGAGGCTACCGATCTCGGGATCGAGCTCCGCTCGTGACGGGATTTCCGACCCGGGAACAGTGTTCCCAAATAAAATTGCAGGACGCGATTGCCCTAGGAGGTTTATCTAGTGATGAGGCGTGCGTATGTAGGGTTGGCGTGAGTTGTACATAGTTGTAGGTTTACTTGTGTATGATCGTGGTGTGATCTGTGTAGTTGTAGGTTTACGTGGTGTGAGTGAGGAGTGATGCGTGTGTAGGGGGGTTGGCGTGAGTTGTACATGAGCAGATACTACAGCTGTACCCAAATGAGAGGCATTCAAAAAAAAAACTTCCAAGCTGAGGCGTACTCCCTCCGTCCTATGAAATTTGTCGTTAAAAAACCGTGCCCCCTTACAGACACGGATTTTAAGTGACAAACTCCACGGGACGGAGGGAATAAGGGTGAAGATATAATAATGTTTCTTTCCTTCTAAATGCGCTAGACGCGGCTCATAAACAGGTCCATCAAATGAGGCAGTTGGAGCTAGGCTTTCTTCTGCACTATCATCTCAAAGATACTATCCTAAACCTTGTGTAACGAACCTTCTTAAATCAGTGAGAATCCCTTAACTCCAACCTCGGCGACGCAGAAGCAAACTAAACACACCCCACGAGAATCTCTAGTCAACTCAGAAGGTGAACCTCATGCTTCACCTTCAACTAGCGAAGAACTATTTATTTTTTTTTACTAATATAAAAATCAATTGTTATTATAACTATAATATATAAAAGCTAGTTAACCCGGGTGCTATTTGGGCATCAACCTTTCCAAGTTCTACACTTGTGATGTACAGTGCACACCATTCGATTGCTGTCGATTTTTTTTTTTTTTTTTTTTTTTGGAATATGCATCGTGATCCATGTTCGTACTAGTCGTTACGACCCATGGTCTATCAAGCCAGCCCGATATTCCGCTCAGCCCAGCCCATCGAAGCCCAGTAGAGGCACCCGTGTGGTGCTGGAGCTCTACGTTGTGGAGTGCAAGCCCAGTTCCGACGACCTCCACGGCTCCACCTCCACAGCTGCACGACCGACGGCGCCCGCCGCCGCCGCCGCCGCCGCTTGCCGCAGATAGGGATAATGGCTCCACCCTAACTACAACTATAGTAGGAGCCCACCAGCACTGCCCCCAATTCGTCCGCGCCGCCACCCGCAGAAACCCCAATCCGCCCCGTCCCCAGATCGATCTTGGAGCTCGCCCCCGTCGCCTCTTGCCCTGCGGAGCTAGGCGTCTCCCGCAGCCGCCGGAATGCCTGCCGGTAAAGCGCCCAAGGGAGCGGGGCAAGCAGCTCCGGCGAGAGGCGGCGACCGCATCAGCACCCTGCCGGATGAAACCCTGAGCCGCGTCCTCTCCTTCCTCCCCGCGCAGCAGGCCGTCCAGACATGCGTGCTCGCCCGGCGCTGGCGACACCTCTGGAAGTCCGCCACTGGCCTGCGCATCGTCGGCGCAGACGGGAAGACACCGGTGCCGTTCGAGGAGGTCCGGGAGTTTGTCGACAGCCTCTTGCTCCTCCGTGGAAGCTCGCCTCTGGAGACATTTGAGCTCAGGGTCGCCGGAGCTGCTATCGACGTTCGCCACGTGAGGCTCTGGGTCAGGTACGCCATGGAGTGCAAAGTCCAGGTCCTGCGGCTCAGGTTCCATGGGAATTACTTTTCTCGGATGCGGCCGGAGGACCCACCCCTCGCCTCCAGGCACCTCACCAAGCTAGAGCTCCGCGGTCTGTTGTTCAATGATGATTTTCTTGACTTCTCGAGATGTCCTGAGTTGCAAGATCTAAAGATTGAAGATTGCAGCTTCAAGCATGCCAAAAGGATCTCATCCCAGTCCTTAAGGCACCTAATTATCGAAAGAGCCACATTCAACCAGAGTTCCCGAGCTCGAATTCTTGCCCCGAATCTTGCTTCATTGCTGCTACAACTCAGTGCTGGCAGGACTCCTATACTTGAGAAAATGCCCTTGTTGGTTGAGTCTTCTGTTTTATTTTGCACGGTTTGTAAAGACTGCTGCAGCCATTCTAACTATGGGGATTGTGGTGATGAGAGCTGTGGAGGTTGCTTACGAGATGACAGTATCTCTGTGATTTTGCATGGCATATCTCAAGCAAAGTCTCTGCTGTTGTTAGCTTTGCCTGACATGGTATGCTTAGACCTCAAATCATCATGTTCATCATTTTTTCAAACATCATGTTTACATATATATTATTAAAGATTTATTGATTTATCTGATTGTTATGTGTCCAGTTCATTTTCAGAAGGGATCTGAAACTTTGCCCTACTTTTAATCAATTGATGTCTTTGACTCTCAATGAAAATTGGTGTGTTCCTGATGAGCATCCACTCAAATGTATTCTTGAACATTCACCAGTTTTAGAGGAGCTTATTCTTTGTCTATATTTGAAGGTAAACAGTTTCTAAGTTACCAACTGTTACATGGTAGAGCTTTATGTAGATTGTTGGTTGATCTTGGTGAAATCTTTTTGATAATGCAGATGGGGGAAGATTGCGTGGGAATGAAAGGAAGGTTCAATCCAAAGGAGCTACCACCAACCATATCATCACACCTTAAGGAAGTTAAAATCATTTGTGGAGGGGTTGTTGGAAGAGTTCTTAAAGTTTTGAAGTTCCTGAGCAAACTTAACATCAGTAAGTTAGCTAGCAACACTCTCGTGCTTTCTATATTTCTTTTGTTTGGCTTAACATATGGGTAAATTGAAGTTCCAAGCAATGGAGAAACTCTATATTATTTACTAAAGCAGTTATTTGTGTACAAGTTATTGTGGAAATGAAGCCTTGCACCATATTTTAGTGATGGGAAGTGAAAGATACCAGATCCATCTTATTCTCATGTGTTTGTACACTGATCATTTTCATATTACAATTACAATTGTTTACATCTGTTTGGGGGAAAGAGAATGCAACAAAGTAACTCCTAACATCTATAAGAAAGTGAATGAACTCAGCTAGAGAAAGAAACTTGTGCACTACTTTTTTGCGTCAGAGCGGTCATATAATGTGTTAATTATTTCTGTAACATGACACAAATATTTCATATGTCAGTTTTTAATACCTTCTGTATATGTAATTTCTAGGTTGTGCTGTGTAAATGTTTAAATTCAGATGTTCGGGTGACAATCCCCTCTTTTCTCATTGGGAGTCTCTCCCCTGTCCCACCCTTGCTCGTTCATTCACATTCACTAGGATATGAGTGACTTAGTAGAATATTTATCTTTTTTCCCTCAGTTTTTTTTATTGTTGGGTTAATCATTATCCTACTTGGGAACCCTTGAATCTGTTTTCACATTCTTAAAAAGTTGTATTCATGTGCTTTTTTTAACAGTTATCAGAATAAAACAATTCTATGCAAGGATGTAAATAGACATTGATGCGATACCCAAATCCATTTCAATTTGGCTATTTTAATTTCTTAGCTTTGCCTGTTTACCTTATCATCTAGGATTCTGCATTAAGGGTTTTCTATCTGTAATAATATCTTGATTTTCATGCTAGTAGTGTTGTAGTGAAGACGTTACTTCAAAACTAATGAAATACTGCCTCCATCTATAAATTTATAAAATAATGTTTAATTATATTGGTTGCTATTTTTACAATTCTGTGCAAACATGTTTTATTTAAAAGGTGGCACTCAAAGTTGCATGTCAAAAACACAACAATATACCATAATACTTATTTAGGTAAAATTCATAGTTGCTTGTCAAAACCACTATAGTATACCAATATACTTATTTAGATGAAATTCAAAGTTGCATGTCAAAGACTTCCAGTGTTGTGATTTGTGAAGATGTCAATTGTCATGCCCTTGAGTTCAGGAAATAATTAATAAAGTTTTTACTGTGCTGCCTACATGTTAGTTTTTTTTTTTTAACTCTAGCTCTGGAATATTCCATTTTGCTACTGTTTAGTCAAGTGAAATCTTCATATGCTAGTCTTTTCCTGTATCTCATCTTTACTTGCCTTTTTCTTTACTTCTCAATCATTTGTCAGATGATACACCTAGGCACTTACTATGCTTTTCAATTTTGTACAGGTTTTAGTTTCGTGGAATAGAAGCTTAAAGCGGAAGACTGATCTCTGCCACTAAATTACATTAAGAATGCGGTCTTCTTCCTGTGGGATTGTTTTAAGTTCCTCCACTTGTTGTACCAAATTAAGATTATCTACTTGGACCTGATAAGTTTCATCTGGAGAAGCACTTATCTACCAAAGCATGTTGCCTTTTGTCTCTATGATTGTTTCCCAGTTCTACCGTGTAATGCCAACTTAAGAGTCAGTGATTAGTTGTTCCTATTAACTATTATCTTGCTGGACCTGGACCGTGCTATGCTATTTCTTGCAACCTTTCCTGAGCAGCTTGCTCAAGGTGCCTAGCTGCTTATTTCCTGGTAGTATGTCAGATCAACCCAGTTATCTTCTTATGTGCGTGCCTATTGTCTTGTTCTGCCTAAATGAGGCACATGTGACCTTGTATATTATACTTATTAGTGGCCATGGCTTGTAACTTAGATGTGGAAAAAGGCGTCCAATGATGTTCTAGTTCTATCTTAAAAAGTTTGGAGTTTTGTGTGTGTGTATCATTTAGGTTTTTGTTTTCCAAATAATCTCCCGACTTCTGTGGTTGCCCTGTTCGATTAATGAAATGGGCATGATTCGGATGCACATATTGCAAACTGATCATATATTATTGCACAAATTGCTTGCACCTTCTTCACTTTTACTGATTTTTAATTAATAATCAAGCTACCCCGCAAAAAAAAGAGAAGAGAAATGATCAAACTATTTCCTCTCCCAAATTAAGAAAAAAATAAATAATTTTTTTTGAGAAAAAAAATGAAATAAAGCTGTACCACCGCAGCCCAATTTTCGTCAAAACCATGGTCCATCAAGCCAGCCCAATTTTCTGCACAGCCCAGCCCACGGACACGTGGATAGCAGGCGAGTCGTGCTGGACGGTTGCCACTCTTCATTGTGACGCCGCGTGCAAAGCCCCAGTCCAGTCCCGGCGACCTCCGCCACCGCCGCCGCCGCCGTAGATATGGCTCCACCCTAGCCACAGTAGCCGCGAACCAGCATTCCCCGCAGCCCCAATTCGTCCGCGCCGCCACCCGAACAAAACCCAAGCTGCTCCGTTCCCAAATCTCGCAGCTCGCCCCCGTCGCCTCCTGCCCTGCTGAGCTACGCATCCTCCCCGCGGGCGCCGGAATGGCTGCCGGTAAAGCGCGCAAGGGAGCGCGGCAAGCAGCTCCGGCGCGCGGCGTCGACCGCATCGGCGCCCTCCCGGACGAAACCCTGCACCACGTCCTCTCCCTCCTCCCCGCGCAGCAGGCGGTGCGGACCTGCGTGCTCGCCCGGCGCTGGCTCCACCTCTGGAAGTCCGCCAATGGCCTGCGCATCGTCGGCGCCGACGGGGAGGCGCCGGTGCCCTTCGACGAGGCCCGGGAGTTTGTGGACAGCCTCTTGCTCCTCCGTGGAAGCTCGCCTCTCGAGACATTTGAGCTCAGGGTCACCGGAGCCGCTGCTGACGTTCGCCGTGTGAGGCTCTGGGTCAGTTACGCCGTGCAGTGCAAAGTCCAGGCGCTGCGGCTCAGGTTCCACGGGAATGATCATGCTTCGCTCAAGCTCCGGCCGGAGGACCCGCCCCTCGCCTCCATGCACTTGACCAAGCTACATCTTCGCGGCATCGTGTTCAAGGGTGACTTCCTTGATCTCTCAAGGTGTCCCGTGTTGCAAGATCTAAAGATTGTAGACTGCGCCTTTGTGTTTGCGGGAAGAATCTCATCCCAGTCCCTGAAGCATCTAAGAATCAAAGGAGCCATATTCAACTGGACTTCCCGAACCCATATTCATGCCCCCAATCTCACAACGCTGCATCTACAAGTCAGTTATGGAAAAACTCCTGTATTTGAGAGCATGCCCATGTTGATTTCAGCACTTGTTGTGATCTTGGAGAAGTTTGACTGTTGCAACCGTTCTAGCTATGGGGACTGTGGTGATGAGAGCTGTGAAAATTGCATACCAAACGATACTTCCCCCGTGCTTTTGCATGGTCTATCACAAGCAAAGCATTTAGAGTTGGGAGCTAGCGATACGGTATGCTTGCACCTCAATCATCATGTTCATGTCCACCTTGTTTTAGACGTCATTTTTATATTGAAGATCTAGTCTAATGATCTATTTGGATGCTGTTTGTCCAGTACATTTTCAGAAGGGATTTGAAATGCTGCCCAACTTTTAGTCGATTAAAGTTTTTGCTGCTCAATGAAACCTGCTGTGTGCCTGATGTATTTGTGCTAGCACGTTGTCTTGAACTTTCACCAGTTTTAGAGGAGCTTCGTCTTGTTTTATTTTACAAGGTAGACAATTTCTAAATGGACAACTGCTGCATCATAGAACTTATGTAGATTGTTTGTTGAGATTGGTGAACTCTTTATGATACTGCAGCTGCCGGAACTTAATGTGATAATGAAAGGAAGGTTCAATCCAAAGGAGCTACCACCCACCATATCTGCACACCTTAAGAAAGTGGAAGTCACATGTGGTGCGGTTGATGGAAGAGTTGTTCAAGTTTTGAAGTTCCTGAGTGAATTTAACATCAGTAAGTTAGCTAGTGCCTAGCAACACTCTCATCCTTTTTGTTTTTTTGTTGCTTGTTTAAAATATGGGGAAAATCAAAGTGGCAAGCAATGAGAAAACTCCATGTTAATTACTAAAGCAGTGATTTGGATATGCCAAATTATTCTGGGAATGAAAATCTTGCACTGCATTCTGCCATTCTGTTGATGGAAGCAGAAAGTACCATTTGAGTATGGGTAAATTAAATTGGCAAGTAATGAAGAAACTCTGTATTACAATCATTTGGGTATACCTAGTTACCGTGGAAATGAAAATTGTGCAACACATTTTTGTGATGGGAAGTGGAAAAATACCATTTGATCGATTTTATTCACAAGTATCTGTACACATAAGACTCGCTCGCCATGCTTCCATATTACAATCGTTTGCCTTTGTATGTGGGAGAGACAAAGCAACAAAGAAACTCCAAACTTATTTAGGAAAGTGAATGAACTCAGCTAGAGAAAGAAAACATGTGCACTAATTTTTGTTGTTGCAAAGCAATAGTATAATGTGTTAATTATTTCTTGTCATAACACAAATATGTCTGTATGTCAGCTTTTTAATAAGTCTTACTGTATATGTAATTTCTAAGTTTGTGCTAACTGTTACTTTAGAAGTTCAGTTTATATATAATTGCCTCTTTGTTCATTGGGAGTCTCGCCCCCTCCCTCCCTCCCTCCGTCCATCACTCACTCATACTTATTAAGGTATGAGTGTCTTAGTACAATATTCTTATCTGTGTTCCTTCTTGTTTCGTTTTTTTTTTTATTGTTGGGTTAACCAATATCATACTTTGGAACCCTTGAATCTGTTTTCCCAATCTTAGAAAGTTGTATCCAGGTGCTGTTCAAACAGTTGTGAGAGTATGCGAGTTCTATGCAAGGATGGAAATAGACAATAATGTGATACCCAAATCCATTTCCATTTGGTTACTTAATTTCTCAGCTTTGCTATCCACCTGATCATCTAGGATTCAGCATTAAAGGCTATCTGCCTCTAATGAATATCTTTATTTTCATGCTAATAGTGTTTGTAGTGAAGTTATTACTTCAAAACTAATGAAATACTGCCTCGATCTATAAATATATAATATAAAATAGTTTAGATTGGTCAGTATTTCTACAGTTATGTGCAAATATGTTTTATTTGAAAGGTGACACTCAAAGTTGCATGTCAAAAATGTTATCTTGTTTGATATTCTGTTTAATGACCTACCGGCTGTTGCCTGGGTTTTGCCCTGGCGTGTTGCATGAGATTCTCCCCCTTTCTTAATTACTAGCTCGTGTTGCCTGGGATCCTCCCTTCCTTCTTAATTACTAGCTTAGCTTCTCCTATAAATCCTTGCAACCTTTCTGCTGTTATCAATTAATCAAATATACAGAAGCTTGTTTGTGCCCTATCGAAAAACAAACAATAATATATACCATGATATTTATTCAGTTGAAATTCAAAGTTGCATGTCAAAAACTTCCAATGTCCAGAAGATGTTTTGCCCTTGAATGCTGGAAGTAATTCGTTAAGGATTTTTACTGTAGCTACATTTTAGTTGTTCATAACTCCAGCTTTTGAATATTCCAGTTCTTTACACTTTAGTCAAGTGAAATTTTCATAAGCTAGTCCTTTTCTGTATCTCATCTTTACTTGCCTTTTATTTTACTTCTCAACAATTTATCAGATGATACCCCTTGGCACTTACTATGCTTTTCTGTTTGTACAGGTTTTAGTTTCACGCAAGAGGAGCTTAAAGGTGAAGACTGATCTTCTGCCACTTAATTACATTAGGAAACTAAGAGCCACTGACAACTGATGTCACTAAGATTGCTGCCTTCTTCCTTTGGGATTGGTTTAAGTTCCTCCACTTGTACCAAATTAAGGTTATCTACTTGGACCTGATAAGTTCATCCAGGGAAGCACTTATCTGCCAATTGAGTAAGCATGCAGCCTTTTGGCTCTGGGATTCTTTCCTAGTTCTACCTATGTAATGCCAACTTAAGAGTCAGTGATTAGTTGTTCCTATTATCTGGCTGGACCTGGTTTATGCTGTTTGTGGCAACGTGCATAGCTGTTCATTTCCTGGTAGTATGACAGATCAATCCTGTTGAATGCATGCTAAAAAAAAAAAGGCATCCAATGATGTTTTGTGTTCTGCTTTAAAAGTTTGATTTTTTTCAAGCGTAAAAGTTTGGAATTTTGTGTGTGTATATATGTAGGTTCATGTTTTCCAAATAATCTCCTGACTAATCTTAATCTGGACCGTTTCTTGTTCATGTGGCCAAATCCATTCGTTCAGTTCTCTCTTTGTTATTATTGGTGTGCCACGATTCAAAACAACGTGTGTTAACAAGATTGGAAACGAAAACCAGCTACCTGTTGATGCCTTGGAGCTTGGGAGTGCGGCAAATTGTATCCTTGGAGTATGATTTGGACTTGTGCCTACCAATTTTTCTTTGATGATGAGTCAAAATCATTTCTCTTGGCGCAAGAAGCGTTTATGGTTAATCAGAACTTTCAAGAGCTAAAATAGACTGCCATATTGATCATCTTAATCAAGATTTATCAAAAGTTATGGGATTGATAAACAAATGATCCAATAGGGATTGAATAACTATGCAAAGACATAATAGACCTTGACACCAATGTCTTTGCACACCCATTAAAGATCATCAAAGCACCTTTGATTTTGGCGTGACTCCTTTTTCTCCACCGTGCTTGCTATCTCAGCATATCTTCTGGGCTACAAAGTTTGGGCACCACCAATGACGTTGACAAAGGAACACAGTGCAAGTCCATTTTCAACGATCATACCCATGATTTGATCTAGAGGAGTAACAAGTTCTAGCACCCGTGATATGACAAAATAATGGGAAGTACTCTGTCCGTAAAAAAATGCAATCCGTAAAAGAATGCAATTTATTTTGGATCTGGAGGAGATCACTTAATACATAGGGAGCCAAACATAGAATTTTGTTATTGCACTCGAATTATAAATACCAAGTGTGCAATGTATGATCCAATATAGCCCACGGACAAATAGATGACATTGGAAATTGTTCTGGACTGACGCTGCTCCATGTTGCTGATAACTTTTGAGTGCAATAGAATTTTTTTCCCCTACTTTCACCCTCTCAGCAGTGTTCTGGGATTCAATCAACCAATTATAAATACTAAGAGATTCAAAAATGTTGGATCAGAATTCACTTGTTTTGACCAGTCTTTACATTTAGATTTAGCTATTATTTTGACCAAAATTTGATGATGAGGTACGAATGAATAAATATAGCTTGATATAAGTATGGCCTTTTATATATTGAAAAAACAACTTGTTAAGCGAATTTAAATTGAGTTTTGAATCTATAATAGTCTAAAAAATTTATTCAAATTTTAAACCGATATGACAGGAGAAATTCACCAAAGTGGCAAAGAAGGGCTATTTTGGTCCTAGAACCTTTGCCTCCCTCCCGTCGGTTTTGGCGACTTTCACCGTTGTGTGAAACGGATTTCACACTTTGACAATCTTTCAAATTGATTTTACTTAATCCTATTATAGCGAAACTATACAGTTAGAGTTATATAATAGCAATTTTCTCGTTTATATATTTATCATTACGAAAACGCTTTGAACCCACTGGAATATATTTTGGGCAATTTTAATTCGTGGGGAAAAAGAAAAATTACCAAAGCTTCCACTTCTGCCCCTGGACTTTTTTCACCGTTCCGTTCCTGGGTTAAAACGGATCGACCAGGTGCCGCCGTCTCTACCGTCTCCACGCGCTGCGCCGCCCCTGACCGGCGCCGCCCCGCCCCAGGCCGGCGCCGCCCGGTTGCCGCGCCCGGGCCGGCAGAAATGGTTCCACCTAGCTACAGTAGCCGCGAACCAGCACCTCCTCCACAGCACCGCCGCCCCAATCCGTTCCCAAATCTCGCAGCTCCAGTCTGCTCCGTCCCCCAAATCTCGCAGCTTGTCCCCGCCGTCTCCTGCCCTGCGGAGCTAGGCATCCTCCCGCGGCCGTCGGAATGGCTGGCGGTAAAGCGCGCAAGCGAGCAGCTCTGGCGCGCGGGGTCGACCGCATCGGCGCCCTCCCGGACGAAACCCTGCACCACGTCCTCTCCTTCCTCCCCGCGCAGCAGGCCGTGCAGACATGCGTGCTCGCCAAGCGCTGGCTCCACCTCTGGGAGTCCGCCCCAGTCCTGCGCATCGTCGGCGCCGACGGGGAGGCGGCGGTGCCGTTCGAGGGGTCCGGGAGTTTGTGGACAGCCTCTTGCTCCTCCGTGGAAGCTCACCCCTGGAGACATTTGAGCTCAGGGTCAGGGTTGACGAAGACGATGTTGACGTTCGCCACGTGAGGCTCTGGGTCAGGTACGCCGTGCAGTGCAATGTCCAAGTCCTGCGGCTCAGCTTCCTTGGGGATGTCTATGCTTGGATGCGGGCAGAGGACCCACCCCTCGCCTCTAGGCACCTGACCAAGCTAGAGCTTTGTGGCCTAGTGTTCAATGATGATTTTCTTGACTTTTCAAGATGTCCTGTGTTGCAAGATCTACATATTGAAGACTGCGTCTTAGAGTATGCCAACAGGATCTCATCCCAGTCCTTAAGGCATCTAAGTATCAGAAGAGCTATATTCAACCCAAGTTCCCGAGCACGAATTCTTGCACCAAATCTTGCTTCATTGGTGCTATCAATTACTTTTGGCATGACTCCTGTACTTCAAAAAATGCCCTTGTTGGCTGAGGCAACTATTGGACTCTGTGGGCTTTGTGAAGACAGCTGTAGCAGTCCTGCTCCTAACTATGTCAGCTATGAGGACTGTGATAAGCGCTGTCGAGGTTGCAAACGAGATGGCACTGCCCGTGTGATTTTGCGTGCTGTCTCCCAAGCAAAGGATTTGATGCTGATGGCTTCTGCTGACACGGTATGCTGAGACCTCAAATCATCATGATCATGTTAACCTTTTTTCAAACATTATGTTTATAGTAAAAGGTCATTGACCTATCTGGTTGCTATCTGTCCAGTTCATTTTCAGAAGGGATTTGAAAGGTTGTCCTACTTTTAATCGATTAAAGTCTTTGTCTCTCGGTCAAAACTGGTGTGTGCCTGATGAATATCTACTAGCATGTATTCTTGAACATTCACCAGTTTTAGAGAAGCTTTTGTTTGTTCTGCGTTTCAAGGTAAACGATTTCTAAATTGGCAACTTCTGCATTGTAGAACTTAATATAGGTTGTTGGTTGATCGTGGTGAAATCTTTATGATAATGCAAATTGACCAACTTGAAACTACTGTGCAAATTAAAGGAAGGTTCAATCCAAAGGAGCTACCAACAACCATATCATCAAACCTTAAGGAAGTTGAAATCTTTTGTGGAGGGGTTGATGGAAACGTTCTTAAAGTTTTGAAATTCCTGAGCAAACTTAACATCAGTAAGTTAGCTAGCAACACTCTCGTGCTTTCTATATTTCTTTGGTTTGGCTTAACATATGGGTAAATTAAAGTGGCAAGCAATGAAGAAATCTATAGTAGTCAGTAAAGCAGTGATTTATGTATACAAAGTTATTGTGGAAATGAAAATCTTGCACCACATTTTTGTGATGGGAATGGAAAAATACCATCTGTTCCATTTTATTCATAAGTGTTTGTACACAGACTTACTCTCCATGCTTCCATGTTACAATTGTTTGCCTCTGTATGTGGGAAAGATAAAGCAACAAAGATACTCCTAACTTCAGAAATGTGAATGAACTCGGCTAGAGAAAAAAAAAACATGTGCACTAATTTTTGGGGGCAGAACAGTAGTATAATGTGTTACATAATTTGTTTTGTACCATTACAAATATGTCCATATGTCAGTTTTTTAATAGCTCCTTCTGTATATGTAATTTCTAAGTTTTGCTAACTGTTACGTTCAGAAGTTCAGTTGATAATCCCCTTTTTATTCAATGGAGTCCCTCCCCCTCCCTGCCTCACACAGCCATACTCACTAGGGTATGAGTGTCTTAACAGAATACTCTTATCTGTTTTCCTCCTTGTTTCATTTTTTTGATTGATGTGTTAACCAGTATTGTACTTTGGACCCTTAAATCTGTTTTCACAATCTGAGAGAGCTGTATCCAGGTGCTGTTTGAACAGTTATGAGATTAGATGAGTTCTATGCAAGGATGTGATACCCAAATCCACTTCTATTTGACTACTTTAATTTCTCAGCTTTGCTATCCACCTTATCATATAGGATTCTGCATTAAGGGCTATCCGCCTCTAATGAATATCTTGATTTTCATACTAGCTGTGTTTGTGATGAAGATGTTTCTTCAAAACTAGTAAAAATACTGCCTCCATCTATAAATATATAAAATAATATTTAGATTAGTCACTCATTTTACAATTCTGTGCAAACATGTTTTATTTAATAGGTGACGCTCAAAATGGCATGTCAAACAGAAAAACACATGACACAATAAATACAAAAACACAATACACAATAATATACCTGATACTTATCTATGTAAAATTCAATGCTGCATGTCAAAATTTCCATGTCCTGAAGAAACATGGGAAGTAATTGGTTGGTTTCTACTGTAGCTCAATTTTAAGGCTTTCAAATATTCCAGTTCAGTACAGATATTCAAGTGAAATTTCATATGGTAGTCTTTTCCTGTATCTCATGTTTACTTGCCTTTTATAGTTTTATTTCACCTCTCAATCATTTGTAAGACAATACCTCTTGGCACTGACTATGCTTTTCGATATGTATAGGTTTTAGTTTCCCCCCATAGAAGCTTAAATCTGAAGACGGATCTTGTGCCACTTAATTGCATTAGGAAACTAAGAGGCACGGACAACTGATATCACTAAGAATGATACCTTCTTCCTGTGGATTGTTTTTAGTTCCTCCACTTGTTGTACGAAGTTAAGATTATCTACTCGGATGTGATAAGTTTCATCCAGGGAAACACTTATCTGCCAATTGAGTAAGCATGCTGCCTTTTGTCTCCAGGATTGTTTCCCAGTTCCACCTTTGTACTGCCAATTTTTCTGGACCTGGTTTACCGTTCTATGCTGTTTCTTGCAACCTTTCCTGTAGAGCTTGCTCAAGGTGCCTTGCTGTTCATTTCCTGTTAGTATGCCAGATCAGCCCAATTGCGTATATCTTGTTATGTGCATGTCAATTCCCGTTTTCTTCCTAGATGAGACAGATATGTGGACTGGTACTTAATGCCCATGGATTGTAACTTTGATGTGTAAAATGGCGTTCAATGATTTCTGAGTTCTGGCTTAAAAGTCTTGTTTTGTTTTGAAATGTGAAAGTTTGGAGGGGTTCTTTTTTTTTCTGTGAGGTTTATGTTTTCCAAATAATCTGCTGACTAATCTAATGCACACACTGCAAGCCGATCTTATAAATTTCGCAAGAAACTTAGAAATGATTAATCTAAATGCACCTCTTCACGTCGAGTGATTTTAAAAAATGATAGCAATTACTAAATGAAAAAAATGAGAATAAATAAACCTGTGTTAGATTTCCTTTCCTATGTTTGGCACATTGTATCCTTGAAATATGATTTGGACTTGTGCCTACCAATTTTCCTTCGATGCAGCATCTCTAGTGGCGCAAGAAGCTTTCACTACTAATCAGAAGGCAGAGTATATCATGGCCTTATGGACAGAGTATGTCATGGCCTTATGTCCCTATATCTTCGACTTTCATCCTCAAACGTCAGAGCATCCGAACGGGAAAGAAAAGGCACACTTTATACCATCCAGCTAAGGCTTTGGTTTGTTGCATACAAATATACTCCTATCCATACGGTTTATGAAGAATTAAGATGTATTTTAGTTTAAATTCTATTACAATCCCTTGCAAACTATCTAGATTAGGGTGTATCTGTGTGCAGCCAATCTTTTTTTCCGAAGAAAAGCCGACAGGTTAAACTGCCGGTCTATATATTAATAAAGGAGTAACATGTACAAAAATGAAAACTCGATACTGTACAACAGTATCACCTAAAACCAACACACGACTCTAGCAAGGGCAAGACAAACCACCATAATCAAAGTTGTCCGCTAAACCAAAGGCCACACAAACAGTAACTACCACCAAGGGGTTCACTAAGCGATGCATCCAAGGAGGGAACGACATTGCCGACAAAGCTAACCGAAATACCGGTACAAGCTTTTCAACTAGAAAAAGAACCCCGGGGTAGAGGATGGAAAGAGATGAGGGTAGATGACAGTGCTTCCACTGAGGTCCACGACACCCATAGATGTTGTCATTGTCAGCATCAGCATAGCTGAGCAAGGATTTCTCCAGATGCCCCACCTCGAACCACAACACAAAGTATGGATGTAACCGAAGTGAGCCGTCACCGACGAGATGTCGCAGCCACATTGACCGAATCACACAAGCATGATTCGATAAATGTGGCACCAGCCTCACAGCCGCTGCCATCTCGTCAAGCACCAAAACACCTCGGGTCAACACACCATATTGCTGCATGAGCCAAGACAATCTCGTGACTCCACACATAAGACTCTGAAGCACCGATCTCATGATCGTGTCTGCCGAGAGCTGCCTTCTACAAGTTGTCGCTGCCATAAACAATCGGCCACTAGCATGCGTGGCCAGCCACTGTGGTGCCGGTTAAAGATATCCACTGCCAACCTGAAGTTGCCAACCCCAGCAAAATGCCTCGAGAAGGTGCCCGACGCCGCGATGCTGCAACATGTGAGCATAGAAGACGCCACCACTGAACATCCATCCAACTCTAGGATTGGTCGTTGCCAATGCCATCACCGAGAAGACGCCGCACGGGTCTCGAAGATGCAGACGTGTCGCCAATGGCGCTTTGCACCACACTAGCCGCTACCAAGCAGGTTTAGGTGCCACAATCCACTGCTAGCAACCAAGCCACCATGCCTGCAGCAAGCCGCCACCGTCCCCGAAGCCGTTTCATATAGACTACCTCTGTCTCAAAGTAAATCAATTTCTAAAATCATCTAAGGCCAAATGTTCTTACGTTTGATTAACTTAATAGGAGAAGTGATTTTGTTTATAACACCAATTAAATCGACCACAAAAGAAATGTTTTTGTGGGTGGCCTCTTGGGTGTTTCCATAGCTAGACAAGCGTGTGGTTAGTCACACCCGGTTTTAAAAACAAAACTGAATGCTATATATATATATATATATATATATATATATATATATAGAGAGAGAGGAAATTCCATCCTACTCTTAGGGAGTAGTTACTCCCATGTTAATATCTCTAGATTTAAGGTGTATATGACCAAATGAAGTGTATGTACACGAAGTATATGATCATACTAGACCATCTATGGTAGTATATATGTCAAGTATGCATGCATACATAGAGTATATAGTTATACTTGTTTTATATACTACAGTCAATGGCATTTTTGTAATATATTAAAAAGTATGGGTTCCTTTGAAATTTTTTCACGTAGGAAGATTTGAAGTATCTTAGTATGAGTATATAAACATACTCAAAGTGATAAACAAGTATAAACACATACGCAATCAGTGGCGAAGCTACGTGGACTCATCGGGGTCCGTCGACCCCGACGGTTCTTCCGTCGCACGTTATACACTGGATTTTTTACCAGCATGGACCCCAGTAAAAAAAATGTTGGACCCCGGTGGATTGGCAGCCCAGCTGACTACAACAGTGAGTCCATCTCGTCGACAGATCCATTAGCATCAGTAACCAGTCCATCTCGTCAACAGATCCATTAGCATCAGCAGCCCAGAAGGCCATACGTGTTGCATGCTTACTTGCCTTGCCCTGATGCTGTTAGAACTTCGTAATTCTCATCTTCTCAAAGAGCAAAACCTCCTGGCGGTTGATTGCCGATTGTAGTAAAGAACGTGCTCAAGGTAGTGACTTCTAACAATATAGACATGACTGCTTGCACATCCATTAGCTTTAATTTAATACTATTTGTCTACTCCCTCCGTCCTAAAATATCGGTCGCTTTTGATTTCCCGAGAAACAATTGCTGGTAATTTTTATAAATAATAAATATCATCGATTAATATCATATATAATTAGTATCATTGGAAAGATCTTTAAGTCTAGTTTTTAACAAATTGATATAAATATTGCACACATTTTCTATAAATCGAGTTAAACTGGCACGAAAATCTAAAATAACTAAAATATGCACCTGTTAATTTGTCAATTTGATGTAGCATAATATTATATTATCATAACCTATGAATCGACACGAAGTAGCCTAAATATTTGACCCCGGTGACCATTTATTCTGGCTTCGCCCCTGTACGCAATATGTTGTTTTGAAGATGGGAGTAACTACTCCTAGGAGTAGGAAAACCTCTTCATAATATATATATATATATATATATATATATATATATATATATATATATATATATATAGTAAATATGGCAGGATCAAATTCCATACATATAGCGACACCATAAGTGAATAACAAATGCAGTTTATAGATAAGAATATTTATTATAATATTTATTACATAATTGACTCAAAGTCTTACGAAAACATAACATGCACGTCTAGGCTATGACTAGCAACGGATCTCCATCTCTCCCACAGGATGGTTGGCTAGGTGAACACGTATGCCCGTCACTTCTGGAACTCCTCTAGATACTCCAGGTAGCCTTCATCTTTGCCCTTGTTCAGATCATAAATGTTAGAAAAATTTAGCACTGTAGTATTTCGTTTGTATTTGGTAAATATTGTCTAATCGTAGACTAACTAGACTTAAAAGATTCGTCTCATGATTTACAACTAAACTGTGTAGTTATTTCTTTACTTACATTTAATACTCCATGGATGCGGCTAAAAATTGATGTGATGGAGAGAGTGAAAAATTTGGAACTTTGAAGCAATCTAAACAAGGCCTTTATAATAGCATTTACTTGGATAGACTAGTGTGGTTTTTAGAAATAGCAAGGATGAGTACATGTCATACTTCGCAAGTAGGCAGAAAAATAATGACATGAAGGCTTACACAAAGGATAAGTTGACTTGACTGACTGCAGTAAGCATTTTAGTTGGTCATGTTTTATTAACACCTGATTACTACAAATGAGTAGAACCCAACCATTAATTAATTTCATAGAAATCTATCATCATCATTCTCATCACCATAGTCATCTTACGAAAGGTCCAGTCTAATCATGTGTGGGTCTAGGTCATCTGTAACCGTGAGCAGACCGATATTGCAGTTTTTAACACCCTGCTGAGGTTGTACATCTTTACCCACGAGTCGTGATTCCCATATGCGCAAGGTAGCCAACCTCTTGACCCACTTCTATGGTAGATTGATAGGGTTTCACTATGAGGCCTTTACAAAGAATCATCTAGCGAGTGATAATCTCCTAATGTTCCACCAGAACTATAGCACCAAAGGACCCCTAGGACCATGGCACATCTTGGGACCATCCCTCAGCAGAGCAACCCGATTAACACTGCACTAGAATCCTCTAATTACTCAGCCAAGCCTGGAGCCATGTAGCTCTCGTGGAAGTACTATTATCCTAGGTGATCGCTCCATGAACCGGTCCTTAAGAAAGACCCATGCACACACTAACCACCAACCAAGCTCACCATTAGAATCATCACCTTCATAACCACCGAGACATACCTTGTGCCCGAGTCCCTAAGTTCCATGTTGCTAAAAAGTCACATTTTACCATAGTTCCATATCCAATAAATCAACAATAATATAGCATAACATTTGTATAAAAGCAGCTAAGCATTACTACCCATTATAAACCTAGGTAACAAGGAAGATATCAAAATCTAGGATATCCTTAGGGTACTCATATTTAGACATATGCATGCTTAAAATGTGATTAAAGGTGAATAGGTTATCAATATATGGCTAGGAAACCTACACTTACCTTCTTCAAGTGGACGTGGTTCACAATCTCCAAAGTCAAGCTCCTCTAGATTCACGTGAAACTCCTCGTTACCCACTGCTGACACAAAAACATGGTCAAGTGTACAACACACTTGGAGCCCGGGAGATCCATGAAGCAAGACTTCGAAGATTCCCTTGACAACCTTCGACGTCGGTTGGACCAGTCTCGGGACCTTGGCACGCCAATCAATTTGACCCTGAAATTGACAAGGATAAAAACAATTAGTAACACAGGGCAGAACGTGCCGGTTTTGTTGCCAGACGGTTCCAACATAGGCTCAAAGGCCAATGATGAAGGCTACTGACTAGAGAGTCAATATCCATGTATTAAAAGTAAAAGAATAAATTAAAACAGCTATTTAGATGCATGTGTGAAGCATAGAACCTTTAGCCGATGTAGTTTAGTCGATATGATCATAATAGTAACATGCAGGCAAGAATTCAAAACAAACCTAACCGATCTACTAAGATTTGCCAAATCTATCTTGATATTAGGATCATAGAGATGACGGCCATAATAATAACAATAAAATATATCTAGGAAGCTTAATAGATCAATTAAAGCTTAAACAAACTCATGCATGCACGTTACGAGTGAAAGCTCTGTCTCATTGGCTATTTAGCCGATAGGAAACATAAAGCAGGAACAAAGTTTTATGTGACCACGAATTGATCTAATAGCTTAAATAAACCCAATCTAGCATTATTGACAAAGGGGATCACAGAGATGGCGGCCATAACAATAACACAAGACCAAACTTATCTAATCTATAGATCTATTCGAGATCAAAAAAGCTTTAAACCCAGAATATGGACAATCAAGATTTGATAAATTTAGATCGACCAGAAAAAAACTATCATCATGGTAAAGATCAAACATTAAGCATAAAAGATGATAGATTTCAATAAGATTTAAAGCCAAACTCTATCAATCTTGATCGAGCATAGTGATATTGCTAATATCATCGGTAACTTAATGAATCTACTAGATTGCCACGTCTAGATAGAGTCAATAACTAACTAATACCATTATTTGCATCTGTCCACCGAATGACATAATCAAATCACAACATAAGTTGATAACTAGCTTATATCAAGCTTGCATGAGGTTGTCTAGCCAATGCAGCCTTACAAAACATGATACAAACCAATAGCTTATACTGAGCATACACGAGGTTGGTCTTAGCCTTGTAAACTAGATATAGCCATTGCTAATACTTAAAAGCAAGGCAGAGGTCAATCGATGCTGATGTAGCCTAACCAATCGAAGAACTAACTGGAATCTACTGTACTCCTACTCTTAAGGGTTTGGCTAGAGCCGAAAGGTTTGTTGTATTGATTGGATTCCTTTACAGTAGCCAGGGTTTATATTTATACCCAAGGCGTGACAGTCATGACTGATTAAGACAACTTACAAAATAGGAAAACAAAATAGACATGATAATCTTGGACTCCAACACGATAACTTAGACTCCAAAGTTTTCTTTCTGATGGAATCCACCGCTTTTCTCACCTTTGTTGCTAACGTCATACTATCTTCGGTCAATTTCTTCAAATAGCTGATTCAGGGTAAATTAGCTGCTTCCATATTTCCCATGGATCCTTAGCCAAGATTTGTTTACCAAATTCTAGTGTCAATACACCATGAACTGGTCCCCTTCAGCCTTCGGACTACCAAGTGCCCCTAGTCTATAGCCTTACTTCGCACCCAGACATGGGGGATTGCAAAGGATAGATAGAGATGTCACCACCTGCCGCCTGCCACCTCAATTGTGGGGCTACCAAGCAAACGAAGGTAATCTATAACTCAGACACCACGTCTACATTACAAATTACTACTGTAACGATGGTCAGGAACTTCTATCTCTATGGAGAGTCTTGTAACTAGAGTGCCTGTCTCTAAACATGAATGATGAACCTAAAAGAATGTAGTAAACAAAGATTAATAAATTGAAAATTTGAATATAAAAAGATGAACGTGAACTTTTTACTTCAAGTAGTAAGATGAATGTAGAGGTACAAGCGTAGCGTAGAGAAGGCTGAACTTTGTTCCTCTCTTGATTTTGATGCAAAGGGATCCAACAACTCCAAAACTCCTTCAATCTTCTACCTCTCTCACTCCCTTATCAAAGTATAACTAAAGCTAATATGAAATGTAGTGCTCTATATCTCTTGAATTTCCTGTTTTCAGGAGAGGTGAGGGGCTTCCTTTATAGCCCAATTATGGTAGTTTGTGCGAGATAAACATACTAACCATTGGAACCATCATCCTCTAAATTGAATGAACTGTCATGAAGGTGGGCTCGAGAGGTGGTGCTTGTAACACCCCAGTTTAGGGCTTAATAGGATTAATAGGATACGCATACCAACAAGTCGCAACTCTTTTCCAGATGCTCATCTCCAAAGAACTCCAAAGTTAAGCATGCTAGGTCTAAAGCAATTTAGGGATGGGTGACCGATCAGGAAGTTCTTCCCTGGTGCATGGTTCTATCTAAAAAATGAACCTAGATATAGGCTCGAGGGCTGCAAGGTACATATCCTCAGAAGAAGTTTCATTTTTTTCAACCCATAATTCTTCATAGACTCTCCAACCTTTTATTCCAAATAGCAAGAGGCTTGGAGGCTACACTCAGTGAGGATTTCTTCAGAAGAGGACCACTTCAAGATTCCTCTTCGAAAGAACTTGTTCCAGGCTTGTTCCACCCAAGCAAGAGCAGGAGAAATAAGAAGGCTTTTGAGTTCAACCTTGAAATGCTTGGGGCTTGTCGATACGGGACCCACAAAATCGAAATCCCAAAGATAAGGTTTGCATCCTTCTCGGTATCCTATCTGCGTTACTTTGAGCACCAGTGTAGCTTGTGTAGCTCTTTAGGGTTACTTATGTGCACTAGTTGTCTAGGAATTCGATTTGGGTAATTGTCTTGCAATCCTAGTTTAGGCTAGCCAGAACTCGCTATTTGCCATCTTAATTACTAACAGGTTTGTTTAATGATTTGAATGAAAATTCTATTAGGCTATTCACCCCTCTAGTCATTTAGGACCTTTCAAGGCGATCACAGTCGCAGACACTACTATCATCAACGCTGGCAAGTGAAGTGGAAATTGGGCACCATGGCTCAGGGCTTCTCAAGTGCGGAGCAAAGGCATCGAGAGGAGGAGCACAATGCACTCGAAGAGCAGGAGGCCACTGCTAGAACCAGCTACATCGGGAGTAGGGCCAGGCTAGGGAACCATTCACACAATGCGGTGGCCTGGGATCATGCGGTTCCTATAGCTAGTAATGGTAGCTGGGACCACAAACACCGAGATGAGCCCTTGTAGGGCACCCATCGTGGTGATGGGGGTGAGGTTGCTCGGCACCGAGATGGCGCTCCACCGGTGCCCAGGAGGAAGGGGTCGTTGATGACCGTGTAGTACGTTGTGGATGTTGCGGTGTCGGTGGCCGTGCACGTGGGCTGTCTCTTTCGACGGTAGCGATGATGGTGGGCTCTAACTGTTGTAGCAGTCATCAAATGGTCTCGCCGTCCAACCTATGCCCTAGCTCTGGCATGAGCCGAAAGATCTTGGTCGCGCACCCCATGGTTTTGGGGTGGAGGGGTAGTGCTTAAATCATGTATATATGGACAACCACGTTAGCTTCTAACTCTCCTCATGTCTATTTTGGACCTAGATGAGATCATTTAATAAATTAGGAATCTTAATGTGTGATTTCGTAGTTTAGGGATATAGATGAAACCCGTCTAATACTTTTTAGACTATCTGTGTAATTTACTCAAAATTATAAATACCAATTGTACAATGCACAATCCTTGGCTCATCAAGCTAGCTAGATCCTCTAGATAACCCAATATAGCCTATGGACAAATAGATAGCATTCGAAATTATTTTGGACTAGTGACCTCTCAGCAATGTTTTTGGATTCAGTCGATCATTCAAATACTAACAGATTCAAAAATTTTGGATCAGAATTCCCTTGTTTTGACTGGTGTCAACATTTAGATTTAGCTATTATTTTGACCAAAATTTGATCAAGAGGGTACCAAAAAAGAAACGAATAAATTATAGCTCAATAAGTATGCACATTTTATATATTGATGAATAAAAAATTTTAGGTGAATTTAAATTTTTAATTTGAAATCTATACTCCTTTAAAGTTTAAATTTATTCAAAATTTTTGAACTGATATGACTGTGAAACTCACCAAATCCAGTCATTTTGGCCCTAGAACCCTGACTCCCTCCCGCCGATTTGGCGATTTTGATATTCTGTGTGAAACTGTTTCGCATTTTTTGCCATCTCTCAAATTGGTTTCGTTCCCCGTTCCGTTCCTGGGTCAAAACGGATCGACCAGTGCCCGTCTCTCCGTCTCCACTCTCCACGCTGCGCCGCCCCCAGGCCGCCTCCGCCTCCCCCCCCACGCCGTCGCCGCCTCCCGCCCCAGCTCCGCCCAAGGATGCCGCAGCCTCTCGCTTCAGCTACCGCCCTGGCCGGCGACGCCACTGGTTGCCGCGCCAGGCCGGCAGATATGCTTCAGTAGCCGCGAGCCAGCACCTCCTCCACAGCACCGCCGCCCCAATTCGTTCCCAAACCTCGCAGCTATAGTCTGCTCCGTTCTCAAATCTCGCAACTCGTCCCCGCTGTCTCCTGCCCTGCGGAGCTAGGCATCCTCCCGCGGCCGCCGGAATGGCTGGTGGTAAAGTGCACAAGCGAGCGCGGCGAGCAGCTCTAGCGCACGGGGTCGACCGCATCGGCGCCCTCCCGGACGAAACCCTGCACCACGTCCTCTCCTTCCTCCCCGCGCAGCAGGCCGTGCAGACATGCGTGCTCGCCAAGCGCTGGCTCCACCTCTGGAAGTCCGCCCCTGTCCTGCGCATCGTCGGCGCCGATGGGGAGGCGGCGGTGTCCTTCGAGGAGGTCCGGGAGTTTGTGGACAGCCTCTTGCTCCTCCGTGGAAGCTCACCTCTGGAGACATTTGAGCTCAGGGTCGCCGGAGACGATATTGACGTTGGCCACGTGAGGCTCTAGGTTAGGTACGCCGTGCAGTGCAAAGTCCAGGTCCTGCGCCTAATCTTCCTTGGGGATACCTATGCTTGGATGCTGCCGGAGGACCCACCCCTCACCTCCAGGCACCTGACCAAGCTAGAGCTTAGCGGCCTAGTGTTGAATGATGGTTTTCTTGACTTTTCGAGATGTCCTGAGTTGCAAGATCTGCATATTCAAGACTGCAGCTTCGAGCTTGCCGGAAGGATCTCATCCCTGTCCTTAAGGCATCTAAATATCAGAGCCGCATTCAACCAGAGTTCCCGAGCACGAATTCTTGCCCCAAATCTTGCTTCATTGGGGCTATTAGTCACTTCTGGCATGACTCCTGTACTTCAGAAAATGCCCTTGTTGGTTAAAGCAACTGTTGGACTCCGTGGGCTTTGTGAAGACAGATGTAGCAGTCCTGCTCCTAACTATGTCAGCTCTGCGGACTGTGATAAGAGCTGCCGAGGTTGCATTCGAGATGACACTGCCTGTGTGATTTTGCGTGCTGTGTCCCAAGCAGAGGATTTGGAGTGTATGGCTTCATGTGACACGGTATGCTCAGACCTCAAATCATCATGTTCATGTTCAATTTTTTTCAAACATTATGTTTATAGTAAAAGATCATTGACCTATCTGGTTGCTATCTGTCCAGTTCATTTTCAGAAGGGATTTGAAAGGTTGTCCTACTTTTAATCGATTAAAGTCTTTGTCTCTCGATCAAAACTGGTGTGTGCCTGATGAATATCCACTAGCATGTATTCTTGAACATTCACCAGTTTTAGAGAAGCTTTTGCTTGTTCTGTATTTCAAGGTAAACTATTCTAAATTGGCAGCTTCTGCATTGTAGAATTAATGTAGGCTGTTGGTTGATCATGGTGAAATCTTTATGATAATGCAGATTGACCAACTTGAAGCTAATGTGCAAATTAAAGGAAGGTTCAATCCAAAGGAGTTACCACCAACCATATCATCACACCTTAAGGAAGTTGAAATCATTTGTGGAGGGGTTGATGGAAACGTTCTTAAAGTTTTGAAGTTCCTGAGCAAACTTAACATCAGTAAGTTTGCTAGCAACACACTCATGCTTTCTATATTTTTTTTGTTTGGCTTAACATGTGGGTAAATGAAAGTGGCAAGCAGTGAAGAAGTGGAAAATGGAAATTTTGCACCACATTGTGGTGTATTAGTTACTAAAGCAGTGATTTGGATATACCAAGTTATTGCGGAAATGGAAATTTTGCACCACATTTTGGTGATGGGAAGTGGAAAATACCATCAGATCCATTTTATTCACAAGTGTTTGTATACATAGACTCATTCTCCATACTTCCATATTGCAATTGTTTGCCTCTATATGTGGGAAAGATAAAGCAACAAAACAACTCCTAACTTTAGGAAAGTGAATGGACTCAGTTAGAGAAAAAGAAAACATGTGCACTAATTTTGGGGTAGAGGAGTAGTATAATGTGGTACTTAATTATTTCAGTACCATATGTCAGTTGTTTTAATAGCTCCTGCTGTATACGTAATTTCTAAGTTATTGCTAACTGTTACTTTCAGAAGTTCAGTTGATAATCCCCTCGTTGTTCATTAGGAGTCTCTCCCCTCTCCCTGCCTCCCTCCCTCACACTCACTATGGTATGAGTGTCTTAGTAGAATATTCTCATCTGTCTCCCTCGTCGTTTCATTTTTTTAATTGTTGGGTTAACCACTATCATACTTTGGGCCCTTGAATCTGTTTTCACTATCTTAGAAAACTGTATCCAGGTGCTGTTTGAACAGTTATGATTAGATGAGTTCTGTGCAAGGATGCGATACCCAAATCCATTTCCATTTGACTACTTTAATTTTTCAGCTTTGCTATCCACCTTATCATCTAGGATTCTACATTAAGGGCTATCCGCCTCTAATGAATATCTTGATTTTTATCTGGTTGTGTTTGTAGTGAAGACATTACTTTAAAACTAATGAAAATACTGCCTCCATCTATAAATATATAAATATATAAAATAATGTTTAGATTGGCCACTCATTTGACAATTCTGTGCAAACATGTTTTATTTAAAAGGTGGCACTCTAAAATTGCATGTCAAAAACAAAAAAAAAATATACCATGGCACTTACTAGTTATGTAAAATTCAAAGCTGCATGTCAAAGACTTCCATATCCTGAAGATGCCATGTCCTTGAACATGGGAAGTAATTGATTAAGGTTTCTACTGTAGCTTAGTTTTCGATGTTCACAATCGAATATTTCAGTTCAGTACAGTTTAGTCAAGTGAAGTTTTATATGCTAGTCTTTTCCTGTATCTCATGTTTACTTGCCTTTTATTTCACCTCTCAATCATTTGTAAGATGATACCCCTTGGCACTGACTATGCTTTTCGATCTGTATAGGTTTTAGTTTCCCCCCTTAGAAGCTTAAAAAGCTGAAGACGGATCTTCTGCCACGGAATCACATTAGGAAACTAAGAGGCACGGACAACTGAGATCGCTAAGAATGATGCCTTCTTCCTGTGGATTGTTTTTAGTTGCCCCACTAGTTGTACCAAGTTAAGATTATCTACTTGGATGTGATAAGTTTCATCCAGGGAAATACTTATCTGCCAATTGAGTAAATTTGCTGCCTTTTGTCTCTAGGATTGTTTCCCAGTTTCACCTTTGTACTGCCAACTTCGCTGGACCTGGTTTGCCGTGCTATTCTGTTATGCAATGTTCATCTCCTGTTAGCATGCCAGATCAACCCAGTTGAGTATATCTTGTTATGTGCATGTCTATTGCCCTGTTCTTCCTAGATGAGACAGATATGTGGGCCTGTACTTAATGTCCATGCATTGTAACTTTGATGTGTAGAATGGTGTTTGTTCTGAGTTCTGACTTCAAAGTTTGGAGTTTTTTTTTTTTTTTTGAAATGTGCAAGTTTGGAGTTTTTTTTAGGTTCGTGTTTTCCAAATAATCTCCTGACTAATCTAAATGCACACACTGAAACTGATCTTATAGATTACTCAACCAATTTAAAAATGATTAATCTAAGTGCACCTTCACGTCTACTGATTTTAAATAATGACAGCAATTACTAAATGAAAAAAAGAAAAGAACTAAACCTTTACAAGATTTGCTTTCTTTTTACCACCTCTAGCACGTCTCGCTGGGATCTTTGTTTGTCTTCCCGCCGAACATGTCGTTCCGCTGCACCGCTGCTACATGTTGCCTTGGTCGTTTGGCGAATTGTATCCTCGAAATATGATTTGGACTCGTGCCTACCAAATTTCCTTGATGTTGAAGAGTCAAAGCACCTCTCATGGCACAAGAAGCTTTCACTGTTAATTAGAAGGACAAAGTATCTCAATCTCATGACTATAAATATTGTATGTTTTTTTTTCTATAAATCAAATCAAATTTGTAGAAAAAAAAACTGAAAACGACAAACATTTTAAACTAGAGGAAGTAGAAAAAGTGTAAAAGTTTTTTATTTTGAGAGGAAGGCTGTACGTGACTCAAATAACCTCGGTACTCTTATCTACTGGAGTATTAGTGGTCCCATATGTAATTTGCTTGACACCTACCAAACACGTAAGCTAACACTTCACTTTAGTTTTGGTCTTTTGGAAGAACATAGCTCATGTAGTACATTGAAAATAACGTAACATCGAATAAATAATGTAATCATTAAAACTATACAAATAATCATTCAATCATATAAACATATGCGTTATGAATAAATAAATTCAAGTATATAAAATAATATTACCAATACAAAATAGAATATTATATTTAGATATAATTTATAGAAACAAATATAAGATTCAAATTAAATCATAACAACCCTAAATTAAAAGTTAATATTGCTATGCGCATATTAATATTATATATCCTTAGTCATTAGTCATGTGTCAGATAGAGCTTTTAAGTAGTTTCACTAAGCGCATTATTAATAATACTAAGGTAGCTTCCCTAAGAAAACTAATATAATTAGTCATAGTAAAAGTTCACTTTTAAATATTTTTATCATGTGCATAAAAAATATTCCTCATGAATATATAGAACGGTTGAAAACATAATTGGAATTGGATAGAGAAATGTTATGAAAGAAGATATTTAATATGGATATCTATATCTAATATCAATTTAGTATCCATATCAGAAATGGAAGTGAATACGAACATTATATTTAAATTTTTATTGGAAGCGAGCAGATGTAGTAAATCGAGTGTAACGTGGGGCCAACTTGTCGGTGCCGAGCAGAGGCCAGTAAAATCCCCCAATTTCTGTCCTGCTCGTCTCCTCCATCTCTCACTCCTCTCCTGCCGCTGCTCTAGGCTCTAGCTCGTCGCGACGTGAAGCGGCCGCGTTGCCGCGACACCACCATTGCGGCCGGCGCCGGCGAGGTGAGGCGGGTACCCAGCAAAGCTTTCCGTCCTCCTCTTCTCTTCTCGGTTTGCCCCGGTTCCACTGACCCTCACGTCTTCTATTCCACATAGTATGGACGCCCGCCGGCTGCTCGACGGAATGCCTCCGGGGCAGTCGGCCCAGATGGCAGTACCTCCGGTGGCCGAGGGCAGAGGCAGCATAGACACCCTGCCGGACAGCGTCCTCGAGCACATACTCGGCTTTCTGCCGTCTGCTGAGGCCGTGCAGACCTCTGTGCTAGCCCGGCGCTGGCGTCACCTCTGGAAATCTGCCACAGGTCTGCGCATTGGGCGCCCCCTCGACGAAGGCCCAATGTCCGTGGAGGAGCTCCGGAGCGTAGTGAATCATCAGCTGGTCCTCCGCCACCAAGGCTTGCCTCTCGATACATGCGAAATCACAATTGCATACTTCAGCGACGAGGATGATGTGTGTCAGGTGAACATCTGGTTCCAGCAGGCTGTGATGTGCAGAGCACGGATGCTAAGGATCTATATACATAGTGATTGGCTTGAACTAGACAACCTACCTCTTGTGTCTGAGCACCTGACGAGGCTGGAGCTGGGTGGTGTGAGTGCACGGCCGTTTGCTTAATTTCTCAAGATGTCCGGCATTGGAATATCTAAAGATTCACTTCTGTGATTTGTCTTTGGCCACTGAGATCTTGTCTGACTCCGTCAAATATCTGTGTATTACTCATTCGCTGCTCTGCAGTGACTCCCGCATTCACATTTATGCCCCAAATTTGGTTTCACTGCGACTTGATTATCTCCATGGGAGGACTCCCATGCTTTATAGCATGCCATCACTAGAGGAGGCATTTGTCAGAATGGATGGGCAGTGTAATGATCGCTGCAATGCTGCAAACTATGAGACTTGTGATTGTGAGTCCTGTGATAATTTTGATAACATGGCTGATGGCAGTTGCAACAGTGTTCTCCTGAAAGGTTTGTCTGAGGCTAAGAATTTGGCACTGATTTCTAACACTGAAACGGTATACCCACAATTTCATACCATTCCTCTGCTGCTCTATTAAGTCATTCAACTTCTGCTGCACTATCCATATCATCTTAGAAACTCTAAATTATCTGTATCATTCTAGCGATTTGATAGACCACCTAGGCAGACTTTTTTTTTCATACATTACCATCACCAATGACTAATCCTGAATTGTCATGTTCATAATGACAACTGTTCAATACTTTTTTCTTGCTATGCAGTTTATTTTCAGAAGGGATTTGAGACGGTGCCCTATGTTTCAAAGGTTAAAGACCTTGGTGCTCAATGACTATTGGTGTGTGCCTGATGAGTTCTGTGCATTAGCTTGTATCCTTGAACACTCACCCGTTCTAGAGAAGCTCACTCCTCCTGAAATGTTTTGTTCTGTGCAGAGGCCGCAACCTGAAGCGGAGATGAATCCATGTGTCTGTTCGACAAAGAGATCAGCAGCAATTTCTGAATACCTGAAGAAAGTGGTGCTGAAGTGTGATGTAATTGATGATAGCGTTCTCAAAGTTTGGAAGTTCCTGTCAACATATAACATATGTAAGTTATGTGGCAATGCTCCTTGTGCTTCTATATTCTGACATCTACCATCCCATCCATTTTTGTGAAAGAATGTATGCTCTAAGTTTGTCAGAAAATTATGAATAATAGAACCTAGGATGCCCAAGTTAGAGATAAATTTAAACTTTGCGTTGTATGGACATTTGTTGATAGATAGCATCAATATATCTAAACATTGAATTGCATGATGCAGGCAGCAACAGTTAGACAGTATGCTGATATCTAGAGTAGTTCTAAATGTTTCATTTGTTGATTAGTTTTTTGAAATGGGATGCTCTGGCTACATTTTGAGTTGCTGATTAGTTTTAGAATAATATAAAAAATATCTGCATGTTGATTATTCTAAGCAGACTTATGGGCTTCAATTGTCTTTGTTTTTCTAGGGACTTTGTACATAACTTCTTTATCACTTATGTGGATTCTTTTCTTTTCTTTTCCTTTTTTATTTCAGTTTTCTTTGCTCTGTCCCTGTGCAGTTGCTTTTGACACTAAACTGACCTCGATCTCATATGTGTAGAAGTATTTATTCTCCAACGTTTGATTTTTCTTTTTCCTTTTCAAGGGATGCATGTTTCTGAAAATAAGACATGTGCTGTTATTTTCACTCCATTGGTTGCATCTTAACAAAATATTAAACAAAATGATCCAATGATCCCTTATTTGAACTCCGATGTGTTGAGAAAACCTTTTCATTTCCGAAGAAGAGTATATCGCTCATGTCTCTCCTTTTATATGGACAACGTATAATAGTCACCATAATAAACAAATGTAATCCCAGAGTTTGGTCTCTTGCTGTTTCAGTGAGACCTAAATTCTATTTAGATTCCATTGTGAGTTGGCAATTTCATAAAGGTTTGAAACTTATTCAGTAAGTTCAAAATTTTCAATAATCAAAACTGATGCTACGTACAGAATAGAGAGCACATATACCACTGGAAAAGATTAAATCCTCTACACCCAATCAGTTTTTTTAACCTCTACCATATAGTCTTGCAGCAATCAAACATCTTGAAAGATGTACTTTTCTTAGTAATGTTCTAATTTTAGAACTGCTAGAAGGTGGCCACTGCCATTGGAAATGGTAATTTTTCTGTCAATTTCAAATTATTGCGTTTATTTTTAATCTGACTGAAATAAGCAATCTGTTTTCTGGTTAGTACACCTAGTAATATCTTGAACAGGAAAGAAATTTGGTCACACAAAATCTGAAAATTTAGCTGAATTCTTCTCTATTGGCTATTAGCTAGATGTATTGAGTTCACTGAAGTCTTTAACAATATTTCAAGTTTCTTTGTCTAGCAACACATTTTATCATATATATGTATATAAACTGATTGTGTATTCTCATTTTGTACAGATGTCAGCTTTGAGTAAAGACAAAGATGCGTATGAAAATGTTCGGCTGATGAGCATTGATGGGTCTACTATCTCACTGTTACAAAACACTGAGGCCAAAGCTTCACTGCAACAACGGGTAATTGGGTAGAGTCCATTCTAGAACAGTAGTCAATGGAACGTGTATTGGCAGAACTGATGTCCAGAACTTTGGATGACCCTAGATGGAGTTTTCACATTAGATCATGTTTCCAATTATTATGTTTCCAGTATACTTTGAATCTAGCATTGGACTTGTAAGATGGCCTTGCCATGTGAATTTATTCATCTCTTTGGATTGAAATTGCATTGGCGTTTGGCAAACAAATCACCAATGCTCAGTCTGATAGTCTCTGTTGTCCCTAACAAAAGAGATTATGATGAGCCATCCTATTTTGATCTTCTATTTGTGTCACCAAGTACATCAGCAGGGAGCCCTAGGACCGGCTAGGGGAGAGGGGTCAGTCCTGGCTGCAGGGATGGAGCAGGAAAGAGAGGAGAGGACGGTGGCAACAGAAGAGAGGTAGAGAGATTAAGGGATTAATCCTAAACTTTGCATGTCTTTCATCATTGAATTCCCCTCATATATGTACTGTTGATATGGCTACTGCTTGTCATGCCATTAGTTTCTGCCATACCCATGGTATAATAATCTTGAGACTGGCGGAGATGAAGTTTGTTTTATTCCAAGAAGTCGTCCTGTTTTCTATTAGCAGATCGTCAATTGCTTGGATTCTGGTGTCACCCAAGCTATACGCTCTCAATTGTGGTGGATCCTGTCCGTAGATCAATTTGAATGGCGTTGTATGGATGGATGTATGATATGAAGTATTATGACAATCTGCCCATGGTAACCATCATATTCATTCTTTTGCTTTACATCCTGTTAGGCATCTTAGATACATGGTAATGATTTTGTTAACTACCTCTGATTGACCGTCGAATTGGGATGGTCATGACGAAATCATTTGGATGCTTAGAACTAAAAGCAACTCCACGAAGTGCCAATAAACCATTCTAAGTTTTGGCTCTGATAAAAAAAGGCATCATTTCTAAGAACTCGATAAACTCGCTTCCCTTTGGCGTAAAATCACGGTCTTCTCCCAGTTGTGATATGGCTCCTTTCTTTTTTCCTCTAGCATGTCTCATGGGGGCTTTTCTTCTTTTGGTTTTTCCATCGATCACGTCGCTCATGGCCCCTGTTGACACTCCTTAGCGTCAACTTTTACTAGCACTTTAAACCTGAAAAAGAACATGAAAACATACTAGTCTAGGGCTTTATCTGACAAATTCCACGAGTTTTGCATATTCTATATTTTCCAGGGGATTTTCCAGAAAAGGATAAAAGAAGGATTTCAATGCATAATTATCACGAAATTGATCCACATCGGAGTAACATCGCTAGAGGACTCGGGGAAGGGTCTAGAAGACACCCGGCGGCGGGGCCCGCAGAGGAGATAAGGTGGGGCCGGCCCCACCCCCCCCAGGCCGCCCGGCCCCCTAACTCCACCGATCACCGCCGCCTTAAGGTCTTCCTCCCTCGGTTGCGTGGAGTCCAATCGCAGCATCCCTACGTTGATTTGAGGTCGGTTTGATCCGACGGTGCACATGAGATGAAGACGCAGCGGATCGCCGACGTGGCGGTTCCTTGCCCCCTACTCCACCTCGGCCTATATAATGACGCCCAAGGCTCCCCCCCAGAGGCATTCTACACCCCAAGGCTTCATATTCTTCATTAGATTAGGGTTAGGGTCCCTCTAGTTGATCTAGTCTAGTTCATCTAGTTCTAGCTAGTTCATCTAGATGTAGCAATTAGGAGAGACTAGTTCTTCTAGATCTAGTCTTGTTTAGAGATTAGAGAGATTGAGTAGAGGAGTAGAGATTCTGGAGGAGCTCCGGCATGTCGGCGCTTCTTCGTGGTCAGTATTCTTACGGATTCGACTTCCTCGCCCCGAGCTTGCGTTAGAGGTACTTTTGTATTTACTATTCTGATTCAAGTAAGCGATCGTTTATATTCGTTCTTTTAGTTCACATCTCATATTGAGGACTTTGATCTTGGTAATTGCTTGGTTGAAGTATTTCGTAGTGTAGGCGTGGTGCCTAAGCTAGGTTTACTTGTGGATGTCCCCTGATTAGCCGGATAGTGGTAGCTCGCGTAGGTGACTTTATAGCTGCGTTGAATCCTCCGTAGTCCACTTCCCGTTGATAGGACGCAGACAGTGATAGGTGTCCGGTAGGTAGATTACTCTGTTTCTTCTCCTATTCAGGTCACTTGCCCGATAAGACGATATTATACAAAGTTTACTTGGTAGTCGAACTAGAGTACATTAGCTATTTCTCTTTTTTTGATATGATCTAGCCTAATTGTAGGGTTAAGTTTATATACTTTGTCATCATCACAAATGTTCCTGTGGATACGATATTTAAAACCTCTGGGTAAAATGTGACACCGGTATGATATCTGTAAACTTGCGGATAATCCTACTTAAAACTTATTTAAATGGAGTGCGCTTTAAAATACCAACAAGCATTTTTGGCGCCGTTCTTGGGAACGGTTTGCTGATTTTGACTTAGTTTAGCTTAATCTTGTATTATACTTTTATCTTTTCTTATTTTATCCCAGTCTCTTCAATAATTTTTGTGTTCATCCTTATGGATGCTTTAATCTTGTTTTTATCCCAGTCTCTTCATTATTTTTGTGTTCATCCTTATGGATGTCTTTAATTTTATTTTTATCTATCTTTATGACATGTGCGAAGCTTTGAGCCACCAAAATCTATGGAACCTATCATAACACCTGGCTATGAGCTACGCCCATGTCTAATTAATATGATTCGGGATATCTTATTACCCGAACTAGATATGGAAGTCTCGGTAGCTAAAACATAATCATTCTATTCTCAAGATTTAGCTATCAATCCTAAACCCTTAAAATTCCACTTTAATGATTTAGACTTCCAGTTGGCTAAGATGCTCATAAAACAATACACATTAGATCTTCTCAAAAGAGCATCTTAAGAAAAGTGTAGTCAACTTCCTTTTCCTTCTGAAAGACATTGGAAAGAATGCAAGGATGGCATATTGAATGATGCCATAGAAGGAGAGCTAACCCACTTAGGAATAAATTCTATCTTCTCTCCTTCTATGCTCACATTAAATGTCTTTGAACCCATCTCTAAACCCATCCTTGACTCCAATGAATCTTTTTATGCTCTTTCTACTAAACTTCATAATAATCCTAGAAATCTATCAAGACATCTCAAAAATAAGGGTCATTATAGGAATACCCAAGAAGAGCAACAATGGCAGGAATGCATAGAACATACTGGAAATACATATGCCATTGTGAAAGAATAGATGGAAGAAGATGAAGCTCTAGCATCTAAACTTGGTTTAAACAGTGAGCTTAAATTAATTTCTAGAACTACCCAAGTTTAGAGGAAACTTTAGGTGAGACCAACCTTGGAGACATCGATTCATGGGAAATCCTAGAAAATAAAACATCCAATCAATGTCATAGGCATGAAATGATAGAGATAAACTTGTTGCCTATAGACATCCATGAATAGACACCCCTAGAGTTTAAAAAAGAGATTACATCGATGAGCATGAGAATTATCTCATCAACACCTTATTAAATCCATGCTCATATAAGAAATCTCCTGAATCTTTTGGTCTCTCTCTAATATTACCACACACGAGATCTTCAACCCCCTTAGTTTTCCTGTTCATAAAATCATTAAGAGGGTGGTTGTAGATGCATATGTTCATAAATATTATAGATCTCGTTGTAATATGGATATAGGTGCACAAGGGCTAATGTTCTAGAGGAAACCACCTCACCAATTTAAAGTATGATAATCGAAAGGTTTGCTAAGAACAACTTTGTGTCCCAAAATAACCACTCTTAAAAAAATTAAATTGAGCTTGCACCTTAGGCTGTAATACCTTTGTGAATTGAGCATAGAGTTATAATTATCAAAATATTCCTTTGGGTATTTTTGTCACTAACCATTTCAGGTTTGAAGTAAGAAAATAACTAATGGTAGCACCAGGTATGTCAAAACAACCATTATGCAATTTGAATTACATCCACTCAAGCGTACATTTACTTTGCAAAATTCAAGCTTGGGGGAATGGGCTTATTTGAAAAAAATCTTAAATCATGTTGGTAATAATGGTTGTCTCTACCTTTATTCAATTTGTTAATCATGTACTTTTATCTCCATTTGAATAACACTCTATAAACTTTCATGTTTCCTTTATCTGCTATAGTAAGTTTTGGTTTGGAAGTACTTTATGCATAGGTATTTCTAAAGGCTTTTTAAATTGAGCATGGTGCTTAGGTTAGAATGCCTTTCTAAATCAAGTTAGACGTGGTGTCTAGGTTGATTTTTGAACTGATAATATATTGTGGTAGACATTGGATATTTTATTGACTAACCCCTGTAGGAAAACTTTCAAAATTAGTTTGGGTAAGTCATGAGGTAAATTCGAATTAGAGATGAGACATGACACATACTGAACTTTAATAACTTTGTAGAAGAAGACACAACTAATTCATCATAGATGGAGGAATTGCGAGCATTAATGATTCATTCACTTTATCTTCTACTACAAGTTACTTTGCCTCAAGCTATGTCTGTATGAAACATGATCTATGCTAAAGTAATATTAATACTATCTTTTCATTAGCATAGATAGATCAAAATAAAATACTGGACAAGCAACCTATATTTAAAAATTATATACTTCTTCGGGTATGTATTGTCCACTAATCTGTTGCAGGCATAATAATAACTGGAGTAAAAAGAGTCAAAAGATCAAAGAAGAAAAATATGACAAAAGAATAGATGCAACAGAGGAGACAAGATGTCCATGAGCAACTCAAGATTCAAGAGGGAGGACCACCAATCATTTACCCTTCATCACGTAGTGCCATCACGCTCTAATAATGAAGGTAATACCCAAGGTAAGTGGTCACTGCTCTTCTCTTGATCTTGGTGCACATATAATTTAAAACACAAACATGTTAGAGTTATAACTTAAATTGATAATCTAATGAACTCAACATGGTTTATCTTTTAAGATTGTTCATGGTATTGTACTCTTAATCTCAGTCTTAACCAAAATACGTTAAAACATTATATTCGATCTTGGGAAGATGATAGTCATACTCATATGAAAATTTATATATAGATAGACAATCCTTCCATTGGTTAAGCAAGTCATTCTTTTCTGCCATGTGAACTTAAATGCAACATTAAATGCTTAATCTTTTGATCCTATCACTCATGGCATAAATAAATAATTCATGTAACACCAACGTTATCTTGTTCAATGTGCTTAAGGATAGAGAATAATAAATAAAGAAATAGATTTGGTTCTATTGGTGTCTTTCCACCAACAGAGCCCATGCACTTGATCTCTACCTTGGTTTTGTAAATAGAAGAACACATCAAGCAAAGTTCATTAATTCCATAAGTGAGTGTTACGTGAACGCGCACATTGAGCAAGATGCTTTTGCCTATAATTAAAGCACTACTTCAACCTTGTTGGCCAAGTCAAAGAACAAAGGTGACATCATCATCACTAAAGGTATGCAACATCATGACCTCCATCTCTCAAGATGGAGAGATACACAAGAGTGGAAGAATAAGTTTTGACGGTAAACTTAAAATTCCGTACCCTTGCCATAAGGTAATATGGTAGTTATCTAATTAATTAGTATTTCTATCTACATTAATAATTTTACTTTAATATATTCATCTGCATAAATATTAAAAAAAAAAAAAATAATAAATAAAATAAAATAAAACATTTATTGCTTCATTTATTGCATCATAAAATATTAAAATTCCCAAGTGAATAAATTTATGGTAACCCCAGTAGGAATATTTACTGCGGTGGCATAAAAAAAAATAGTAATAGCTTCTATATTTACTTTCTCACATTATAAAAAGCCTAAGCCCCATAAGAATAAATATTCTCTGTGGAGGCATAAAAATATAATTATATATCATCATACTCATATATTCAATTTTTGCATAATTAATCTAGAAAATTCAAAAAAAAGAGAATCCTGCTAGAGCCTGTCAATTCAAATCAACTCAAGGAATAATCAATTACTTATTGGCTGATCACTAACCTCTTATTAAATTTGAGCCTCGAGTTTTTGGTTTTCTTGTTGGAGTATAATTATGCAGGAACAACACTATGATAAGGAGAGAGTCTATTAGTGGCACCCACCGGGAGCGCCTATTTGGATTTACCTCACTCTAAAGATCATCAACACCAAGTATTGCAAACATCTAGCTTGGGGGAGGAGCATCCCCTAGTTATCAGGCTCACCCTTAATTAAGAAAAATACAAAAATATTCGGGCACATGAAGGCTCGATGCGATCGAAGGGACTAGCTTGGGGGAGATGCACCCCCGTTATCATCGTGATTAAGGTATGTCTTTACTATTAATTTTATTTTAGTAAGCTATAGTGTGTGTTAGATTTAATAATTAAAGTATGTTTAAAGAACTCTCTCTCTCTAATCTTTTAAAGTGGAAATGATGAATAGTTGCTCTACTGAAATTTCTTTTAAGTGCCTAGTTTTTAACCATGGATTCTCCCGAGTTTGGATATGACTACTTTGATGTAAGAATTTACTCGAACCTGAAATTTGTGGAGGCACACGCTTGAGCTAAAGTCTAGGTAATTGATCGACAATGATACATGAAGGTCTAAGCTACTATTTATCTTATTCTTATCATTACTAAGTTCGGAGATTTATTTTGAAAACCTAAAATCTTACATGATGAGCTCTTGTATGACAAAATCTAAATTCCTACCAAAGCCATATATGATACATTTAGAATTAGGAAAACCTTTGCACATTTATGCTTTGCTTGCTTTACATTGAGTTTAGTCAACCTTTGGAATATACCTTATGAGAGTCTTGTCATGCTTTTAAAATCAAGATCACTTACGCACTCCACCCACATATGCATTACTCCTACTCTAGGAAGTAAGCGCAGTCATTTCCACTTTCATCTAGATCCACTTTAAAAATGTTTCTCTCCTACATTAGGAGTAAACACCTAAAAATAGACCCTATAGGACAACCCCCCGTTTAATTGCTCTAAGTTCTTATCATTATCTCTTCAATTATTTATATTCAAAGGATACATGTGGCTATGCAAAAGTATTGAAAAAAAAAGAGAAGAGTGAAAAAAAAAGGGAGTAAAAAGATGGACAAGTGTCCCAAAGATTAAAACAATGGGTACATAGATGCCCGCCTCTCAAATTAAAAAAAAAAAAAAAAGAAGAGAATAAAGATAGCCCATGTTTTCCCATGAAAAAGAGTTCTAAGGAAGAAGATTATTTTTAAAGAGCAAAAGTAGAATTAGGATTAGCCACTAAATACCATATATGCACCTATCCACCATACGCCACACACATGCACATCTTGATTTGATTGAATGCCATGATTCTCTATGGATCCATTGTTTGACTTTACAATATATGAATTGCAAGTATGTTCATCCTTGTTATTGCCACTCCTATGAGCACCACTATAAATACTTAGTTGTAGGAAAGGCATAATATCATTAATGCCTCAAGAGAAAACCATAAATACCACATACATTGAGAGACTTGAGGGTGTCATACAATTAAGCTCTGAGTTTTATTGTGAAAATTTACAAAACTCTGGAATATTGGTACTTGTAAAAAATTTGAGACATAGTGCTTGACTTGATTGTTCTATCTTTCGATTGCTCAAGATTTATGCACAAGCTGTAAAGCTCCATAGTTAAAGGTAAAATGGGTAAGTTTGAAAGTTAGAGTAGTTTTGTCTAAACCAAAGGAAAATTTATGTTTAAAAGCAAGTGAGCTTAAAAGAAATAAAAAGTATTACAACAATTCCCGATCCAAGTTTATTAAGAACTAGATTTAGATTGTTTACCAAGGGACCGGCAAAAAGGGTAAGCTTGGGGGTATTGTTGACACTCCTTAGCGTCAACTTTTATTAGCACTTTAAACCCGAAGAAGAACATGAAAACATACTAGTCTAGGGCTTTATCGACAAATTCCACGAGTTTTGCATATTCTATATTTTCCGGGGATTTTCCGAAAAAGGATAAAAGAAGGATTTCAATGCATAATTATCACGAAATTGATCCACATCGGAGTAACATCGCTAGAGGACTCGGGAAGGGTCTAGAAGACACCCGGCGGCGGGGGCCCGCAGAGGAGATAAGGTGGGGCCGGCCGGCCCCCCCCTGGGCGCCCGGCGCCCTAACTCCACCGATCACCGCCGCCTTGAGTCTTCCTCCCTCGGTTGCGTGGAGTCCAATCGCAAAGATCCCTACGTTGATTTGAGGTCGGTTTGATCCGACGGTGCACATGAGATGAAGACGCGGATCGCCGACGTGGCGCCTCCTTGCCCCCTACTCCACCTCGGCCTATATAATGACGCCCAAGGCTCCCCCCAAGAGGCATTCTACACCCCAAGGCTTCATATTCTTCATTAGATTAGGGTTAGGGTCCCTCTAGTTGATCTAGTCTAGTTCATCTAGTTCTAGCTAGTTCATCTAGATGTAGCAATTAGGAGAGACTAGTTCTTCTAGATCTAGTCTTGTTTAGAGATTAGAGAGATTGAGTAGAGGAGTAGAGATTCGGAGGAGCTCCGGCATGTCGGCGCTTCTTCGTGGGTCTGTATTCTTACGGATTCACTTCCTTGCCCGGAGCTGCGTTCTGAGGTACTTTTGTATTTACTATTCTGATTCAAGTAAGCAGTCGTTTATATTCGTTCTTTAGTTCACATCTCATATTGAGGACTTTGATCTTGGTAATTGCTTGGTTGAAGTAGTATTTCGTAGTGTAGGCGTGGTGCCTAGGCTAGGTTTACTTGTGGATGTCCCCTGATTAGCCGGGATAGTGGTAGCTCGCGTAGGTGACTTTATAGCTGCGTTGAATCCTCTGTAGTCCACTTCCCGTTGATAGGACAGACAGCCGATAGGTGTCCGGTAGGTAGATTACTCTGTTTCTTCTCCTATTCAGGTCACTTGCCCGATAAGACGATATTATACAAAGTTTACTTGGTAGTCGAAACTAGAGTACATTAGCTATTTCTCTTTTTTCTTGATATGATCTAGCCTAATTGTAGGGTTAAGTTTATATACTTTGTCATCATCACAAATGTTCCCCGTGGATACGATATTTAAAACCTCCCGGTAAAATGTGACACCGGTATAATATCTGTAACGCTTGCGGATAATCCTACTTAAAACTTATTTAAATGGAGTGCAGTTAAAAATACCAACAGCCCCCCTACTACATGTTGCCTTGGGACGAATTGTATCCTCGGAATATGATTTGGACTTTTGCCTACCAATTTTCGCTTGATGCTGAGTAGTGAAAGCACTTCTCATAGCACAAGAAGCTAGGCCTGTTTGTTTTGCCTTCAACCCAAGGAGAGTGGGGGGGATTGAGGGGATTAAATCTCCTACGAGTTAAAATTCTCCTCAATTTCTTTCAATCCTAATGACCTAGGGATCAAACAAACAAGGTCTTAGGCTAGTCTCAATGAAAATTTTAAATAAGTTTTATTTGCATTACACATTGGTATTTTTATGACATGGCAGTGTATTTAAGAAGATATAAAAGAAATAAATAAGTGTCATCTAGATGAAACTCTCTTGACACATATCAACTCTCTGTGAGTCATAAAATTAAATGCTTATAAGACTATATAATAAACAACTTCCACTCTCAATGAAGAGTTTTATTTCGTCTCACGTGATATGGCAGTCTTGAAAACAACACTATGAAATTCTCCACAATCAAAAGGACAAAGTTCATCATGGTCCTATAAATTCGTTTGTCATCCTTGAGCATAAAAAAATGACACTTTACACCCCTCAAGCTAAAAATAAGCATCGTCTGAAGTTTTGAAAACCTTCCAACTAAAATATCACTCTCTCTCCATTGATCTAAAAACTTGCAATTTTCAAACAGATTAGTGACTCAAATGATCGTGGTGCTCTTATTTACTTGAGTATGTAACCTAACACTTCCCTATAGTTATATAAAAATATTGAAAGCAGAAAATAAAAGAATATATTTAAATATAATGTATAGAAACAAATACAGGATTCAAATTAAATTATAAAATATTAAATTAAAGTTAAAATTGCCATATTAAATATTATATCCTTAATTATTTGTCAGAGAGAGCTTTTAAATAGTTTCACTAGACACATAACTAATACTTCCCAATATTAAATGTTATATCCTTAATTATTTGTTAGAGAGAGCTTTTAAATAGTTTCACTAGACACATAACTAATACGCCCTTCATCCTAAATTATAATACGTTTGAATTTTTTAATCTCAAATTTGGCAACTTATCTTATTTAAGAAAATTGTGCAAACATAGTTAGATTTAAGTCATTTTTAAAGAATTTTTATTAATAAAGTAACCCACGACAAAAAGAAGGAAAATTTTAAATTTTTTTAGTAAGATGAATGGTTAAATTTAGTGATAAAAAAGTCAAATATCTTATAAATTAGCAAATAGAAAAAATAATACTAAAACTAATACCATTATTCATATTATCACTAATATTAATATATCTACACTATACTACTAAAGATGTATACCAATTATCCCCTCACAAAAAACAATGTTCTGCGTTCAGTGCCCTCCCCTCTTACAGGTCACTGTTCCTAGAACAGTGACGGTTTTTGTGAATAGTGCCTACCCGCTACAAACAATAACACTGCCTACCCGCTATGAGCAGTATAAAATCCGTTAGGAAATAGTACATACTTATTAACAAATAGTGACGGATCACATAAATAGTACACGCCCGTTAGACATTACGAAACCGTTACAAAACAGTATATACCCATTAGCCACTCCAAAACAGCAAAAAAATATCTTCACCCGTGCAAGCACGGGATCCCTACTAGTTTTTATTTATTGCTATAAGTACTATTCATGGAGGCGTAGGAGTGGGCCAGTGGGGTGGACCGAGGGGGGCGTGGGATATTGGCTGGATGCACCTGTCCAATCCATTGGACCAGCACTAGAACTTCTTTTAAATGCTGAGCCCATGATGCCGATGTGTCCAGAGGGCATGTATCGGACCGACTGGCCTAGGTTTGTACAAAATTGGATCGTGCCATACTTGAGCCAGGCCAAAGAACGATGCTAAGAGCTCGGCCACTGGGCTGCAGGCTACATACTATTTTGTCTACATTAAGAACGAAAATGAACATGAGTATCTATATTTAAATTTTATTAAGGCGCCTCCAACAAGATCTAAATCGCCAGCCTCCTTTGATTTCTATTGGTTGGATGGGTACCAGACCACCAGCTAGTGCGAAAGAATCGCTAGTCTCGCATGTTTTACACAAAAAAACCTCTCCCACGGCTGCACTCTGACACTTCTCTTTTTTAATGTTTTAGACGCTTAGCGCTAGCGATTTCACTTTCTCCTATTGAGGACGTCTTTAGGCTATCTGTACCGTGCACTCTATATGCTCCTGCAGGAGCTTTTGGCGTATGAATTTTGCTATAGCAGGGTCCAATACTCTCTCCTGTATGCGCAGCTACTTGCTAAATTTGGAGGGATAGCGGAAGGATAACAGAAGGAGAGGGCAGACACAGAAGAGAGAGGTGAGAGCATCAAAAGGCGGGCCCCACTAATTTAAATTATAAAAAATATTATAACTCACAGACTAAAAACCAAAATTAAATTCTAATTACACATTGAATTTATTTTAATAAATCTTTCAAAATAAGATCTTATATAGTTATATTTAGATAAAATTTATAAAGAATTACAAATACAACTATTGTTGATAATTTAATATAAAGGATAATAGATCTTAATGACTAGAAATATAGAATAAAAATATGGGGCCGATTTGTCTGCCCAGCTGATGCCAGTAAAATTCCCCAATTTTCTGTTCTGCTCGTCTCCTCCATTTCTGTCACGAACCAGGGTAACTAGGAATGGAATTCAGGGTAGATAGCAAGAGATTTGGGGAAATTTCAGGAAGACAGCAGAGAAATTGAGGAAACTTGGAAGAACTCCGAGAAGAGGAAGAACGCGAGAGGAAGGAGACGGGTTCAGATATTTCTTCTTTCGTTGCCTCGTATAGGGAACACGACAGGACTTATACGTTCAGTACATGGGCCAAGCCCTATTGCAAATGGCTCGCAGGCCCATACTCGACGCACTACTGTTATTCTTGTTATCCGGGCACGGGTCATGACAATTTCCCATTGCAGTCCTGCCGCTGCTCTAGGTCTGGCTCGTCGCAACGTGAAGCCGCCGCGCGTTGCCGCCACACCACCATTGGAGCCGGCGTCGGCGAGGTGAGGCTGCCACGCGGCACCCTGCAAGGCTTTGCTTCGTTCCTCCTCTTGTCTTCTCGGTTTGCCCCGGCTCCACTGACCCTCACGTCTTCTGATCGTTCCTTGTTCCACAGAGTATGGACGCCCGCCGCCTGCTCGACGGAATGCCTCCGGGGCAACCGGCCCAGATGGCAGTACCTCCGGTGGCCGGGGGCGGAGGCAGCATAGACGCCCGCCGGACAGCGTCCTCGAGCACACATACTCGGCTTCCAGACCTCTGTGCTCGCCCGGCGCTGACGTCATCTCTGGAAATCTGCCACAGGCCTGCGCATCGGGCGCCCCATTGACGAAAATGCAATGTCCGTGGAGGAGCTCCGGAGCCTAGTGACTCATCTGCTGGTCCTCCGCCAAGGCTCGCCTCTTGACACATGCGAAATCACAATTGGAGACTTCAGCAGCAGGGATGATGTGCGTCAGGTGAACCTCTGGTTCCGGCAGGCTGTGATGTGCAGAGCGCGGATGCTAAGCATCTATGTAGACATTGGTCCTTCGCTTGAACTAGAACTAGACAATCTACCTCTTGTGTCTGAGCACCTGACAAGGCTGGAGCTGACTGGTGTGAGGGTGCACAACAGTTTGCTTAATTTCTCAAGATGTCCGGCTTTGGAATATCTAGAGATTCAAGTCTGTGATTTGTCTTCGGTCACTAAGATCTCTTCTGACTCCCTCAAATATCTGTGTCTCAATTTATCTGTGCTCTGCAGTGTCTCCCGCATTCACATTTATACCCCAAATCTGGTTTCACTGTGCCTTGATGACTTCAGGGAGAGGACTCCAATGCTTTGTAGCATGCCATCACTAGTGGAGGCATTTATCACAATAGATGAGAACTGTACAGATCGCTGCAATGGTGCAAACTATGAGACTTGTGATTGTGAGGCCTGTGATATTTCTGATAACATGGCCGATAGCAATAGCAACAGTGTTCTCCTGAAGGGTGTTTCTGAGGCTAAGAATTTGGAGCTGGTTTCCAGATCTGAAACGGTATACCTACAATTTCTTACCTTACCTCTATTAAGTCATTCAGCTTCTGCTGCACTATCCATATCATCTTAGAAACTCTGAATTATCTGTATCATTCTTGCGATTTGATATGTATCACCTAGGCAGCCTTTTTTATTTGCATGCATTACCATCACCATTGACTAATCCTGAATCGTCATGTTCATAATGACAACTATTGCATCCTTTTATACTTGCTATTTATGCAGTTTATTTTTCAAAAGGGATTTGAGATGGTGCCCTATGTTTCAAAAGTTAAAGACCTTACTGCTCAATGAGTATTGGTGTGTGCCTGATGACTTCCGTGCATTAGCTTGCATCCTTGAGCACTCACCCGTTCTAGAGAAGCTCACTCTTGAACTTCGCCTAGAGGTTGACACTTTATAAATACTCAATGTCTGCATTGTAGAATTATTACATATCAGTTGATCCTTCTGAAATGTTTTTGTTCTGTGCAGATGCAACCTAAAGTGGTGATGAAACTATGTGTCAGTTCAACAAAGAGATCAGCTGCAATTTCAGAGTACCTGAAGAAAGTGGAGCTCAAGTGTGAAGTAGTTGATAATAGTGTTCTCAAAGTTTTGAAGTTCCTGTCTACATATAACATATGTAAGCTAACTGGCAATGTTCCTTGTTCTTCTATATTTCTGACATTTATCATCACATTCATTTGTGTGAAAGAAAGTTTGCTCAAAGTTTGTATAAAATTATGAATGGTAGAACCTAGGATGCCAAGTTAGAGATAAATTCAAACTTTGCGTTTATGGTCATTTTGTTGACAGATAGCATCAATGTATCTTGCATGATACATTCAGTAAGACAGTATGATGATATCTAAGTAGTCCTGGATGTTTGATTTGTTGATTAGTTTGTTTACTTTGGTATGGACACAAACGACTGAAATGGATGCTCCGGCTACATTTTCAGTTGCTGATTAGTCTTTGAATAACACCACAAATATCTAAATGTTTGTTATTCTAAACAGACTTATGAGCTTCAGTTACCTTTCTTTTTCTATGGAATTTCTACATAAACTTGTTTATCACTTATGTATCAGGATTCTTTTCTTTTCATTTCTTGTTTCAGTTTTTTTTCCTCTGTGCCTCTTCAGTTGCTTGTGACACTAGCCTGACCTTGATAACGTATGTTGACATATTTATTCCCCCATGTTTGGTGTTTTGATTTAGCTTTTCTTTTCCAAGGGATGCATATTTCTGAAAATAACACATTATTCTTTTCTTTGCATATTTATTCCCCCTTGTATGTGTAGACGTATTTATTCTTTTCTTTGCTCCGTGCTTCTGCAGTTGCTGTTATTTTTTGCTCCATCGTGTTTCATCTGCACAAAAGATTAAAAAAATAATGATCCCTTGTTCTGAAAGTTTGAACTTCATGTGTTGAGGAAACCTTTTCATTCCAAAGTAGAGATCATTGCTCATGTGTCTTGTTTATTATGGACAACTTAGAATAGCCACCGTAATAAATACAAATGTAATCCCAGAGTTTGGTCTCATGCTGTTTTAGTGAGACCTAAATTCTGTTTAGATTCCATTGTAAGTGGCATGCAGGCTCACAGATAGATACAAGTTCATAAAGGTTTTAAACTTATTCAGGAAGTTCAAAATTTTCACTTTTTCAGTAATGAATATTCAATACTAATGGACATGCAAAATAGAGAAACCTATACCACAGGAAAAGATTAAATCCTCTGCACCCAATCAGTTGTGTGATTCTTACCAGAAGGAAGGCCTGGCCTGCTATATAGTCTTGTATCGACCAAACATCTTGATGGATGTGCTTTTCCTCCATTCCAGGTTATGGTCCAGTCTGATAACTATTAGATATTGAGAAACAAATGGTCAGTTGAGTCTAGCTTGTCACACATAGACCAAGTTTTGCTTACTTCCGATACACAGCTACTTAAATTGTCTCTACAAGGAATAGTTTTTACTTACTAAGGGAAGAACTGAATTTTGAAAGATAGGTTTGTTTTTCTCAACCTTTTTCATGTTCTTTTCTAGCTTAGCATATAACCTTTTTTTTTAATAATGTTCTAGTTTTAGAACTGCTAGAAGGTGGCCACTGCCAATGGAAATGGTAATATTTCTGTCAATTTCAAATAATTGCATTTATTTTGAATGTGACTGAAACAAGCAATCTGTTGTCTGTTAGTAAATCTAGTGATACAATCAAGAAAAAGAAAGAAATTTGGTCACACAAAATCTTAAAATTTAGCTGAATTCTTCTCAAGGGGCTATTAGCTAGATGTATTGAATTCACCTAAGTCTTTAACAACATTTCAAGTTTCTTTGTCTAGCAACACATTTTATCATATATGTATATAAACTGAGTATTCTCATTTTGTTCAGATTTCAGCTTTGAGTAAAGACAGAGGAGATGCGTATAAAAAAGGTTTGGCTGACGAGTGTTGATGGATCTACTATCTCACTGTTATGAAACACCAATCCCAAGGCTTCACTGCGACAACGGGTAATTGGGTATTTCTAGAGTTAGTCTAGAACTGTAGTAAATAGAACGTGTATTGGCAGAATTGACGTCAAGAACTTTGGATTACCCTAGATGGAGCTGTCACATAAGATCATGTTTCCGATTGTTATGCTTGCAGCATACTTTGATTCTAGCATTAGACTGGTAAGATCTAAGATGGCCTCGTCAGTGAATTTATTCATCTCTGTGGATTGAAATTGCATTGGATGTTAGGCAAACAAATTGCCAAACCTCAGTCTGGCGGTCTCTTTGTTCAAAAAAAAAAAAAGATAAAGATGAGCCATCCTATTTTGATCTTCTCTTTGTCACGAGTACACCAGCAGGGAGCCCTAGGACCGGCAAGGGGAGAGAGACTGCAGTGGCAGCGTAGAAGGGGAGGAGAAGGCGGTGGCCGGCGGCAACAGACTTCTGAAACCATCGTCTTCTCATTTTTAACATGTGAACCACTTTCTTTCATTGCTTGCCCGAAGTTTTGGCGCACAACCTTGCCTCTCAGGGAACAAAACTTTTAAGCGAGGCTAGATAAGAAATATTTGAAGTTTGAATGGTAAATTGGGAACAACAGTTTTTTAATGTCAAATAAGAATTTTTCTCTATTTGAAATTGGATAAAGAAATGTTATGAAAAGAATATATTTACTAATATGGATTTAATATCAATTTTAGTATCCATATTAGAAATGGAAGTGAATATGAATATCTATATTTTAATTTTATTGGAAGCAAGCAGATCTGGTAGATTGAACGTAATGTGGGGGGCCAATTTATCAGTGATCAGCAGATACCAGTAAAATCCCCCCAATTTCTCATGAATCTTTTACTGCCATTATATAAAAATTCGAGATTCCCTCGGAAGAACGAAAAGCTCTTCGACCCCCCTCGCATGAAATTTTCATTTCCACTTCCGTCACCTTCTTGCCCTTGCCGTGGTTCTCTGGTTCGTTCCCCACTCGGAACGTAAAACCCTAGAGCTGATTTGTGCGGAAGCAGGCGCGGCTGGGCGTGCGCATGCGGAGGGAGGCGCGGCCGCTGCTGGGGGCACGCGCGATTTGACATTGACGCGCGCGTGGGGGGGCGTCGGGGCGGGCGACGGGTTGCAGAGGAGCCGTGGTGCTCGCGCGCGTGAGGGCGGGGCCGCGGTTGCTCGCGCGGTCAGGCCACGAGGCGAGCGCGGGGAGGCGCTGGCGGCCGGGCGTGGCTGGGGGCTTGGGCGCGGGCGCTGGAGCCACGGCCCCCAAGCGCCGAGGAGAGTTCGCGGGCAGGCAGGAGACCGATGCTTCGCTGATTTGGCGCGGAAAGGATGGCGGACCGGCGACCAGCTTGGGTTCCCGTCGGGTGAGTGTTCCTTTCCTTCTTCAACTGCATGATTTTGTTGTGATTATTAGGACTGGATTGAACTGCGTATATATGCACCCCCTCAATGGCAGCCCCTAGCTATGTAGAACCTAGCAAAGGAACTCAAACTAGGACTGTTACAGAACCAGAAAATGGCATGGTAGAGGCAGAGGACAATTATCTTTTGAATCTTGAACCAGAAAATGAGTACGTGGTGGTTTACGAGGAGGGTTTATACATTGACATAGCACCTACTTGCCATGCAAATGTTGACGCAAGTCAACAGCAGCACAAGAAGAAGGCCATCCATAAAAAAAAAAAAAACTTGATCCAAACAAGGGTAGTCCAGCCATGTCAACTCGCAGCAAGGCCCCTAGTTCCCCTTCTAGTCCGGCCATGGGAGCTAGGAGCATGAAAAAACTTGAATGTGTTTGCATCTCTATGGCATGCTTTTGTAGTAGCTGAGGTCGGTATGACCAAACATTGTTAAAAACTAGTAGTGAGGTCAACGTGACCATCTTTTGTGTGCAAACTTGAATTTATAATCAAGCTGACTATACATGTGGATGATAAATTTGGCCCTCTTTGATGTCTAAATTTGTTAAACTCAAGAACTTATTTGAGTTGGTTGTCGTGATTGTCGATTTTTTGGATGCACTGTAAATTTATTATATTTATTAGAATTTTTCATGTGCACACAAACAAGCTGTTACAGTGAATTTTTAGTGGTGTAGAGGTAAAAGTGAAGGTTTTTTTTTTTTTTTTTTGCAACAGACTGTTACAGTGGCACCAAGGGAAAGAATGAAAATTTTGATACATTCCACAACTGAGGGCAAGAGCGTCTTTTCTGCTGCCTGTTACCGGCGTTAGGGGTACATTTGACGGAAGTGGCTCGCAGGTAAAGAAGAAAATTTCATACTAGGGTACCGAAGAACTTTTGTTTTTTCTGTGATACATAGACAACATGGATCTTTTTATAATGGCACACAGGTAAAAGCCTCATTTCACATTCCTGCTGCTGCTCACCTGCTCTAATCTAGGCTCTTGCCCGAATCCGACAAAAAATATGAAAACTTCCACATGAGTTGCCGTGACATCCGATCCGTTTTCATCCATAGTTGCAGGTGGTGCCGGCGAGGTGAGGCGGCCACGTGACACCCTGCAATGCTTCCCGTCCTCTTATCTGTTTGCCCCGGCTCCACTGACCCTCAGGCCTTCTAATAGTTTCTTGTTGTACAGAGTATCGACTCCCACCCTCTGCTCGACGGAATGCCGCTGGGGCAACCAGCCAAGAGGGCGGTACCTCCGGTGGCTGGTGGCGGAGGCAGCATAGAAGCCCTGCCGGACGGCGTCCTCGCGCACATACTCGGATTTCTTCCGTCTGCTGAGGCCGTGCAGACCTCTGTGCTCGCCCGGCGCTGGCGTCACCTTTGGAAATCCGCCACAGGCTTGCGCATCGGAGGCCCCCTTGACGAAGATCTACTGTCCGTGGAGGAGCTTCGGAGCCTAGTGAATCATTTGCTGGTCCTCCGCCAAGGCTCACCTCTCGACACATGCGAGTTCACAATTGGAGACTTCAACTTAGGGGATGATGTGCATCATGTGAACCTCTGGTTCCGGCAGGCTGTGATGTGCAAAGCTCAGATGCTAAGGATCCGTATACTTAGTGATTTTTGGCTTGAACTAGACAACCTGCCTTTTGTGTCTGAGCACCTGACGAGGCTGCATCTTGATGGTGTGAGGGTGCACGACAGATTGCTTAATTTCTCAAGATGTCCGGCGTTGGAATATCTGGAGATTGAGCGCAGCAGTTTGTCTTCGGTCACGAAGATCTCGTCTGACTCCGTCCAATATCTGCGTTTCAATGATTCTGTGATGAGTAGTGATTCCCGCATTCACATTTATGCCCCAAATCTGGCTTCACTGTGCCTTGATTATCCCCGTGAGAGGACTCCCATGCTTTATAATATGCCATCACTAATGGATGCAGTTGTCAGAATAGATGAGTTGTGTACGGATTGCTGCAAAGGTGCAAACTATGAGACTTGTGATTGTGAGTCTTGTGATAATTCTGATAACATGGCTGATGGCAGTAGCAACAGTGTTCTCCTGAAAGGTTTGTCAGAGGCCAAGAATTTGGAGCTGATTTCTCAATCTAAAATGGTCGACCCACAATTTCATACCTTACCTATCTGCTACACTATTAAGTTATTCAGCTTCTGCTGCACTATTCATATCATCTGAATTATCTATATCATTCTTGCTATTTGATATATATCAATTAGGCAGCTTTTTTTTTTTTTTTGTGCATGCATTACCACCACAAATGGCTAAACCTGAGTCACCATGTTCATAATGACAACTGTTGCATCCTTTTTTCTTGCTTTTTGTGCAGTTTATTTTCAAAAGGGATTTGCGATGGTGCCCTATGTTTCAAAAATTAAAGACCTTGCTGCTCAATGAATATTGGTGTGTGCCCGATGACTTCCGTGCATTAGCTTGTATCCTTGAACACTCACCCGTTCTAGAGAAGCTCACTCTTCAACTTGGCCCAAAGGTTCACACTTTATTAATGCTCAATGACTATATTGTAGAATTATTACTTATCATCAGTTGATTCTCCTGAAATTTTTTTGTTCTGTGCAGAGGCCGCAACCTAAAGTGGAGATGAAACTATGCGTCATTTCGACAAAGAGATCAGCTGCAATTTCAGAATACCTTAAGAAAGTGGAGCTCAAGTGTGAAGCAGTTGATGATAGTGTTCTCAAAGTTTTGAAGTTCTTGTCTACATATAACATATGTAAGCTAACTGGCAGTGCTCCTTGTGCTTCTGTATTTCTAGCATTTACCATAACGTTCATTGGTGTGAAAAAAGTATCCTCTAGGTTTGTTAGAAAATTCTGAATGACAGGACTAGGATACCAAGCTAGAGATAAATTTAAACTTTGTGTTGTATGGACATTTTGTTGTTGCATGATATAGGCAAAAAAACCAGTACGCTGATATCTAGAGTAGTTCTTAATGTTTGATTTGTTGATTAGTTTGATATGGACATAAACAACTGAAATGGGATGCTTTAGCTTCGTTTTCAGTTGCTAATTAGTCTTTGAATAATATCACAACTATCTTCATGTTTATTGTTCTAAGCAGACATATGAGCTTCAATTATCATTGTTTCTTTGGAATTTTTACACAACTTCTTTATAATTTATGTATTAGGATTCTTTTATTTTATTTTATTTTATTTTCCTTTCCTTTCCTTTTTTATTTGCATTTTTCTTTGCTATGTGCCTCTGCAGTTGCTTGTAAAACTACTAATCTGTCCTTGATCTCATATGTGTAGAAGTTATTTATTCCCCCATGCTCATTGTTTTTGCCCATTGCTTTGCATCTGAACAAAACATTAAAAAAATTAATTATCCCTTGAGAGCTAAATTTTATTTAGATTCCATGTAAGTGACATGCAGCCTCACAGATAAATGCAAGCTCATAAAATTTTCAGTAATCAATACTAATGCTATGTACAAAATAGAGCGCACTTATACAACATGAAAAGATTAAATTCTCGACACCCGATCAGTTTTGTTAACCTCAATACCCAATCAATTTCCAGAACAAAGGCCTGGCCTGCCATATATAGTCTTGTATCTTGTAGGAACCAAACATCTTGACGGATGTACTTTTCCTGAGTCTTGTATCTTGTAGGAACCAAACACCTTGATGGATGTGCTTTTCCTCCATTCCAGGTCGAGGACCTGTTTGATAACTACAGGGTGTTTGTTTGAGGAATCATTCCATCCTAGATGAGGTGGAACATCATGAGTCCATTCTCAAATTTGGTAGAATGGCTTCATTCCTCGTACTAGTACTATTAGCTTGTGAGGAATGAGGTGATGATGCATCAACCTATTATATTCCACAAACCAAACAAAAAGTGAGGATGACCGAATGAGTAATGAATTTGCAGAAGCCTTTTCCAACATATATGTATATCCTGAAGGGGCTTTAGCTATGTATTGAATACAGAAGTCTTTTCCAGCATTTCAAGTTTCTTTTTCTAGCGACACATTTTATCAAATATTTATATAAACTGATTGTGTATTCTCATTTTGTACAGATTTCAGCTTTGAGTAAAGACAACACAAAAAAGTTTGGCTGACAAGTGTTGATGGATCTACTGTCTCGCTGTTATGAAACATAAGTCCAAGGCTTCACTACGACAATGTGTAATTGGGTACTCCTAGAGTCAGTTCTAGAACTGTAGTCATTGGAACGTGTATTGGCAGAATTGATGTCCAACACTTTGGATTACCCTATATAGAGCTGTTGCATTACAGGTTATGTTTCCGATTAATATGCTTCCAACATACTGGTATAAGATGGCCTCATCATGTGAATTTATTCATCTCTCTGGGCAAGTTTTCTTGTAACTATGATCTGATTGGTTATCCCTTTGTTACTGTGCCTGTGCCAAGACTGAAATTGCATTGGACGTTTGGCAAACCTCAGTTTGACGGTCTCTGTTGCCCAGAAAAAATGGATTAAGATAAGCCATCCTATTTTGATCTTTTTGACTCGGCACAAACGTGGCGGAAAGGTTGCAAGGCCAAATAATAAAGACGTAGGCATGAGCTATATAGGAGCATTAGCTAATTCATACAACAATCATCTTTGGTTGCAACCGCCAATTCTCATATTGTCCTCCATGATCTTTTATAATTTCTTAGGGTTCAAACTGTTTAAGATTCACTTTGTGCAGTACTTGGTTTGAGAAATGATTTAGTCCATCATCTATCTATTTTTTTTTTGGTTTGGTTTGTGGATGGAATAGGTTGATACATCATCACTTCTGTTAGAAGATCATCAGCTGCTTGGATTCTAGCGTCGCCCGAGCGAATTGTGGTGGATCCCGTTTGTGGACCAATTTGAATGGCATTGTATGGATGGATGTATGATATGAAGTATTATAACAATTTGCCCATGGTAACCATTGCATCCATTGTTTTGCTTTATCCCTGTTAGGCATATTAGATACATGGTAATGACTTTGTTAACTATCTCTGATTGGTTGTCGAATTGGGGTTGGTATTTTGAAGTCATATTAAGTTTCATTGTTGTCCGGGAAAACAACTCAAGCCAGAATTTCCAAGAATATGGAAACTAAGCCTATGTCTTGAATCATGATGAGATCACTGGGATGCTTAAAACTAAAAGCAACTCCAAGAAGTGCTAATAAACCATTCTAGAACCAGTTTAGGCTGTATTCACAAAAAAAAGATTAGTACATGACTCAAATGATCATGGCACTCTTATGTAATTGGCTCGACACCCATGATAACACGTAAGCTAATACTTCCATATAGTTTTGGAAGAACGGTATCATTATGCAAGTACTCTCTCTGTCCCAAAATAGATGTCGTCAGAGCATTCAAAATTTGAATTGAAAAGAATGGTGTTTTCTTATATGGAGTAGATCCTTGTACCAAAGCACAACACTGTCCATCCATCATGTCGTTGTCATCCATTGTATGGTGGGCCAGCTTATCCCTGGTGTAGAGAGTTGAATAAATAATACTTTCTGGCCAGAGCGCAGCTCCCAAGCTCTATCTGCATACGTGGCCGTCAGAGACAATAATTCTCTTTAAAAGTATTTTGGTATTTTACTTTCACATTGATATCCAGGACTAGCTCTATAACGACTAGAAATCTAGGACAAAGAGAGTAGAGATTAAACTAGAAGAACATAGCATAGGTAGTACATTGAAAATAAGGTCACCTGAACTAAATAATCCAATCATTAAAAATATCAAAATAAAATAAATAAACGTTCAATGATGTAAAGATATATATTATAAAACAAATAAATAAAAGTATACAAAATAATATTGGTAATAAAAAATATATTTAAGCATAAATTATAGCAAACAATTTTGAATTCAAATTAACCAAACAATACTTGATATAATTTATATGCATATTAAGTGTTTTATCCTTAATCCTTAATCATGTGTTAGAGACATTTTAAATAGTTTCACTAAACACATCATTAATAACTAAAAAGTAATCATTAGTCGTAGTAAAGTTAACTTTTAAATATTTTTGTCATGTGTATATTCCTCACAAATACATATAACAGTTGAATACATTTTTTGAATTGGACAGAGAAATGTTATGAAAACCAGATATTCATATATCTATTTTTTCATATCCTTTTCAGTTTGTGGGGCCAACTTGTCAGTGGCCAGGAGATGCCAGTAAAAAATCCCCCATTTCTATTCTGCACGTCTCCTCCACTTCCCGTTCCTGCCGCTGCTCTAGACAGCTCGTCGCACCGTGAAGCCGCCGCCGGCGAGGTGAGCCTGCCCCGCGGCACCCATCAAGGCTTTCCGTCCTCAGGGCCGTCCCTGAGGGAGTGCGAGCTGTGCGATGGCATATGGCCTCCATTCTCTAGGGGCCCCAAACTCTAATCTTACAATGCATAAGGTAGTAAGACGTGCTGCTCGCTAGTTCATGCAGGCTGCTCAAGGCTTTGGTGCTGGACTGCTGGTCCGCTTTACTTGATCTGCTAGGCAAAAGACAGCAAGTGCCACACTGTACTACTGGTTGCATCTGCCTTCACCAAGCTATCAACTTCATTTTCATTTCTTTTCTCCGTTTGTTCTAAGTCTTCCGTAAGTAAACTAGTACTAGCTTGTTTGTTTAGACGATACTTATTTTAAAAGCAAATACAACATTTTACTATTGTATTTTGGTAATTGCTATAGCCTATTTTAAAATTTTGCACAGGGCCTCCATTTATGCCGGGACGGCCCTGCCGTCCTCCTCTTGTCTTCTCGGTGAGCGCCGGCTCCCTCACGTCTTCTAGTCGTTTATGTTCCTCAGAGTATAAGCGCCCGCCGCCTGCTCGACGGAATGTCGCCGGGGCAACCAGCCAAGAGGGCAGTACCTCCGGTAGCTGGTGGCGGAGGCAGCATAGAAGCCCTGCCGGACGGCGTCCTCGCGCACATACTCGGATTTCTTCCGTCTGCTGAGGCCGTGCAGACCTCTGTGCTCGCCCGGCGCTGGCGTCACCTGTGGAAATCTGCCACAGGCCTGCGCATCGGGGGCCCCCTTGACGAAGATCCAGTGTCCGTGGAGGGGCTCCGGAGCCTAGTGAATCATCTGCTTGTCCTCCGCCAAGGCTCACCTCTCGACACATGCGAGTTCACAATTGGAGACTTCAACTTAGGGGATGATGTGCGTCATGTGAACCTCTGGTTCCGGCAGGCTGTGATGTGCAAAGCTCGGATGCTAAGGATCCGTATACTTAGTGATTTTTGGCTTGAACTAGACAACCTAACTCTTGTGTCTGAGCACCTGACGAGGCTGCAGCTTGATGGTGTGAGGGTGCACAACAGATTGCTTAATTTCTCAAGATGTCCGGCGTTGGAATATCTGGAGATTGAGTGCAGCAGTTTGTCTTCGGTCATGAAGATCTCGTCTGACTCCGTCAAATATCTGCGTTTCAGTGGTTGTGTGATGAGCAGTGATTCCCGCATTCACATTTATGCACCAAATCTGGCTTCACTGTGCCTTGATTACCCCCGTGGGAGGACTCCCATGGTTTCTAGTATGCCATCACTAGTGGATGCAGTTGTCAGAATAGGTGAGTGGTGTACAGATAGCTGCAAAGGTGCAAACTATGAGACTTGTGATTGTTAGTCTTGTGATAATTCTGATAACATGGCTGATGGCAGTAGCAACAGTGTTCTCCTGAAAGGTTTGTCAGAGGCTAAGAATTTGGAGCTGATTTCTAAATCTGAAATGGTATCCACAATTTCATACCTTACCTCTCTGCTGCAGTATTAATTCATTCAGCTTCTGGCACTATCCATATCATCTTAGGAACTCTGAATTATCTATATCATTCTTGCTATCTGATATATATAACTTAAGCAGCCTTTATTTTTTTGCATGCATTACCCACCACTGATGGCTAAACCTGAGTCACCATGTTCATAATGACAACTGTTGCATCCTTTTTTTCTTGCTTTTTATGCAGTTTATTTTCAAAAGGGATTTGCGATGGTGCCCTATGTTTCAAAAATTAAAGACCTTGCTGCTCGATGACTATTGGTGTGTGCCCGATGACTTCCGTGCATTAGCTTGTATCCTTGAACACTCACCCGTTCTAGAGAAGCTCACTCTTCAACTTGGCCCAAAGGTTCACACTTTATTGATGCTCAATGCCTATATTGTAGAATTATTACTTATCATCAGTTGATCCTCCTGAAATTTTTTTTGTTCTGTGCAGAGGCCGCAACCTAAAGTGGAGATGAAACTATGCGTCATTTCGACAAAGAGATCAGCTACAATTTCAGAATACCATAAGAAAGTGGAGCTCAAGTGTGAAGCAGTTGATGATAGTGTTCTCAAAGTTTTGAAGTTCCTGTCTACATATAACATATGTAAGCTAACTGGCAGTGCTCCTTGTGCTTCTGTATTTCTAATATTTACCATAACATTCATTTGTGTGAAAAAAGTATCCTCTAAGTTTGTTAGAAAATTATGAATGACAGGACTAGGATACCAAGCTAGAGATAAATTTAAACTTTGTGTTGTATGGACATTTTGTTATTGCATGATATAGGCAAAAGAAACAGTACGCTGATATCTAGAGTATTTCTTAATGTTTGATTTGTTGATTAGTTTGGTATGGACATAAACGACTGAAATGGGATGCTCTAGCTTCATTTTCAGTTGCTGATTAGTCTTTGAATAATATCACAAATATCTTCATGTTTATTATTCTAAGCAGACTTATGAGCTTCAATTATCATTGTTTCTAGGGAATTTTTACATAACTTCTTTATAACTTATGTATCAGGATTCTTTTCTTTTCTTTTCTTTTCTTTTCCTTTCCTTTCCTTTTTGATTTGCGTTTTTCTTTGCTATGTGCCTCTGCAGTTGCTTGTGAGACTACTAATCTGTCCTCAATCTCATATGTGTAGAAGTATTTATTCCCCCATGTTCATTGTTTTGATTTGACTTTTCTTTTTTCAAGGGGTGCACATTTCTGAAAACACGTGTGCGTTTTTTTTGCCCATTGCTTTGCATCTGAACAAAACATTAAAATATTAATTATCCCTTGAGAACTAAATTTTATTTAGATTCCATGTAAGTGACATGCAGCCTCGCAAATAAATGCAAGCTCATAATGATTTGAAACTTATTCAGTAAGTTCAAAATTTTCAGTAATCAATACTAATGCTATGTACAAAATAGAGAGCACGGCTGCCACATGAAAAGATTAAATTCTCAACACCCAATCAGAATCAGTTTTGCTATTATTCCGAGAACAAAGGCCTGGCCTGCCATATAGTCTTGTATCTTGTAGTTGTAGGAACCAAACATCTTGACGGATGTACTTTTCCTCAGTCTTGTATCTTGTAGGAAAAACACCTTGACGGATATGCTTTTCCTCCATTCCAGATCGAGGTCCTGTTTGATACTTACAGGGTTTTTGTTTGAGGAATCATTCCATCCTAGATATATGTATATCCAGGGTGGTGCATCTTGAGTCCATTCTCAAATTTGGTAGAATGGCTTCATTCCTCGTACTAGTGCTATTAGCTTGTGAGGAATGAGGTGATGAGGAATAAGGTGATGATGTATCAACCTAAAGTGAGGAATGAGTAATGAATTCGCAGAAGCCTTTTCCAACATATATGTATATCCTGAAGGGGCTTTAGCTATGTATTGAATTCACAGAAGTCTTTTCCAGCATTTCAGGTTTCTTTTTCTAGCGACACATTTTATCAAATATTTAAATAAACTGATTGTGTATTCTCATTTTGCACAGATTTCAGCTTTGAGTAAAGACAACACATAAAAGTTTGGCTGACGAGTGTTGATGGATCTACTGTCTCCCTGTTACGAAACATAAGTCCAAGGCTTCACTACGACAATGTGTAATTAGGTATTCCTAGAGTCAGTTCTAGAACTGTATTCATTGGAACGTGTATTGGCAGAATTGATGTCCAGCACTTTGGATTACCCTAGATAGAGCTGTCACATTAGGTTATGTTTCCAATTAATATGCTTCTAACATACTTTGGTTACCTTTAGACTGGTATAAGATGGCCTCATCATGTGAAATTTATTCATCTCTCTGGGCAAGTTCTCTTGTAACTATGATCCGATTGGTTATCCCTTCGTTACTGTGCCTGTGCCAAGACTGAAATTGCATTGGACGTTCGGCAAACCTCAGTTTGACGGTCTCTGTTGTCCAGAAAAAATGGATTAAGATGAGCCATCCAGTTTTGATCTTTTTGACTCAGGCACAAACTTGGCGGAAAGGCTGCAAGGCCAATAATAAAAGCATAGGAACATGAGCTATATAGGAGCATTAGCTAATTCATAAAACAATCATCTTTCGTAAATGGTACTAGCAAGCAAGTATGATAGCAAGCCAAGATCCATCTGCCTAATAATAATAGTAGTATTCTTGTGAAAATGCCACAACTTGACTAATAATGCAATTATGACTAATAATGCAATTACATGAAAGAATACTTGGCTAATTTCTCTAGTTATGCATGTATCCTCTGTTTTGGCTTCAACAAGCTCATCATATGTATTCGTTTGTTTTAGGCTTTTATTTTCTACAGATTATCGATGAGCCACACCGGTGATGCGCTCTGCTGTCGTTGGGGAAACAGTTTAGATTCACCTTGTGCAGTATTTGGTTTGAGAAATTATTTAGTCCATCATCTATCTATTTTTTTTGGTTTGGTCTATAGATGGAATAGATTGATGCATCATCACTTTATTTCTCGTAAACTTAGGTTTTCCACCAAATTTGAGAAATGGACTTGTGATGGTATAAATTTAAAACATTTATGCTAAGAAATATAATTGGTGCAATCGGTTTTTTATACTCATTTGCAGAGTATTGTTTTTATAATAAAAATTAGTCAAATGCAGTGACATCGTCGATGCAACTCACTTTTCTTAATGAGAAATAGTCAGAATCAGCAGTCTAGCAGGCGTATCGACGGTTCAGTCAGTGACAGAAAAGGATTTGGGGATCATATAAATGTACGGACACACATTCGGTCAGGTAAACAATAATATGCACGCCGTCGTCGCCTTGTCTCGTTTTCAGTGACAGATGAGGTCATGGCATATTGGCATGGCATGGCATGGCACAAGTGAAATCCAAGTGCCCAACTTCATTCTGATGAACGGGATCGTAGCTGTTTACAGACCCCTGTACAGTCGGACCTCGGACGGGATCAAGGGACGGGTGTTTACAGACCCCTGTACAGTCGTGTCCTTTTTTTGTGGGCTTTTGTTTTATTTTTATTTTTGGAAGTGTTTTCTGTGGGCTTTGGCCTTTGCCCTTGGTACAGCCCACTTCGATAGTTGGGGGTGGGGTGACCGAGCGACTCTCCCAATGATGCCAACCATAATGTTCCCATTTAGCAGCCAGCCTCCTAATAGTAAATGGTAGCAAGCAAGTACGATAGCTAGCAAGCCAAGATCCAACTGCCTAATAATTATAGTAGTATTCTTGTGAACATGTAATTAAATTATATTTCAATTATATGAAAGAACAAGCTAACATATGTACTGCTGATGACCTGAGACTTGGCAATGGTCTCCTCTTGTGTTTATCATATCTGAGGGTGTAGTGACTCCTAAACTTCAAAGGTGGGAATCACAGGTCTAGTCTATCAAATAAATGTCGTATTGGAACTGAATGAGTCAAATAATTCTTGTTCTTATCGGTATATCAGTTATCAAAATAATTCAGTGCTTGGCTTGATGAGACTTCAGTTTCTCCTTCCTTGCTGTATACTACATCCCTTCAACCTGCTACTTATATGTACCTCTAGAACGTACTTTGAGCTTCTTCATGTTGCAAACTCTTCGCCTAGGATCGCAATCCGACGCCAACAAGTGAATCATCTGATCTCTGGGCCCTGCTAACAAAAGCAACTACATCGTGAGAGTACTTGGCTAATTTCTCTAGTTATGCATGTATCCTCTGTTTTGGCTCCAACAAGTTCATCATATGTATTCGTTTGTTTTTAGGCTTTTATTTTCTACAGATTTATCGATGAGCCACACCGTGGCGGCAAACGATGTGCTCTGCTGTCGTTGGGGAAACAGTCAATAAGATTGTCTCGAGCCTCCTCACTAAGGATGACGAGGACAAGTCTAGCACAGCAGAAAACATAGAAAGGCTGGAGATGGCACACATCAAGATGAAGTCCGCGCTGCACTTGGCCGACAAATGGCAGATCACTGGCGTGCCGCTGCTGAGGTGACGGAGCAAGCTGAAGCGGATTTGCTCATGCTACCAAGCCATTCATCTCATCTTTCGCCGCCGCCGCCGGTGGTAGTAGCAGCGATGTCTGGAGATTCGAGAGGTTTGCAGTCAGTGACAGTCAAGCCATAGTTCAAGTCTACAGCTGAATGTGTCAAGAGAGAGCTCGTTCAGCTGCCTACCCAAGATTTCTCCTGGCTGCCACATGGTCTCCATACGAAAAAAGAGTTCTGGAACAACGTCCCCAGCAGCTTGACTCTGTGGAATCGACGAACCCGGTTTGCTGCAACGAGCACAGCAGGCATGAAAACTTGATGATCAACTCCTCTGTTGTTGGTAGTGCATCTCCGGAGGAGGTTATTGTGGTGCACCTTCAGTGCCATATCTCACTTATCATATCATCATCACGAAAAAGTAGTCTGGGTTCTGGTTCTGCAGCTGAACATGGAGGAAGTGGTTTTCAGGATTCAGATTTTCCGCCAGTGAAGGTAGGGGTTTTGATCATGCCCCATGACTCTCCAGAGGACATGGAGACTGCAGGTGCTGAGAGTTATGCTCTAGAGACTAGAGGTGATTGGTGAAAAGGAGCAGGGTATTGTACACACCAATGCATGCCTGCAAGACCTGCTAGATGAGAAGTTGCTACCGAAGGCGATAAATTACCCGAATCAGAGTCCTGAATCGAAGGAATATCAATTGTGTTTGAAGTCTAGACATGGCACGGCGCACCTTTACGTGGAGAAGATGAGCATACAAATGCAAAGAAGACGTAGAACTAAAAGTAGAACTACAAAGCTGCAGGCTCCGAAGAAAAGGGTAATTCCATTCGACAGTGTAGGAAGGAAGCAGGTCTCTAGGGGGCTATCTCCAGTTATGGGTCGTTCGTGCATCGAGCGCACTACAAAGCTTATTCAGGTCTTGGGCTGGCCATACCTAATTAATTTTGCACAAGGTATTATTGTATCCAGAATTCTAAAATATACTATGCGCTTCTTTTTTTTTTTATCCGCGGAGGATACAGAAATGTCCATAGTCAGTGAAGTATCTGCGATGGTGTATAAATTCAGGGAAATACCACCATGCTGTGGGCCGTTTGCGGTTGAAGCTTCATCGTTCAAATTTCTTCCAAATACTTTTCATAAAATATCCAAAAACTTTTTCATAAATTATTGAGAATATGCTAAGAATGTGTAGCAGCAACACCAACGAAGTCCACAGTTGTCTAGTCAATCCTGCAAATTTTACAAGAATAATAACAATCAGTCCTACAAAATCTCACTAAATTATCTTTGCTGAAACAAAAGTATACCAAGTTTGCAAGGTTTTTATGCTCTAGAAGCATTGCATGTGAGGTTTCTTCATTCAGAACTAATCATTTGTGTTAAATTTTATATCAGGTAAACCTTGTGCTCCATTCTCTGTTTATTTTAATCGGTATGTCTCTTACAGGCACAAATCAACACAATTTATTAATGTAGATAGCAAGAACTCAGCAATTCAACAAGAAGATTGAAGATATTTTTTTTTTTGAGGGAAAAAGATTGAAGATATTTCAATGATGAACCCCTCATTATGAGCACTACTGTGGATGTTTGAAGATTGAAGATATTTCAAACATCCACAGTAGTGCTCATAATGAGGGGTTCATCATTAGCACGCTTTCTTAGCAAGAGATATCTGCAATTCACATATATCAAATCAAATAAAACTGGACATAGATGATGAAGCCTGAAGGCCTAATAGGAATTGAACAATCTTCCTTTCTCAGCTTATAACATCTTCTTAATACAAAGATCCACAACTCTCCAGCGTGTTCGAGAAAAAAAAAAAAAAAAAAAACCTTATAATGAGTGCAAAAGAGCACACATGAACAAAAGCAAGAGTGATAACATCAGATGGCGCCTGACTTCCAGTTTCAAGTAGATTATCTGAGCAACAAGCTAAAAATTCTAAGTCCATCCTTTGCCAACACATTAGAAGACAGGATCCTTGTGACTCCAAATTCTAATCCAAAATCTCCACATCATCTAAACTGAAACCTGTTCAATATAAAAATTAAAATAAGATCCAAGGGCCTCATTTCAGAAATAAGAAAAATTTTAGCCATGGGGATGGATGAGGATACCAAAGACCAATAGGCTTCATTTCAGTTTCGTTTAAACCAATAAAACAAGAATTCTCTTCAGTGCATTAGCTTTTCATTTCAGCAAACAGCAGCAGAATGCAGTTATGCCAAGGTTCGACAAATGTTTTATTAAAATGAAGTTAGAGTTAGCTTCCACTACAAACACTAGTATTAAGAATAACAGTCTATCCAACTCATTATGAGAATCAAATGGATTCATAAATTCTAGTTAGACATTAAAGCCAACAAACTGCATGACAGAAGCCAATTTACATCGAATAATAGGAGTTTAACAAATAGAGATGAGAAAATAAACATTTGATTGAACATGCAGTACTAAAGTGTTTGAATCTGGTAACCAAAAAATTTCAGATTGTTTCGACAGCAAGGAAAACTAAATAAGAAAACAACTCATGGCAGACATATGAACAGTACTTACAAACAGATAAATGAAATTCCATATCGTGAACTTTTTATCCTTGCCTCTAAGGAACACACAGGAGGATTGAAGAACAATATGAGCAAGGAAACTATAGTACTTATATACAGCTAAATACATATATGCCATCTAATTGTTTCATCTAGTCTGTGGTGGACCCAAGAATTCTTTTAGGTGGGGTAAAATTTAGGACAAGCTAAGCCAAAATAATAATAAACAGAGTATGTACACATATTGCAAACATATATTACAGCTATACAAGGAGCGAACAGCCATTTCAACATAATAACTCTAATGTGAACAATAAATAATATTCTTCACTGAAATAAATCAAAAAAAAATCAACCAGCTTGTAAATTTCATAAAGATCAATAGTGGGCATTAACGAATGATCATGCCTTGAATATTGTGTAATATTGCAAGAATATTACAACAGGAGGGGTCCCGATGACTCGATGCCTAGATGTGGTTTCTCCACCTCTCCCTCCACCCTCAGGCGCTGTGCTGTGCTGGGCTCTGATTCGAGATGCCAGAGCAATGATTTGAGATGCTGCTGGCCAGAGAACGCTGCCGCTGCCGCTGGCAGTGATAGAAGAAGGCAAGGAGAATCGAGTGACATGCGTCTCCATTTCTTCCTGTTTCTTTCCTGGGCTGTAGTGTGGTTTTTGGCCCATATTTGCCTACATCCCATGGGTCCAGTAAATCCCATGCTCCACCACATGCCCACACAAACCCAGCAGAAGCTAATCTTCTCTGATCGCCCCCTTCCGCTGCTAACTCCTGGTTCTCTATCTAAGCGCCAAGGTACACAGCTGCAGCATTCATGGAGATGAGGGGAAAACGAGGGGATGCTGGGAGGCTCGCTGGCCAGTAGCTGGGACGGCTGCCCCGCCCGTGCACAGGGAAGATCTGCCCCTGCATCTAGTGAACTCACTGTCTCTCCGACGCACAAAAACTGTCATACACTACTCATAGTTTTCCTAATGAATTATTCACTGTTTTTCACTTACAAGTACAGAAAAAATATGACCTCAAGTTTTTACATATATGTAACTAGGGATACATTAATAATCGCTTTTTATCTTAGAATTTTCTCCAATACTTTAGTCCTGTTCCACTTCCATATATGAGAAACTGATGAAAAGGATTAGCAATGTTGGCAGCTAACTTACTTATATAAAAAGAGCTCATGAACTTCAGGACTTTGATAACTTTATCGTCAATGACCTTACACTTGACTTCAACTATCTTTAAGCAGCCCAATATCACAGCTGCAAACTCTGGTGGATTACAGCTTCCTTTAATCATCAACTTAGGTTTAGATCCCTGCAGTTTACAAAAACATTTCCCAAGATCAATACTAATGTAATTTACAGGGTAGCAGGTTTCCCATTTATCAGAAAATGCACATACCTTGGAAAGAAGGTGAAGAGTGAGCTTTTCTAGAACTGGTGAGTGCTTCAAAATGCAATTTAGTTCATGGAAGTCAGGTGCCACACACCAGTAATCATTGAGGAACAATGTCCTTAACTTGCTAAATGTAGGGCACTGCTTCAAATCCCTTTTGAAAATAAACTGCATAAAAATGTAGACAGAAAACGGTCAACTAATACTCATTGTGAAATATAATGGTAAGATAAAAAACAGTTACTGTTGACTCATGCAAGGTCCATATAGGTAGGTGCCTTTATGATTGTGCCAAGGAGAGTATAGATACAGCAAGAGAAACTAGGACAAATTATAGGAGGTAGAGACGGAATGGTAGGCTTCTTGGATTCTGCTATCAGTGACTTGGATTCTGCTATCAGTGACAAATTCTCGGCTTCTGACACTAGTACAGAACAAGCCTTTAGTCCCGGTGCGGATGGGCCTTTAGTCCCGACAAATGTCCCACCTTTAGTCCCGGTTCCGCGGCCCGACTAAATCCACCTTTAGTCCCGACAAAGGGTGTGCCTTTTTTAGTCCAACCGACTAAAGAGTTTTTCTTTTTTCTTTTATTTTTCCTTTTCTTTTTCCTTTTTCTTTTCTTTTGGTTTTTCCTTTCTGGTTTACAATTGTATTATTATTATTTTCGAATGCACATTGTTGCTTGTTTATGTAGACGCCAAGCACCTATAATTTATAATTTAGATCATTTATAAATAAATTATATAATACTATTTATATATTATACATATCTATAGATCTATGATATAAAATTTACATGTCTCCGTCACGGATAAAGTATTTACAACTTAATTGTTCTCCGCCACTCAAGCATCATACAAATGATCATCATGGTTTGGTTTGAGTGGCTCGTCGAAAGTTGAAGAAGTACTCGCGCCGGGGGGATTTAGGACTTGGTCGTTAAGAAATCCCGCGAGTGTCTCCCTGAATTGCTTTTAGGCGGACTTCAGTCAACACCTTCTCCCTCAACCACGTGTCCTATAGTAATCATTAAAGAAAAAAAAAGTTATAGATATGTATAAGATTTATTAAATAGCAACAAATAATTGAAATGAACTTATTATATATACATGTTACATACTTTTTTGACTCAAGATTTGATCTTTTTCATAGACATTTAGAAATTCAAGACATAGTATCCGCATAAATTTTTTTGCCCTATGGCTGTCGTAGAATCCAATCGATGTAGGATAGGCTTTGAAAGTCTGCAATCTGGACGTGTTTCGTGCACGAACCAAGCCCAAACCCTAGCAATAAAACGATCATTATTAAATATCTATTACAGAGTTAAAGAGCTGAAAGTAATATTTAGAGATCGTTACCCTTTTATCATTTCTTGGTAAAGGTCCAAACAATTTCTCAACGAGTCATAGATTATCAAATGAGATTGCCGAGAGATCAATCAATCCAATGAAAGCTGCATTTGTGTGTAGGCAAAATAATTATTTATCTTCACACCCTGATCTCATTAATTGGGTTAATAGAATGTACGTACACACGATAATGATACTTACTTAAAGTTATAGGGAAAGAGTATATATCTTTTATCCTTTTGATTGATCAAGTACCTCCATAGATTTCTCTCCGTTTGAACTCTCCATATGGCATGTGTCTTGGGGTCTTTAAATACAACATAAGGATCTACAAATCCAACCTCCTTGTCATTTCTAGCTCTGAGGTCCCTCATCATGTTTCTGCATATATATAGCGGTTTACGTAATTAGTTATACATATAATGATAAATTACACGTTATTAAAAAAGAAAGAATCACTTACGAAAGCTTTAGAGTCATAGGCGTCCATGTGGCAAACAACTCATTAAATTGAACATAAATAACATCATCACCACGGAAGTAATGATGGTTTCTAATTCGGACGCAAATATAGTCATCTGCTCTTCTGCCACATGCATCGAGGTACCACTTGTTTAGTAAGTACATCTGCGTGCCAAGTTTGCTGAAGGCCGCGTGGTTGCAATGACTCTTGCCATATTCATATGTCTTCGATAATGATCAATTTCTTTTGCACTTTCAATTGCTGCCCCAAATCATAAGGTAAGACCAATTGTCGGCAAAAAAAATCCTCGAGATCCTTCAAATGTATTATTTATAAACAAAATTATAAACTAAAGTATTATCAAATGTTATTTTTTAAAAAACTAATTATAATGAAAAACCATAAATTTAGTATTTTTCTAACTAAAACCAAATAATATGGTAGACATAATAGTAATAAATAGTATATACTAATTTTTAGGGTCTTAATTGTAGTTATCTATATTGAAATATTTAAACGATGAAGTGATTGGTGTTTAAAATAGTGTAGAAATCAAAAATAAAAAACAACATGTACAACACCACAAAATGAGATAAACCGCAGCTAAAACTTGAGAAGATGAAGTTGGTAACCTCTAAACAAGTAAATGATGGCGTAGAAGTGATGAAATGAATCAATAGCCGGAGATGTGAGCACAAATCAATCAAGAACACATGAAGAACATGAAGAACAAAGAAGAAAGTGAGCTCGGGCAGCTCGGCCAGGGGAGGAAGAAGGATTCAAATATAGGGGGGAGGATTTAATCCCGGTCCGTAACACCAGCCGGGACTAAAGACCCATCTTTAGTCCCGGACAGGGACAAAACTGAAGTCCCGGTATTGTTACCAACCGGGACTAAAGGCATAATGGAACCATAGCCGTTGGGGCTTGGGACTTTTAGTCCCGTTGATGTTACCAACCGGGACTAAAGGGTCAGTCCCGGGCACCATTTTTTCGAAGCTATTGCTCATTTCGCCCAAGTGACCAAAGGCCTGAGCACAATCCTTCCAGAAGCACACAGTTGCTGTCATTTTCATGTTCCATACCGTAGCAAGAGTTACAATTATCATGACCACAGTTCCCAGAGTCAGCATGAGTACAACAGTCTGCAGTCTCGTGACCGAGTCTGAGAAGTGCCTTCTTTAATGATGGCATGCTGTCAAGAACAGGAGTCCTGTACAAATAGCCATCTGGGAACCCCTGATCATCTACCTTCAGTGAAACAAGACTCGGAGCATAAATAAGAGTGCGAAAGCTTTGGTCATAGTTGAAACAACAACTTGTGAAGCTTAGATGTTCCAAAGACTTGGACGAAATCTTCCTGACATGTGGTAAGTGGCAGTTGGCAACGTGTAGACGTTCCAATGATGGACAACTCAAGAAATCATAGGTTCTGTTGCTCAACACTACACTAAAAAGCTCCAGGATCCTCAAGTGCTGGGAGACTAGGGGCAGGTCATCAAACTGAAACCATGTATTGATAGGGATATGGGCATAATGGAATCCAAAGTTGAGCACCTGAGCTTTACACAACAGAGCATGCCGGACCCAGAGGTTTAAGCGGGGCTCATCACTGATTTCAAATAGACTAAACTTGAACTCAAACGTGTCAAGCGGTGAGCCTGCACGAAGGAGCAGTAGATATTCCATGAAGTCACTAACGTCCGACAAATGCAGCGTCCTGACGCGCAGGCTCGATGCCGACCGCCAGAGGTGACGCCAGCGCCGTGCCAGCACACATGTCCGCACAGCCTCCGCCGCATCCAGGAAGCCGAGGATATGTTGAATGACGCCGTCCGGTAGGGCGTTTATTCCTTCACCACCACCAGACGCCGGAGGCACTGTTCCCTTGCCCTTTTTCTGTGGAAGCATTCCGTCGAACAGGCGGTGTGCGTCGATGCTGTGGGACAAGCAACAGTCAGCAGTGGCAAGTCTTGGGGCCCGAGAGTAGTGGCCCGAGAGTAGTAGAACCAGTGAAGGGAAGAACAAGAAGAACGCCCTCCGGGGTTACCACCGTCACCTGACTTCCGCCGGCGTCACCCGCTGCCGCAGCAAGGATGGTGACGACGAGACCTAGTAGCCCGAGCAAGCAAATCGAGTGGATAGGAGAACCCGCGGTGACGAGACCGAGGAGAAGGGGTGGGACTCGGAAGAAGCAGAAGGAGCTTCAGGCCGCGGAGCCCGGCGGCATTCCTCGGGTCAGGGCCTCAGCGCACGGCAGAGGCAGGGCGGGAAAAATGGAGAAGAAGAAGCGGGAGGTGGAAGAAATTCTTCCACCCCGGCGGATACTGTACTACAATAGACGGGTCCGTTCGACTTTTCAGCCAATGATGATGATGAATAAAACACTCTTTCCAGGTGTGCCATTATAGAAGTTCCAAATTCATATGAGTTATTAAAAAATTTTAAATTTATTATTTTTGCTATATGCATGTATAATAAATATATACATTATGTGTCTAGATATAGAGTAAAATAATATAACTATAAAAGCTAGAATGACTTCCAATATGAAATAGAGGGAGTAATTGCTAATCAAAAAGTATAAATTAAATTATGATTTCAAAGTTGTGTTTATTCCAATGAATCCTTCAAAAATATACCCCATATGAAAATATTTAGATAAAATTTTATTATCTCATGAAAGATACAATTTCTTTTACTGAGCACCGTAGGTATTCTAGGTCCAAGATAAGATGTTCCATCCTCATAAGATAAATATTCTAATTTCATCAGAAAGAACATCTTATATTTAAGGTAAAAAAACTATAAGTTCATACAAATCATCATGTTTATAATATCCATAAAAAAAATATGAAAAATCAAAATAACAAAGCTATTTCGGGTTAAAATAAATAGGGATAGAATAAATAACCATAAAATAGATAAAAAAAATAACAAAGCTATAAAATAAATGGAACAAAAACATAACATAGATAGAAAAAAAATAAGAATAACAAAAAAAGTACACATATATTAAATAGAAATTAAAAAATAATATCACCTAGATACTATTAAACAACTTAGAATATATCATAGAACATTTCATGATTATTGTGTAATTGTGCAAATAGAATCACAGAATATTTCATTACATTGCATGAGCATCTCAAAATATATCATAGAATGCCACATTATACTACGTGAGCGTCACATATATAATATATAAATATCACAAAAAAAATACTATATCTATACTACGTTAACATCACATGTATATCGTAGAATATAGAAAATAAAAAGGTAAAAATGAATCACTAAAATAGTTGTTTATAATTAAATATTGAAGAAGAAAAAATAAAAATAATAACATGAATAACAAATTCTATGAAATAGGATATTTAACGAATAAGGCTTTCTCTTTAGAAGAAAAAATGTTATAGATTAATGACAACAATATTCTAGAGTTAAAACACATATACTTAAATTAATAATATATTTTAATATGTGTCTATATTAGTATTAAAAAGGAACATTTAAACTATGTCATCAAACATTACTTTACTACTAACAAACAATCTGAAATACTGTGAATATCTCTTTGAGTACTATGTGAATACTTGAAATATAGCATGGCCCTAGAACATCATACTCCCTCCGTCCCTTTTTAAGTGTCGCCGTGGGATGCGTGCCACAAGTTTGACTTGATTTATAGAAAATATGTGTAATAT